>JACGWO010000007.1:7614390-8129390 GCA_034509735.1 Sesamum alatum | reverse complement strand
ACAACTTATTTGAATTTATAAGATATGTATTTGGAAACGGTCGTTGTTACACATACCGTGATAATATTATATTACAATTGGAACGGCTCCTTCAACACTTTGTGTAACGGCCGATGCTTCTTTTGTAACGTTGTTCGTACCTCATGTTGTAATATCAATTGTAACACAAATTGTAACGACTATTTTGACACCTTTTGTGGATGTTGTTGTGTTTGTTGGAATGGTCTCTGGATCAATTGTTGTTTACTGCATCTGGAACGTGTTTCTAAACAGTTTTGTACTAGCGTTTGTAACCTATGTAGGTATGGTTCTTGAAACGGTGTTTGTATTGGATTACCACATAGATTGGAATGGCTTTTGGAATCGATTCCTAGTTGTCTGCTAATGAAGTGCAATCCTACGATCCTTACAAAAGTCGTTACAAATCTATTTTATTTTTGTAATAGTTTAATCAATTTTAAATTATTATAATATTTATTTTTTATAATTTATCATTGAATTTATTGAATATGAAAATTTTTATAAATTATATAGCAAGAAAAAGTAGTAAAAATATAATAAACTAAATTAATATTGTATGTAAAAAATTGTGCTTAAAACATACATAGAAATTTAAAAAATTCAAAATAAAAACGACAAAACCCGACCCTAATCTAGATCGGGATTAGGCTCCCCGTCTTCTGCCACATCGTCGGGCGCTAGGGGATCAGCTGGATGCTGGGATGCCTAGGATGGTGGGGCTGGTGGAGGTTCGGGCCAGTTGGTCATCAAACGCATTATGATCTCTTTGAGCCTCATGACCTGATCATCAAGGACTAGGCGTTGCTCTTGTGGTGGCAAACGTGGTGGAGCAGTCACAAGCTGGGCTGCGATGGTCCAACAATTATGTGGTGGGCCTCGGAGCCAAGACCAAATACACGACCCCTCTTCCGGCTACCTACTGCCGACATCCACAACTACTGCTTGGTCATGGCCACCGAGCTTTGAGAAGACGATGGAATGGGTCTTGCTGATCATTCGGTGGCTGGGTTTGTTGTTCCTCCATCATCCTCTAGAACACCTCCTACAAACGAAACAATTGATTAGTAAAAAAAAATCAAATTATAATATAAATGAAAAACAAAAATACGACTGTAAATCTACTTACCGCCACCTGCTCTGCCCTCGGGTTGCTCCATTGCCCGTCCTCCTTCCTCTTGTAAACTTTGGAGAACACCTCCATCTGCTTGACTGTGCAACCCAGTTGTGTTACCTGTCAAAGATAAATTTAATGATATAATAAATGCCAGTAGAATAAAAATGATGAAATGACTTTAAAGTTACTTAGCATCTTTTCTGCTTGTGGTGGCCAACAAGACGACGACCCCTACGGTAAGACAGTTGCTACTGTGGCTGGGTTGGCTGCCCCAGTTGGCCTTATTCTTTGACAACTGGGCCTTCGAAGTTTGGGCTCGCCTAGTACTCCAGCAGCTGGTGCCAGATCTGATCGGCTAGCCATAGCGATCTGGACAATTGAGCCCGGGCGTTCGAGAACTGCTTCCCCAGGAAGCGACCGGCTTACCACCTGAATACCTTGAACATCGACTCGTCGTCGCAGATTCAAAGTCAAAAAAGAAAAAAATTCGTAAGTAATCGAATAAAGAATCAATTTTTACCATATGAAAACATAACTAAAAATTATGACAAATGTTTACCATTAAGATTATCATACCAAAACAGCTGGTGCTCTTGCGGAATCTGAAAATTTATTTTACAAAACAACAAAAAAAAAAACAAAAATTCAGAAAATCGGTAACAAAAATTCAGAAAAAACATTGTAATTTTTTTCAGTTTTAGTTTAAAAAAATTTCAACCATAACTTATACAATTTAAAAAAAATTTATTTAAGAAAATTACACAAAAAATATGAAAAAAATTCAGAAAAAAACTCAAAAAATTCAGAAAAATACTCTAAATTTTCAGTTTTAGTTTAAAAAAGTTCCAACAAAATTTATACAATTTTCATAAAATTTATTCAAAATTTACACAACAAAATATGAAAAAAATCAGAAAAATTCTCAAAAACATTCATAAAAAATACTGTAAAGTTTCAATTTTAGTTTAAAAAAATTCCAGCAAAATTTATACTATTTTCAGAAAACTTATTTAGGAAAATTACACAAAAATAGGAAAAAATTCAGAAACAGAAAAAAAAACTGTAAATTTTCAGTTTTAGTTTAAAACATTTCCAAGAAAATTTATTACAATTCTCATTAAAATTTATTTTAGAAAATTACACACCAAAAATAAGAAAAAATTCAGAAAAAACTGTATGAAAATTCCAAAAAAATTAACACAATAATCCCAACAATTACACAATAAATTAACATTACATTACACCATAATCGCAAACAAATTACACAGTCAACATAAATTAAACATATATATTAACTGAATTACACAATAATCCCAGCAAATTACATAGTAATCCAGAAAATTGGCAAGAAATTATACAGTAATCCCAACATTTTCAAGCAAAATCACACAATAAATTACACATCAAATTGCAGAAAATTTAACATATATTAGACATTGCAATGTTAACACATTAATTTGCATATGTAATTTACATTTGGTGGGGGTCTAAAAAATAATCAAAAATACAGAAAACATAAAAGATCAGCATCGTTTCAGAAACATTCATCATCATGTTCATCAAGAAAACATAAAATAATAAACATCATTTGAAAGGTCCCACCTACCTTATGCACGGATATCGAGGAGGAGGGCAGAGGAGAAGGTTGACAGTTGATGTCCTGGCGACAGTGCAGGAGATTGACGACTGACAACGGCGGAGGAGACTGACGGTGGCGGCAGACGGATGAAGAAAGAAGGAGAGAGAGTTACACACAACACACACACACACACAGAGTATTTATATCAAAAATTTGAAACGACTACCTACTAAAAAAGAATGTTACAGAGGTCATTCCAATACACAAAAACGACAATCGTTTTGTTGTCAAAACGACATTGTATGAAATAAGTCTTATATGTAATCCGTTCTGCTAGCTAGTCCAAAAAGAGTTCCAACATTGCAAATTCCGTATATAAAGTCGTTCCTAAAAGTAGCACAAAACTTCAAATAACATTAGTCCTTTACTTAAACGACATTGTTTTGATTTTTCGTAGATAAAGCCATTCCAAGAGGAATTAATATAAAAAAATATTTTCCAAAAAAATAAATAAAACCCGTACCGACAACGTTAATGTTAATTAAAAGTATACAATGTATGGAATAACACAATTGAAAACATAATACATTTTGAAGTGGGATTGATATATGCTTTCCATTTGAAATAAATCCGTATTTTTATTATTGTTAGTATACACTGATCGAACTATCATTATATATTGTTGTACTGCATCGCTTCATCAGACCGTCAAAATTTAGATCGGACCGTTAGATATGATCAAATCAACAAAAGAATACATTTGATGGATTTTTGAACTAATTTTGACCATGGATTGTCGAGATATCGTATACGGAACATAAGAGTAGCCTTTCAGCCCGGTGCATCATTGAATCAGGCCATGTGATTTTAAATTGGACAACCATATTTGATCCATTACACAGAGTCTTATATGCATTTAAGTTTGGTATGAATCCAGTGCATGGATGTCGAGATATCGTACCTGGAACCATAAGTTTTCAAATTTGAACACTTATTGTAACGGTTAATTTCCACATCTCCATTATTTTAACAAAATTGGAAGGGCCTTAGGTAACTGAAATTGGAACGACATTTTTTTAATTTGGACTCACCCAAATTTTGAAAATTTTCTGCTGAACGAAAAAATTGAACTAAGTTTAGGAACAACCTGTATAAACTGGCCATTCCAAATTTTCATCTTCCTTCCACAATTTGAGGCGGCGCCAAAAGAACCGCCAAATATATTATTATTTGGAACAGCTGTTGAAACTACTATCTTTAATGCCGGCCATTCCAAATCTAAATTTTTATTTAAAAATAATAAAACTTATTCATAAAATATTACAAACTTAAATATTAATTACAAAAACACTAGAAAGATGGAATTCATCTTCATCAGTCTTGTAGTCCCTTGAAGCTATCTTCGTCATCCTCGTCTTCTTCAATGTCCGTGTCACCTATGGGGCATTCGGTATGTTCTGCTCCCTGTTGTTGTGCCACCGAAAGAATCAACAAAAAATTGTATGCCATCAGGATCATGCAGGCGTAACGTCAGAAATGTCCGTACCAACTTCAGGATAGGTATGAACTTCTCTGGCTGATATGCGATATCGTCCTTTCAAGAATCATCAACTACTCTCCAAGCCTTGGTTTTGCAAACAACCATCCAATCCGCTTTGTCTCTCTTTATGCTTGATTACTCTGTGTAAAAATTTGTATTGCTTGTTTGTGCCAGTATGAATGGTTCATCTTTTGTACAACATTCTAAATTTAACTTCAACGAGGTGATAACGAGGGTGTAGCTTCATGCCTCTTATTGGATTCAACCAACGACACTTGAACAGAATGACATGCAAGTTTGGAATAAGTGGGTACTCCAACTGAATTATCTCTTCGAATATCCTATAGAAGTCAAGTCCATATATGTATACAATGACCTTTTCGCACACACCCCACAATTGATCATTGACTTGTCGACGTTGTGATATTCCGTGTGGAAGTGAAAACCTTCAACGCTCGGACCCAATAATGACCTTAGATAATTCAATTCGGGATAAACCTGTTAATTCGTATATATACAATTTTAGTTTACAGTTGTGAACCAAATCCACGGAATACGAAAAAATTATCACTTACAAACGATGTCTGAACCAATTCTGAAATTAGTTGCTAACAAGTGATCAATAATTGGATCAAACTGAGAAAAATATTTCCTCCATCTTTCTTCGAATAGAGCCACCTCATTGTATCGCCACCTACCATACGAGGCTCATATCGGAAAGGCCCTGTTGCAAGAGAGTGGATTACCCATTGAGAGGTAAGCACCTCGTTATTCAATATAAGCTATTTTTTAATAGTTTGTGTCATCCGTATTAATAAATATTCATACCGAATAGATTCCTACACGGTTTGAAGAAGAAGGTGAAGAACAAAACACATGTGAAGACGTTCATTGTGGAGGCATACTTTGTGGAAGAAATCGGGCTATTCACTTCCCACTACTTTGAGTCGCACGTTCGTTGCAAACGAAGAAGACCCAGTAAAACGATGATCTCACGACCAACGATCCCTGGCCGAAAGTAGTGTTGCCATTTCAAAGGAAGTAAGATGAGGCTAAGTGGTCAGAACAACATATAATCGAGACGTATGTGTTGTGCAACTGTGAAGTAGTCACGCCATATTACGAGTAAGTATATACATATGTATGGGTAAATCTTGGTTGTGATTTTGCATTTTCATTAATATGTATTTGCAATCAGGGAATTCCTGAATGACCTATACGGGCTCGACCACCATTTGTAGATCTAATTATTGGTCAACTGAAGCAACTGATTTTAAGGATTGTTCAAACATCGTGTAAGTTGATGATTTTTAATTATAACTCGATTGGTTCAAAAGTGTCTCATGTACTAAATATGTAGATATACGAACCGCAGGTTTATCCCGAAGTTGAATTAACAACATATCAGGAACCTCATGAAGTATCAGTCTTGGGTTCGAGCGCGCAGGTGATGACATTCACAGTTACTTTGTGAATGGGTTCAATTCCACATTGAACGTTACAACGTCGACAAATCAAAGATGAATTGTAGGGTGTGTGTGAAAAGCTCATCGTATACAGACACGGACAATGACTTCAATGGGATACATCAAGAGATAATTCAGTTGGATACCACTATATTGCCGAACTTTTCATGTTGTTCTGTTTCAAGTGTCGTGGGTTAATCCGGAAAGGCATGAAGGTACACCCTCTTTATCACCTAGTTGATGTTAAAATACATCATGTGTCAAAAGCCGTTACAATAAGTGTATAAATTTGAAAAGTTTATGGTTCTAGGTATGATATCTCGCATTTATGAATGGCACCCAAACTAAATGCATATAAATTCTAGCATGCTTTTGATGTGGACAATTCGAATTTAAAATCACATGGCCTGATTAATAATGCACCGTGTTGGGCGACCAACTCTTTTGTTCTGGATACAATATCTCGACATTGGTATCAAAATTAGTTCAAAACTTCTTTACGTGTATTATTTTAATGTCTGATTAAGCGATGTAGTACAACAATACATAATGACAGTTTGATCAGTCTAATACTAACAATAATGAATATACAATTATTCATATTGTAACCATATATCAATCTACTGCAGAATGTATTATGTTTTCAATTGTGTTATTCCAAAAATTATGTACGGGGACCTCTTTTTTTAATTATTTTAATCATTTTTTCTTGAAAAAGAACTTTTGTAATTCCTTTTAGAGCAGCTGTTTAAATACAAGCCCAATACGACATCATTTTGATTTAGGAAAATATCGTTTGATGTTTCTAATACCATGAGGAACAACTTTACATACGGATTTGCCACTAATGTTTTTTGTATAAGCCTTTGTACCCTCCTATTGGAAGGGTCTTTTGGTTTCCGAATAGGTTGCTTAATTCCTGTTGGAACGACTTTATGAGCGGTTCAATATATAGACTAGGATCATACGACACTGTCTGCATCAGAACATCGTCGTTTTGCTCATTTTTTGTAATGGGTTTACATACGGTTAATTAGTGTCAAACGGACCATTTCATAATATAAATGAAACTTGGCTGATTTTTTTTTCCCCTCACTTCACCTTCCTCATACTCTCTCTCTCTCTCTCTCTCCGAATTCACCACCACCACCACCACCACCACCACCGGCCACCACTCGCGGCCACCAAACACCACTAGCAAATTCACCACCACCACGCTCTGTCACAACCACTACTCCCCTCACCCCACTCATTTTTTTCAAGCATTAGAATTTGTAAATTAGGGATTTTATGTAATTTTAGGGACATTTCTATAATTTCTACAAATTTTAGGTTATTTCTATAATTTTTGAAAATTTTAGAAATTTCTGTAATTTCTATAAAGTTTAGGTAATTTTCTGTAATTATATGTAAAATTTTAGGAACTTTTGCTTTAAATTTATGCTTAAAATTTCTATAATTTGATTAAATTTAAGTTAATCTTTTTTAAATTTCTGTTAGAATTTGGAATTTTTTGTTAATTTCTGTTAAATGTGTTAATTTGGTAGATTTTGGTAATTTCTGTAAATTTTTGTGAAATATTGTAATTTACTGTAAATTTTGTTAAATTTGGAAATTGTTATTCTGTTATTTTTTTGTAAAATTTTTACGAATTTTCTATAAATTTTCGTTCAATTTTGGTAATTTCTATAAATTTTTTTGTCAAATTTAGGTAAATTTTGTTTAAATTTGGAATTGCATTCCAATATAAAATTTTGGTAAGTGTTGCAATTCTTGTATTTCATAGAAATTTGAATTTTTCTTTTTCTTATTTTGGAATTTTGTTTAATAATTTTTGGAATTTTCTTGAAATTTAATATATAATTATGATGAATTTACATTACAATATAAATATATTACGAAATCTAATAATATATTAATTAATGTATAATTAATGTTAGTAAGTGGATTTAAGTATGCATTTTAGAATAGACTTTAGTACAATAGTTGAATACAATAAATTAATATTTACTTAAATACAATTTTATTGAAATTATTAATTACACATTGATCATTTTAATTTTTTCAATTTATAAAATTTCTGACGATCGCATCATGCCAACCCTCCGGATCATCGTGGTCTGCTAGTGCCCCCACGGTCGTGCTCATCAAACCCTCCGAACTATACGTCGTGGCGGTTAGTCGCAGGTGGCCAGACACACTAGAAAGACCAAAGCCAAAGCTAATAGTGCCACAGGCCCAAGCCAGAGCCTCCACTGCCATATGCCCGTGCCAGCCTCAAGCCTCCGTACCACAAACCCCCGTAGATCCTGCTTACAAAGTCTTCAGCCGTAGACTTGGCAGTTCACAGCCGCGGTATGGCCGCCAGTTCCACCACCCCCCTTGGCCGTGATGGATTTTTACCCCACCACCATTTCAGCCCTTCCAATGCCACCACCACTGGCACATCACGGCAAGCTATCCGCGATGCGAGGTAACATAACAAACATTTAATTAAATTATTTTCATTCAAAGTAGTGGAAGTGAATGGCCCAATTTCTTCGACAATGTACGCCCGACGTTATGCTTTGTTCGTTCATTACCTTCTTCTTCAAATCATGGGAGGAACCTATTACACAAAATTAATTATGCTCCGTATAATATTGAACTATAACAAGTTAAAACAGAACTATCTGATGAATAGTAAGTTACCTCTTAAATTGGTATTCCACCTTACGCATGGGACCTCCCACATAAGTCGGTTATGGTGGTAAGGTGTGAACAATGAGGTGCTTCCATCCGAGTCGAAAAAGGCTGGTGGATATTTGTATTTTCTCAAAGTTCCCATGATGACGGACGATATCTTGCCAACTCTGCCACTTGGTGACATTAGTGTGCGTTTAAGCATAGAACCCTGTATAGAGACTGAACACCCCGTCAATTGTGCTCCCACGCATGCTTACGAAGCATCTCACAAGAGGCAGACTGGGATCACTTTCTGCATGAAGACGTCGAACAACCGTGGCTCTTCATGCCATGCAAACCTCAACTCCGCTAATCGACGCATCTGGACAAGGTAGAGCAACGTACCCCATCAGGAAGCTCTCAAAGAACCAAACCCGCATCATTATCTTTCCACTTTTTGTCCCTCTCATCAGGGTAATATAACGGCTTAGCCATAACACATTCAAAAAATCTGTGTTTGCCACCTCTTTCCAGTCCGATTATCATATGCTACGTCAAAATCCTTCTGCATTCAGATTGTCCTTCGTTTTGTCACTTTATGCCCGTTTGTTGTTGTTGATTGATTGTCAAACTCATTAATTTTATGTGCATGACATAAAAAATTGAGAGTCGTTATCAGATGCCTGGCCCAATATGGAAGATCCCAGAAGATTCTCTGTTTCGTCCACTTCGTCCATATTCATAGCTGTTGTAAGCAAAAGTGTGTTTAATGTTTCATGTTGAGTAAAGTAGTCGACCAAATTCTGCACGGATTAACGGATCTTGGTCTCCAGTTCCAACATTGGTCGTAATCTTCTCGCCACTCGATAGTGTAAAGGTTTTTCTTATAATCCTCGATACAGAATGCGTGCTGGGCAAAAGGACCTGTCTAGGGGGTTCAAGTATTTTATTTTTTTTCTTTAATTCTTATTATTTAACATATATAAATATAATAAAGAAAATACTATTTTTCCCATGTGCGTCTAAGACAAAACAGGACAGACTATAATTCCTCTGGTAAACTAGCAACAAAAAAAAAGCGGAATTGAAAAGGGCGTAGAATGGTTTTTTTTTTTTTTTTTTTTTTTTTTCATTTGGAACAAAAGATCACTGGATCCGAGAACATGGACCTGAGCTTACGACCTGGTCGATGGACGGATAAACATTCCGCTTTGAAACCAAAGGCGTTCCTAAAATATTAGGAACGTTACAACTAACTGCTTCCTATTTTGCACCTATTATTTGAGCGTACAACTAAAAAACCGTTCCTAATTAGTGTTGTGTACTATGAATATATAATTTGTCTATTTTGGACCACACGCATTAATCATTGGATACGGTCCAACATGTATGTTACTGACATAATTTGAGAACGGTTGTTGGAACTTTATTCTGCATCGAAACTAAATATATATGGGAGATGCATTTTCCACATGGACTCTGGAATACACATTGGAAAGGGGACACTTTTTTGTGTTTTGGGTTGATAGATTCTGGAAACGGTAGGGTGTGAAACACCCTTGACTTGCCTGCTAAGATGAATTAGAAAACAATTTTTTAATCTTATTGGATACACACCTTTAGCAAATGATTTTGGTGGTATTCCGGTTTGGAATACGATATATGCTAGCCATTGCATTTGGGCAAACTTAGGAACGGTTTGTCCTTACTTTGGAATGGGTCCATTTGGTACCGATGTTAGGAACAATCATCTGCATTTCACCAGTCCCTTTTCTGGAAATGGTCTAATCGATCTTTCAGAACTCTATGACGGACGGAGAAAAGACCGGTTCTAATATTTTATTTTTAATTTTATATATATAATAATAATAATTTATTTATTATATATATAATAATAATTATTAATTTTTTAATTTGGTTAACTAATTAATTACAATACCCAAAAAATGCATAATTTTTTAAAATATATAAATAAAATATTATTCCCAACAAAATACAATAAAAAAATCTATATCTTTACACCTCATCCCCCCTCGTTCATGGTCCATGTCGGCATTGCGTCTGGAGAGGGGGTCTGTCGGAGACTTGTGACGGGCCAACAACGGAGTTTTTTTTGGTCTGCATGTACTTCATCATTGCCCATTCATGTCAACCATCACCGTCTCTACGGACATGCGATCCTCCAAGTTTGACGTGGGGCGGTGTTGATGGCGAGGTAAAAGTCTGGCTTAACGTCGTGGGCCTCAGAAACCAGACCGAATACCCGGCCCTGGTTCTAGCTACCGATCGCTTTGCCGAGCCACAAATGCCTCGGTCTGCGCCCTGAGCCCCTTCGATTCAACTGGAAGATCCGAGGATCGTCGGTTGCCTACGCTGTTGATCCTCCAGCATTCTCGGAACGTCTCCTGAAAAACCCATAGCAAATTATACAGGAAATAAAGTTTTAAAAAGTAAATTGAGTACTACCGCCACCTTCGCTGTTAGAATGGCTCTAGTTGACCATTGTAGCCATCTTGGCAGGAATGGTTAACCTAAAATTCGTCTCTAGACAATTTTCATTGTGTTATATTTTATAATGCATTTATAATAGCAGAAGTGAAATTCATATGCTATTACTTTGTTTTTTGCGTTCACTTCACTTGCTTTTCTTCATATCTGTTCGCTAACGCAAACATACCTACGGACGAAGTCTATTTCGGACTGCGGCTATTTGCTTGAGGTAGGTCTGGAAATAGATTCTTGCCGATCAGTCGGGAAATCTCCAAGTTCAAGGAATCTCGAAAATGGGGGTATTGAGATTCCTTTCGAGATTGCACTAAGTATCTTGCTCGTCTGTTTCCATCGATTGGTTTGACAAGTGGTCAGCAGTTGTTAGTGGTAGCCTGCCCTAGAAAGCCAGCTTGACTGAAGGTGACTCGGGAAACCGTTTCTTACGGAGACCTTGCGTCAGCAAGTGGGGGTAATGATCGTGTTAATATCCCAGCTTGCCAACCCTAGGTACAGTTCAAGTTCCCTTGACTTGAGGACACTGCTGAGTTTACCTGTATATGCAGGTCTGTTATCTTATATTGGTAGAGATTGCCAAGAAGCCTGAGAGTAGTCATGAAGCCATGTTTAGTGCAAAGCTGCAAGCTCTGGTTTTAGTATACAGAGAGTGACAATTAGTTAGTTTCCAAGAAAAGGATCTGTCTTGCCTGTCAAAAAGGCTAATTGACAGTATTGGTGTCACGTATGCTCTGTGTCTTGTCCATAAATCGTACTGTGGCCACAGTAACTGAACAGAAGAAGGATTCCCCTTGCGGCGTTAGTAAGGACAGACCGACACTTAGGTCCAAAATGGGTACCTACATTTCGTGCCTAGACCCTAAGTGGTGAGACCGTAGGACAGAAAAGGACAAGTGTATACTGTGTTCATCCCCCGAATATTTCAACTAGCTCTAGAGTTGCCATGTACGTTGCTAGATGGGCCACCCATGGCTAACGGACGGATTCTAGGGAATCCGACCAAGTCTAGCTGAAAGGTGTAAACCTAAAAGAGTCACACACTATCCACACAACACATTTAGTATATTTAATTTAGAATTTAAATTGGGGGATTGGAGTTATAGGAATGAATTTAAATTGGATTTAATAATCGGGTCCGTATTTTCTGGAGAATTGATTCCTTCTATGATGATAAAGGTGATAAAAGATTATTAGATTTTATTAAGGGAATTTATCTAATGGCTTAAAATAAATATTATATTTATTTTGGCCTCTTCTATTGGAAAATTTTAAATAGGTTTTAAATATTCCATTTAAATTAAATCAACGGTTTGAGATGTGAAAAAAGAGAGATGTGGCGATGGCTAGGATTGATTTCACTTGGTCAAAATTGCTACTTTGACTAGGTCAAAATCCTAGTTAAAATAGAGTTCTTAGCAGTTGGGAGTTTTGAAGAGGAATTAGAACTCTCCCTCTCTATATTAAACCCCTAGCCTCCTACAATATTGGAGGATGGATATTCTTGAAAATACACACAACACACACTCTCTCCTCTCCTCTCTCGCTCCCGCCCCTTCTCTCTCGTCACCAAGAAAATATTATTTTTTCTTGTTCTTTGTTCTTGGATTACAATCTGGTGTCCAACTATTTGTTTTGGTTGAGGTAAGATCGATTTCCGTAATTATAACGCGTGGTTGATTCTATCCTCTCCAAAATAATACTTGTCGTTGCTAGCACGAGTTTGCAAGAATACGTGGGGGTGGATTCGTGTGCTCTTCATGATTTTGGAGGACTCTGAAAGAACGACGGTTTGGTGCAAATGGTGCGGCGAACAACCGAGTAGCCGTTGAAGACGGAAAACGACAAGGAGTAGGTCTCGTTTTTAGATTTTCGTCCCTCTTTATTTTCAATCTATGGCCTCCATGATATTGTACGTTGTATTGTCATGAGATACACGAACACCCAGGATCTCAAGGGCACACCCCTTGAGCAATGTTCTTTAATTTCTATTAAAGCATGTTTTAATTCCGCCATTTTTATTTTATACCGCGTTTTCCGCATATTCGCGCTATTTTTCCCTCACGATCACAATCTTTCATTCGCTGCCTCGCCCACTCCAGCAGCCCGTCGGGCCTTCTTCTTTGTAGCATCTGGAAGAATAACTCCATCTGCTTGACTAGCTGATCGCAAGTTGTGCCTCCTGTAAAAAAAAAAAAAGGAACAGTCATATTTAAGTTGTAATTTAATAATAATGAATGCTTTAAAAAAAATTAAATTTCTTACCATCTTTCTCTTAGTGCATGTCGACGGAGGAAGAACCCCCTCGTAGACTTGTAGAGGATGCGCTGGGTTCGTGGGTGGACCGTTGGCCTGCTTTCTGGTGGGGACCTCGCCTTGAACTCATCATTTGTTCCAGTACGCAGGAGCTGCCGCCAGGACTTGTTCGCAACTCAAGGCTTTACTAGAAGACTATTTGGAGAGAACAAAGCACTTGCGATGAACTTCCCACGAAAATGTGGAGGACGGAACATGACTCATCATCACAGTCCAACAAATACATCATCTGCAAAGAAAGGAATTTGTTAAAATATTTTTAAAAAATCAATGTATCACCCATTAAATTGAAATTAAAATACATCACCTCAAACTCTGTGTACCAGAAATGTTGGTGCTCTCGGTCGACATCTGCGGAACATTCCTCATGGGTGGGGGATAATTGTCCTCGCACCACCGTTGTACATAACGCTCGTGTATCTTGCGCTCAGCCTGAAATACATAGATAATTGGTGCTGACAGAAAAAATCCAAATAAGTACACAAAAACATTAAAAAAAATAATTCATGGCGTCGGTGAGGGTGACTCTTGGGTGCTCTTATAGCGCCGACACGCGAATGGTGGGACTCCGAGGATGGTTTGGTGGTGCAATTCGCACCCATGGACAACCCAAATCTGTTGTCGATGCGGAAGTAGATGGTACCGGCATTCTCTGGGTTGGTGCCAGCGAATAGACAGATCTACCTCCTCGATCCTTCACTGGTGTGGTAGCTCACTACCATCGCGTCTCGCGCTCCGGTGAGTGGTGGAGTGGTCAGAATGTTGCTTCCCCAACCTGCGAAGCAGCACCCACTAGTGGTGGAAACCAAGCCTCCATGACCGCAACGACGACCACGGTTGCCAGTACGTCCACCGTCCTCGAGGAGGCAAATCTCGACCAGACATGAATCTACAATTTTTTTTAACAAATAATTACAGTGGTATGATATTTTAAAAAATTGTAAGTATCAATTTATTTTTTAATAATGATAATTTTTCTATTATTTTAAAAATAAAAATATAAAGTAAAACCCCAAATTCTATACAATAAGTCCCCAAATTAATGTGAATAAATGGTTAGATTGTTGAAAATTTCCCTACAGTGGTAATCTGAAGTCCCAAATTATTCCTAAAATATATATAATTAAAATTTTAAATTATAGTGCTAAAAATGTATACTATTTCCCATGTATAATAAATTTGATAATCTAATAGATTATAATCCTAATTTTGTTTCCTAAAGCCTAAAATGATTACTAAAGTCCCAACATTTAATAATTATTGTAATTATAATAGGTCTTATAATAATAACAAAATATAATTTAAAAAATGTCAGAATTATTTTTAAAAAATAACAGAAAATAATTTTATAAATGTCAGAAGTTTTTTTAAAAATAAACATATATAATATAAAAATAACAGAATTTTAAAAAATTGATATTTTTTTAAAATAACAAAACCATTATTTAAAAAATATTTTAAAAATTTATGAAAATAATTTTAAAAATTAGTGAAAATAACAGATTTTTTTAAAAAATGAATGAATTGTTTTATAAATAACTGAAATTTTGTTAAAAATAACAAAAAATATTTTAGTATAAGATAAAAATAGAAAAAATTCATAAACTTATTTTCAGAAAAATACATGATATTTTAAAAATAATTTCACCAAATTTCATTATTATTTTATTTATCCTAATTTTCTAATAATATCTAAAATTTATAATAACATCTAAAATATCTATATAGTTTCATAAAATTAAACAGAAATTACCAAAAAATTTACAGAATTGTAGAATATTCAAAACTTACCACAAAATTACAAAATTACCGAAATGAATACTAATTCCAAATATAAATCACAAAAAATGTCAAAAATTCACATAATTCAAAAAAAAATTACATACAGAAATTACCATTTATCTCATTACCAGAAAATTACACACAGAAATTACAATGTTCCCCTAACATTACAGAAATTATCTAAAAATGCCCTAGCATTACAAAAATTACAGAAAAATGCCCTAAGTTATAGAAATTAGAGAAAAATTCCCAAAAATACTAACAATAATTCATTACAGGAAAATTACCAAAAATATCAACAACAATAAACATCAAAATGCCCTAATTATGACATACAATTTCTGAAAATGAAAAATCAGAAAAGAAAAATAAAAAGGGTTTTATGAAACCCTACTTGGTAGTGGAGGGTGACGAGTGAGGTGGGTGACGGTCAAAGGCTGGTGGTGTGATAGTGCATCTGCGGTGACAGTCAGAGGCGGTGGCGGTGGCCCAGGTGACGGTCAAAGTGGTAGCAACTGTGGATGATTGCGCGGTCAGATGTTTTCCACGGTGGCGACGGTGGATGGTGAGTGGCCGCGACGAGCGGCGATTGATGGTGTGTGGGGATTTTTGGAGAAGAGAGAGAGAGAGAGAGGAGAGAGAGAGAGAGAGTAGTTCTGAGTGAACGAAGATGAAAAATCTGCTAAGGAGCAGATTTATATAGTTAATTTGGAACGGTTAGTGATTAAAATGACTGTTGCAAAGACAGGTCAAAATTCATGAAATGTGTCGTTTTGTCCACAAAGGACAAAACGACAAGACAAAACGACCAAGATTTTGTTGTATTTTATTTATAAAAAAAAACTAGGAATGCTCACTTAATACTAAAGTCGGACCAATGACCATTCCTAAGATGAAAACGACACCATAACAGTATTGTTATTTACAGATCGTTCCTAATGTGGACTAAAGCATTCCTAATACAGTTGAAATTTTTATTCATTTTCAATGAAAATAAATTAAAAAATAAAAAGAACCCGTTTCGGACACATTAAAGCCCAAAAAAAAGTATACAATGTGTTGATTAAGACAATTGGAAACATAAAAAAATCTTCTCAAAAGCTTTGGTTTATGTTCACAATATGAAAGTATATTTTGTACATTTTTTAAGTTTGTTAGTATTTCATAGAATGTAACTAGCATCCTAATATTGTTGTACTGCATCGCCTAATCAGACCGTTAAAATTTTGATCAGACTGTTAGATATGATTTTGCACACAAAAAAATATACTATATGTACGGTGAACCAATTTTGTGTAAGCGGTATATTGAGATATCGTATCTGGTCAGTATTTGTCAGCATTTAAAAACCGATGCATCCTTGATCTAGCCATCAAATTCAAAAATCAGACCGTTAGATATGAAATCATATTCATAATCATGTATGTGTTTCAAAATAGTGTCAATCCGGCTCACGGATGTTGAGATATCGCCACAATCAGGTAAAATACACATTCTAATAACACCAGTTTCAAAATGGTGTCAATCCAGCTCACTAGAAATGCTGTAATACCATCCTCAAACTCCGGCGTCACACCCAACAGGTCTCGATCATACATCAATCTCCTTAACTGTTTTAACATGATTATCCTGTGTACATCAAGTAATTCACACCAGTAACTAAATAACTAGAAGAATTTATATTATATATATATATATACAACCATTAAAGGGTTTCAATTTATTACCTGAACAAAATACCTCTAATGATCAATGCAAATTTAGTGGAGATTGTTGATATTTTCGATTTTACGTATAAAGAATCAGAGAGGGAGTTAGAAAAATGAATTTGGGAGAGAGAGTAAAAAGAACAAAAATGAAGGGCACATATATATGTAGAAAAAATATTGGAACGGGCATTAAATAGTATTTGGAACACCTAAACTAGTTGTTGCTTTAGCATTAGGAATGGGATCAGGAACGGAAAACACGAAGCTAAGCTAGTCGTTAAAATATAGCCGTTGGAACATAGTTGGAACGGTAAGAGGAATCCATAATCTATTATGCACAAGGATCGTTCCTACTAGTAACACATGTTGGACCGATCGTTGGAACTCACAATTCATTTTCATAGGACCCACGATTTGGAACAGGCATTGCATTACATTGTTCAAACAAGGCGTAAAACGTATCGTTTAGCACTACATATTGGGATGGTCGGACATGTGTTCCAATTGGTCACGATTTTTGGACCACATTTAGGAACGATACTGTTCTTAGGTCAAAGAACCGTTCCAAGTTCCACATATGCTTTCCAAATAGCATGCCAAAATATATCCGCTTCCTTTTTGGAATGGTACTGGGTGTACAGTTTGGCACATATTGGTTGGCATAGAACCAGGAACGGTCATGCCGTCCTATACGTTTTGACTCCAAATAACGAAAGTGCCGTCAACAATGGGTTACAGTGCCACAACAGTTCCACTGACCGTCCAATTTGGACCGACTTTTGGAACGATCATAGTAAACCATCCCAATTGCTGCATTTTTTTTGTAGTGGTAAACTATTGCTTCTTAGGTTGTTCATTCTGTAAAATCAACTCAAACGAATTAAATCGAGATTTGATAAATTAAAAAAAAATTGTGCAATATTTTGATAAAGTAATTACTAAATGCTAATAATTCATAATTATATTTGACACCATAACGACACACATAACCTGCCAAAAATTAGTACATAATATTTGATGTCACTTTCAAATTCTATCACAAAAAAATAAAAAAAATCGTACTGAACCCAAACCAAGCCCATACCCAACCCATTTCAACCCTACCCATATTCTAGCCATTCAACTGAACCCATACTGCCACCCATTAGGAACCCAACCCATTTGGACCCAATCCATTCATTGTCATTCCTATTTTTACAGGTAACATTTTGGTTCTATACTTTTTTAAATTTCTCAAGTGCATACCTTTTTTTCATGGGAATTCTCTAGCGGCAAGTAGGCTTGAATTCCTGTGAAAAAAAAGAACTGAAATCGTGAAATTATAAAGATGTAGTACCAAAACGTTACCTTAGAATGTTAAAGGAAAAAAATGATAGAATAGGAACAATATTCCCAATTTTAAAAAATTGTGAGATACACATGCATTTTTTTGATGAGAAGGGTTAATTTCGATGGAGAAAAATATTGAAATCTCGAAAATTAAAAAGATGTGAGACCAAAATAATACCCTAGAAAGTTAAAGCGATTGCACCAAATTCCATAAATTAGTAGACAAAAATATATTTATACCTATATAAATTATGTCACATCAATTGTTTACTTATTGCTTGTACTAGCAAGTTACAATAGCAATAAACTCATTGTCATAGAAGTCACAAAATTCTTCCAAATCAAACACGCGTGAATTTTCAAATTAGAAACGTAATTTTCGCATATTTAATTTATGAAAGTCAGCTACAACACATTACATGTCAAAATCAAATAAATTTTTGTTTATTCAACTGTTGCTTTCGTGGATCTAATAATTACAAAGATGCAGCTAATTTTTATGAGAAGTGTTAATCAAATTTCAAATATAAATGTAATTATTCTTTCAGATTGTGTAGCTAGGATTAAAGGACTAAACTGACCAGATCTACGATCCTTCGTCAACTGGGAGTTGGGAATGACGGTAAGAAACTATGTTAATAGCTTAGAAAATTAGAAATGATAGTAAATTTATAGATAATTAACATTGAATTTAATAAGAGATAAGAATTTTGAGCTTTTATGATTTCAAAATTAACATTAGAAATGAAATATTTGTTAACAAATATTTGCAATAACTAGAAATGAATTGAATTGTACAAAACTTCGTAGCTGGTGTTGATAAAAAATTGGAAAAGTTTCAAAATTTTACGAACAAATATTTTCACTAGTAAAATTTCGAATAACATCATAAATAAAAAAAATTCAATGCTAAAATTAGCGACGAGCTAATTATCAAATAAATATTATTCTTTTCAAATTCGTTGCTAACATAAATTAACAACGACTTCCTATGTTATGTATGAAATATGTTTTAATGAAATTAAAAGAAATGTAAACTAAAAGAGGATTTTCGGTAGAATCCTTATAAGTTATAAGAACCCGATAATTCTCAAGTCAGTTTGCAGTCCATATTTTAGGAATAAGAAAAGAAACAAGAAAGTACATTTAAGAAGGCCCTATCGACATACCAGAATGGAATTAACCCTGAACAATTTAAGATTAATGGTAATAAATTAGGTTATATTTTGTTTACTTTCTGAACTAAAAATCGAGATAGCCGAGATAACATCTGTGAGACGGACTATTATGATTTGTATCAGATTTGGTCGAATCAAATCAATTATACAACAATGGTGATATACTTATCATGTAATTACTCATTTTTTCTAAATTGTACATTAATCAAACGACAAATATATTGCGTTTGTCTTATAATTGAATCAAATTCTATCAAACCAAATTTAAATTAAGATATTCCGTTCGAACATAAAGTCAAATCATCGGAACCTATCACATAACTTGCACGTGTTTGAGATCGAAGGGAGGCGGACCGTGGACCCTTGAGAGTACTTACGACTGTCTTCCGTAATGAGGGCGGCATGACTTTTGACAAAGCACTAGGTAAGGGAGGCCCAAATAATCATAATAAGAATTTTATATTAAGATTAAAAATTCCCAATATAGAATAGGCATGCATAATCATAGTTCTATAATTGAGGGTATCTCTTAAAGCTATCATACGAGAAACCCTTGTGAGAACTATAGGAGAACTAGCCCCCTGAAAATGGATCAGTTCTATACTACTATCCTTTCAGTCCTGGTAATGTTCATTATATGGTGCATAAAGATATTTTTCAATCCTGCAAGAGAAACTCCTCCCTTGCCACCAGGGCCCCGGGGCTTGCCGATCCTCGGATACTTGCCGTTCTTGGGCAAGAATTTACTCCATCAATTCGGGGATTTGGCGCACCAATATGGCCCAATCTACAAACTCTATCTTGGGAACAAACTGTGTGTCGTGATCAACTCACCGTCTCTTGTAAAAGAAGTGGTTCGCGATCAAGACTCAATTTTCGCTGACCGTGATGCTAACATTGCAGCACTAACGGCAACCTACGGTGGAAAAGACATAGCGTTTTCGCCGCACAATTCCCAGTGGCGGGCTATGCGGAAAAAATTCGTCCGCGAGGTGCTCAGCAGCAGCAGTCTCCAGGCGTCGTACAATCTCCGAAAGGATGAGATCAGAAAGGCCATCAGAAATGTGTACAACGAAATAGGAAAGCCGGTCCATGTTGGCGAACTATCGTTCCGAACAGAACTTAATGTCGTAATGAACATGCTGTGGGGTGGCATAGTTGAAGGTGAAGAGGGCCAAAGAGTGAGAGAAGAGTTCCGGGAAACGGTCATCAAGCTTGTGGATTTGCTGGGAAAGCCAAATGTTGCTGACTTTTATCCAGTCCTTGCCCGCTTTGATATTCAAGGAGTAAAGAAAGAGATGGAGGGTTACCTGCAAACTCTGGACAGGATTTTTGACGACGTTATTGGGAAATATAGAAAGATGTTATCTGGAGAAATCAAGAAAGAGGGAAAGAAGGACTTCCTTCAATTCTTGTTAGAGCTAAAAGAGAAAGAAGGTTCTGAGATGTCAATGAGTCTAACACAAATCAAGGCCTTATTTGTGGTAAGCTTAGTCTGATTATTACGTTGACTACAATAATCTTTTGCATGGTTAATTATGAAATTTTTTCTTTCAAGATAATAAACTGATGTACCAACCACAACAAGAAGAAATATAATTTTTTTGTATGGTTAATTATCATTATCAAAAATAGAAAATAACAATAAATACTAATTAACAATGACCGCATAAATGACTATATACCCATATTGAAAAATTCTTGACTGAATTAAGTTTAGTCGAACCAAACCAATTATAAAGCAAGTGTGATACACTTGCTATGTGATTAGTCATTTTTTTTTGAACTGTACACCAATCACACGACAAGTGTATTGCACTTGCCATATGATTGGTTCAGGTTTGACCGAGTCGGGTCCAAGCTAGAATTTCCCATATTAATTGTTATATCCGCAGGTTAGATCAAAATAGGAAAAATTGTAATTTTCGTCCACTAATACAAGACTGGTGTCATTGTGAACCAGATTTTTAACAAACTAGCAATTAAGGACACTATTTTGTTTTGTTATAAATGATAATTTAAGTCTAATTTTTGCTAATTTTGTCGAAAATGATCACATGTCGAACACGTGACAAATGTAATTTAGAGATTTTGTCCACTCCGACCATAATTACATACACAATAATTAATAATCCGACCTAGATGACGTGGTAGGAGTGATGTGTCAAATTTTAACACATCAACATCGCCACATCACTAGGGCCTATGTAATCAGTCCCATACCTCCCCCACCCAACCCAACCCAATAATGTCAAACTGATTTTTAATTGCCACGTATGCAATTGAAAATCAGAATGGACAAAACCTCCAAATTACATTTGCCACGTGCTGGACTATTGAGCATTTCAGGTGAAATTAGAGCAAATTGGACTAAAATTGTCATTTTTAAAAATTTAGTGTCCTTAATTGCTATTTTATTAAAAGCCTGATTTACAATGACACCGACCCTATATTAGTGGACAAAAATTCTAATTTTCCTTATCAAAATATTAGTCGTAGCTAAAATTATTGCAGATGTATTGACCATAGCTAAAACCATGAAACGTAACCACGGTCAAATTTTAAAAACTTTTCTTTTATTTCATTTTTGAAAGTTCATTTTCAATCCATTACTATTGCAAATTGCAAGATCATGTTTGGTTGGACCTTTCTCTCTGGGATTTGACCATAAATTCCAAAAAAATCATTTTATCATGCCAATTTATACAAAAAATTATGACAACATATCAGGTTTTTCATACAAAAAGAGCTATCACAAAATATACTATAATCTCTAAATACATTTTTATTTGTTACATCTTTTCGTATTAAAAATTATTACAGAATGTCCTAATTCAAACACATTATTATTCTATTATGTCTTTTATAAGAAACCTATCAGAAAATGTATTAATCCTAATATATTTTTATCTCTCACATGAAACATCGATACAAAAACATCAAACTCACTTGAAAATATTACCAAATTGAAAATTGAGAATAAAAATAAAACCAAACATGACCATATGTTTTGCATTAATTTTGCTTGATTGTGCTAGAGAACTAATTCATATTACGGTTAAGAGTTTGTTCATCAACTATTTTGGGTGACAGGATATTGTAGCAGGCGGGACAGACACTACGGCAACAACGATTGAGTGGGCAATGGCTGAACTTTTGAATAATCCAAAGGCCATGGAAAACGTAGAAAACGAATTATCTGAGGTGGTGGGATTGAAAAACGAAGTTGAAGAATTCCATATCCCTAAATTGAAATACCTGGAAGCAGTCCTTAAAGAAACAATGCGTTTACATCCGGCTGTACCCCTCTTGGTTCCAAGGTCTCCAACCCAAACTTCCACAGTCGGGGGATACACTGTCCCAAAAAGAACCAGGGTCTTCATAAACGTTGGATGGATCCAAAGAGATCCTTCTATTTGGGATAGTCCATCGGAATTTAAGCCTGAGAGGTTTTTACACAACAATGAAAAATGTGATTTCAGTGGTAACAATTTCCATTATCTCCCTTTTGGATCTGGAAGAAGAATCTGTGCTGGCCTGCCCCTTGCGGAGAGAATGCTGATGTATTTACTGGCTTCTCTTCTACATTCATTTGAATGGAAGCTACCAGATGGTGAAAGAGTCGATATGTCGGACACATTTGGAATTGTCTTGAGGAAAAGTACACCATTGCTTGCTATACCCTCGCCCCGGTTATCTGAACCAAACTTGTATGCATAATTATTTCATATTTGTGTAAGTAGTATTTGTGGCCTTGTTGAATAAACTCGAAAACTGCCGTTGCTGTAAGATTATAGGACTTCCTGTACATACATATCTGTAAGTCTTGTGGTTTGAGTCCCAAGAAACTCTTATTTGATTTTAGTTTTGATTGAATTCAAGTCAATTACATGGTCAGTGACCATGCACAAGAATCTTTGTTTAAGATCCATCAACCCTGGAATATGATAACTTCTCTGGGAATCTTTTTTTTAATCCATTAATTTTGTCCACGGTTAATTCTGGTCACTAAGTATTACATTTTCACATTTTTACTATTAACTTACAAAAAGGTATAAATGTAGTTTGAATTAGAGTTTCTAGATAATTTTCCGTAATTTTTGACTGAGTTTCCCACATGTCCGCTGGAATTGCCACCTAAACAAGGAAATTGTTGATGTGGGGCATACAATTAAATGATTGAAAATTTTATTGTTCATGGGATTTGAACCTTAGTCAACTAAAACTAAACATGCCTCGTTTACCACTTGGACTACAACACACTTGTATGCTTTTAGCCCAACATTGCTTTATTATATGCATACCTGAAAGTATTTTAATATAGAATGATATTAATATTATAATATATTAAATATTTTTAAACACCTAATGTATATATTGGTTTATATATCGTATAAAATATATATATATATATAAATATCAATATTTAATTAATATCTTTTTATTCAAGAAAAATATAATTAATATTGATATTTATCTAAAAATGGAATATTTTTGTATTTAAAATATATTTATTTATAATACTTTACCTTAAAGTACATTTATCTTAAAAAATATATCTTAACATAGGTATTTTTTAAATTAATCTAAGCTATATAAATAAATATACATAAATATTTTAATAAATAAATAAAAATATATATAATTTTTAAAATACATATATTTTATATATGTATATATTTTTAAACAAATTATTTAGAATTTTAAAATATTTAAAATATATAAAGATTGTTACTTGTATTTCCAAATATATATATTTTAAATATTTTTCAATATATTTCCAAATATATATTTTTAAAAAATATATTTATTTAGATATTTAAAAAATATAATTTCTTGTTAATATTATATTTCTAAGATAAAAATTAATATTAAATATATTTTTTCTTGAAAAATATACTAATTAAATATTGATATTTTATATATAAATTTTCTATGATAAAATTAATATATATATTAGTTGTTTAAAAATATTAATACAATTATAATATTAATATCGTTCTATATTAAAATACTTCCAGATATACATATCAAAAAGCATTATTGGGCTACAAAGGTATAAGTATTTCTAGTTCAAGTGGTAAAGGTGGTGGTTTTAAGTTTAGTTGACTGGTTCAAATCTCATGAACAATAAATTTTTTCAATTGTGTGTCACATCAACGCCCACATCATCAATTTTCTTGCTTAGGTGGAAATTCCAACGGACATGTGGCAAATTCCGGCAAAATTGCAGGAAAATTGTCTAAAAATCCTAAATTGGACTACATTTACACCTTTTTGCAACTTAATGGTAAAAATGTGATAATGGTAATACTTAGTGGAACAAAATTAATCGCGACCAAAGTTAACGGACCAAAAAAATTCTTTTCCCTAACTTCTTCGGTGCAATATATAATTGTGAATGGGTATGTTAAATGATTTTACCGGAGAAATTGCAGTTTTCAACTCATAATTTATGCTAAGTACATTTTTAATCCAATTGCTTACGAAAATTTCGAGAACAGCCCCATAACTTGTACAAATTCTAATTTTTGGTCATTCTATCAACTTTCATTAGAAAATTAACTTTAAAATGAAGGAAAACGGCTACATGACCTATATGTATCTTTTTTCCATTATTCTTAACGTAAGTTGGTATAAGGACTGAAAGTTATATTTATTTAAAGTTATGAGACTATTTTAAGAATTTCATAAATAATGGAAATGAAATTGTACATAATTTAAGTTATCGGACGATAATACTATTTTTCTAATTTTATTATATTTATTTTGAGGTGAAAGATTCACTTGTTATGAGTTTTAAGCATTGTACATAAGAACGACAACTGGGATTCAAAAAAAAAAGAAAAAAGAACAATATTCCAAAATTATGTGCTAACATTTTCTTTGTATAATAAAAGAGGCACCGAGAAATTGATCCACTAGAATTAAGTCATAATGATGCTTTCTGGTGCAATAACTGAGCAAAAACAATATTAAACAATCAGTGACTAATGATTACTTCTTCCGCTGGATTTTAATTACACTTTTTCGTGGGAAGATTATGACTTCGGCACAAAGAGTAATTACTTACCTAATCCGTATCATTAGTCTCTAAACAATGCTAAGTTATAGTTCAGTTACAATAATACTAACCAAAAATCACAAAGCCCAAGAAAAAAGCCAACATGGGATAATGTCCAAGAATCTAAGACTACGAGGGGATAAAGTACACAATTTATACTTATGTAGGTCAGAAGTAACATGTCATTTAGACTCATGCACGAGGAGGACCATGCAGTTTGATAAGGCATTCCCCTCTTCTTCATCAACAATTGTTCGTCAATAACTTCACATAACCCACGGTCTGAATTTGATAGACGATATATAGTCGTACGAAGGAGTCTTATTTTGAATTAGACACTAAAAAAAATAGATCTATAGCAATGAATCTTTGCATTGGATTTCATGAAAAATTCATTGCAAACAGATTTGCCATGGAATTTTACAACAGAAAATTTTCCGTTGCTATAGGTACCACTGCTATATAGCGACGGATTTTTTGTTCGTTGCAAAATATTGCAATGGTTTTTTATCCGTTGCAAAATTCCGTTGCTAAATTCGTTATTTAAAAAGTTGACTTTTTATATTTTGCAACGACTTTGCGATGGTATATTCGTGGCAAAATTGATGGCAATTCGTTGTAAAATCGAGTTTTATTTGCAACTACATTTGCAACGAAATGTTTGCAACGTCATTCCGTTACAAATTTTGCAACGAAATATTTGGCTATAATCCGTTGCAAAATCATTTTATTTGCAACGAAATTTGCAATGGAAGTCGTTGCAATATTGCAATAATTTTTTGCAACGACATAACTTACTACAATTCGTTGCAAAATAATTTCCGTTTACAACGACAATTGCAACGACAATCCATTGCAATTTTTACCACGATAATTGCAACGACAATATATTGAAAAATTATTTTCGTTTACAACGACATGCAATGACAATTTCATAATTTATATTCAATAATAAAAAATATATTTAATTTAACTCTAACAAGAAAATTCAAATATGACAATATATTTAAGGCAAAATACTTATGATAAAGATAATTCAACATTCCAATCAACAAAAAGTATTCATTTTAAAGCGTACAAATTTAAAGAGGGAGATCAAATTCATGTTTCACAATCTTGTGAAGGTGGGTGGTCGGGGGATATCGTCGAGACTATCTTCAGACTCGCTCATATCGTCTTCAAGCGC
Source organism: Sesamum alatum (assembly GCA_034509735.1). NCBI lineage: Eukaryota > Viridiplantae > Streptophyta > Magnoliopsida > Lamiales > Pedaliaceae > Sesamum > Sesamum alatum. The sequence continues at coordinate 8,102,940 of JACGWO010000007.1, read as the reverse complement.
AGTACCAAATTTATCGGACATGAAACTCATTATTTTCTCCATATTTTTAGGATTGCGCTCTATTTGTCGTTTCATGTTCTCGTTTTCACGAAACAACTTCTGTACCAACTCTAATTCATGGTGCTCCGGTACTGGAGTGAGATTGGTTGTTCTAGTTGAGTTAGAACAAGTATAAATCTTTGCCTCCGAGCCTATCCCCCAAACTCGACCCTTCTTTGCTCTTCCAATTGCTTCCAACCATAGTTGTTGATCGTTAACCGATGTGCTCGAAGATGACTCCAGTAGACTTTGAGAAGCAATATGATGATCATCACTCACCTTTTGAAATTTTTCGTATACAATTAAGAATATTATAATTTGGAAATAAATTAAATTATTTAATTTGATTTCAATGTAAATAATATAAACTTACAACTGCATCCGTCACTCTCAGACCAGTCCAATTGCCTTCTTTTGTCTTCCAACACTTTGTAAGATGACGATCACCGGGTACATTTGTCTCATATATCCACTTTCTTAATTCTCTTAACATCTTGTTCTAAAGTCAATAAATATTATACATATTCATTAACATACATACATACATACATAAAAAATTAAAAATTCGAAAAATAAAATGAATATATATAAATAAACTAGTAAAATTTTTAAACTAACCTTAATGTAAGTCAACTAAATGTCCAAATGTGTGACTCGTTGCACTAACGTGATTATTAACGGTCTAATGCAAATATTGATTAAAAAATCGGTTGTGTGGGTGGAAGGAGAGAAGAGGAAGAAGTTGTTGGATGATTATAAAAATAAGTGTGAACTAGAATGAAGGTTTTCTTATATTACGTGTTTTGCAACGGATTTCCGACGGACTTTACAACGGAATGATATTTTCGTTGCAAAACATAAAGAATTTTTAAAATAGTGGAATACAGCTGTCACAAACATATTGCAACGGACGGATCCATTGAAAAAACCGTTGTAAATCCAACGGCTCAATAATTAATGTTTACAGCTGTATGTACGGATTGCAACGACTTCATAGGTCGTTGCAATACCGTTGCAAATTATCGGCAAGTTTTGCAATGAAAAATTATCCGTCGCTAAATCTATTGCAAATCACAATATTCACTTTGCAACGACACATTTTCGTTGCAAAGTCCGTTGCACATTTTTTGCAACGGATTTAACTAGAATCTTCATTGCAAAGTATGCAACGAAAGATTTGCAATGACTTATGTTGAATGTGAGACATCTTAAAGTTGACCGAATTTTGCAACGGAATATTGCAACGGATAATGTTGCAAAATATCATTGTTTTTGCAACAAAATTTGCAACAAAAATGTAAAAAAAATCAGAATCCATTACAAAATCATAGCAAAAGTCGTTGCAAATTTGCAACGGATTAGTCCGTTGCGAAATGTCCGTCGCTATAGCCCTGTTTTTTTTTTTTTTTTTTTGTAGTGAGACTTAGGTAGATAATTTATACTCGTGTAAATGAGTCTTTAATTTGATCTGGACTCGATAGGTAATTTTTTATACTTGTATCAAGGAGTCATTTGAATATGGATTTGGTAGACAATTTATACTCATGTTAAAGAGTCTTTTTTGGATTTGACTTTGGTAGATAGTTTATACCCATACCAAGAAGTTTTGATTTGGATTTGAATTTGAAGAAGTTTTTATTTTTATTTTTTTTATTATTATTATTGACAATTTAGGCTTGTATCAAAGAGTGTTTGATATCGTATTTCTATGTGAAGAATTAGTCAGTTTATGCTCATATAAAGGAGCATTGTTGACTTTGAGATGACGAAAGTTCGCAGTCCTCATCTTTATATTTTTCATAGACAAGGATATTTTCTTTTTCACTTACTTCTGTTTTTCAATATGGTTTCGGAGGCATGGTTGTGCAAGTTGCTCCTCCATTATGGTGGGCTTGGTCATAATGGCAGGAAAGGTATCAAACGGGATGGTCAACCCTGTTGGGCTTGCTGAGTTTGAGTCATTTGAAGGGGTTGTGTTAACGATTTTTTCCCTGGTGGAGGATGGATAGGTAGTAGGGCCGATGACATCAGCAATGTCCTTATAGTTCAAAGTGACTCTATTCTTTTAGGAGCTAAGTGGCGTTACGGAGTAATGATGTCGATGTTGATGTAGAAGGAAGAGATGAGGGGCAAAGATCATTCCATTGGGAGTGCTAGAAATTTGTTCACATAAATTTCGAGTCCTTGATTCTTCTGTCCAACCACAATCCAAAAGTTGGAAGCTTGTTTGTTAATCGAATGTGCAATCTCCTCCGAACCTGTGAGAGAAAATCATGGACCACCTTGAAATTTGGTGTCAATGCTTGATGGTTTGACGACAATGAAGATGTAGAATCTTCACGGTTGCAATATTTCGTTGTGGCTGAGAGCTTTGGCTTTAATTTGTTGTGTATCTGGACTGAAGTTGCTATCTGACTTGTTGCCTTCTTGCCTAACTTGACTTGTTGTCATCGTGTCTGATTTGACTTATATGTGTAGAATTGTTAGAAAGCACCCTTATTTATAGTTACAGGATTGAAACTCCTACCGTGATTTTTTTTTATGAGGTGGCATTATTTGTTTGGTACTATATAATTTAATTGATATTATTTTACTAACAAGAAGATGTGTTTTGAAGTTACTAAATCATTGACACTCGGTTCATTCTTTGACTTGGAGCTCACTTCTACCCGACTTGAAGACCATGGAACTTTTGATAAATCATTTCCTAATTGCTATATTTAAACATTACTTTGCTCAAATTGGTCAATCAAAATAAATAAATAAGTTTGTGCTTCAATTGGGATTAATCCATCTCAAAAATTTACAAATACTAAATATGATATGGGCTTTAACGTGAGGATCCATTATTCACCAATCTGTTTGGTCTTCCAATCAGTATTTACCCAAAATATCAATGTCAACAGATACTTTTATATATTTATATAACATCCTTATTTGTTCAAAATATAGAGACCAACTTTTCCATCACATTTACTGTTGGCTTGAGCACACTCGATGCGTGTACGTAATTTAAATTTTTATTTTACTTATTTAATTAAATGTTGTCACTACAAGAAAATATGATATTAGTGACAAAATATTAAATGACAATTTTAAAATTATCACTAAAAATATATATTAAGTGACAACAATTATTTGTTGTCACTAGGTTGTCACTATACATGAGTCACTAATTGTATTTAGTGACAACTTTGTGCACTTTTTTTTGTCACTAACAATAATTTTTACAAAATAATAGTAATTATTGTTAGGTGGAAATCCCTCCAACAAGCCACAATACAATATAAACAGAGAACAAATCTCAACTGTGTAAGTAGAAAACCCTTGCGATTATAGAATCGAAGGATGAGATAATAGTAATAAAGAACAGCTTCACACACAGTGAAAACAGTAAATAAAATATTCAGTTCAAAAGGGGACCAACGAATGGCTATCTTAGAAATAGGCTCAGGCAACCAACAAAATCGGAGTGAGACGACAACAGCAACAATAGGCCGGCACTCAACACCGAATGCACCAACGGATCGCACAACCCACGACCTACCTCAAGGTCTGAAACTCGCTCGCTCAAAAACTCCCAACAAATGGGTTTTTCAAGGGGGATAAATATAAGAATGATAGCTTATCTCACGACTCACAAAGAGTAGCAATTGTAGATTGACTATATTTCTAACAGTGCCATGTTCAGCCATTTATAGTGGCCGAGAAACGCACCGGAAAAAGGCAAGAGTGGGAGAAACAAGGGAAGGTAGTCTAATGGTGGTAAGTGTATCAGATATCAGAGAGAGAAGCGGAGGGAATCGTCTAAAAGAGGCAGGGGAGAATTAGTGCAACACAGAGGTAAAAGATGGTTTAAAAAACCTAGGGCAGAAATTGAGTTAGGACCGGGTCGGGTAGGAGCAAATGGGCTTCATAAATGGGGTGTGATCCTGTTGGGCCTCATCGGCTGTTGGGCCACCATAGTTTGGGTTTGGTCCAAAATTCTCAACATTCTCTACATTGGACTAGAACCTTAGAAAGGAGATCTCTGGCCCAAGTCCGGTTTCTGGGCATTCATCATTGCCTAAAACATCGCCGGGACACCACGAATGTACCTGCAAGACAGATAAACACACTAACACACTTAGGTTAGTAAGGTATACAAAAAAGGACAAATGACCAGAGAATTAATAGACTTCTCCTTGGTTATCTGGAATAACAACATTTGCTTCTTCATCACTATCCTGATTTCTATCCCTTTTGTCTTTCCTAGGTTTCCTACAATCTTTAATATAGTGCCCTTTAATCCCACAATTGTAGCACCTCCTCTCTTTCTTTTTATCAAACTCACTCTCATCATCTCGTGATTTATGACCCTTATGTTTGTAATCAGAGTTCCTAGTCTTTCCCTTCACAAAGTTCACTTCAAGTTGGTTTTGACTAGGTTTGTTAGCCTTAATGTCCATCTCCTTACTCTTAAGACCACTAACAACAATTTCAAGGTTTACATTATCCCTACCATACTTGATAGCAGATTTAACATCACTGTACTCCTCTGGTATAACATTCAATAAGACAATTGGGGTATAGTAATCAATGTTCTTATCACCGGTTAACTTAATGTCTTGGATAATTTAGTGAATTCATCAAGATTCTCATCAATGTTCATAGATAAGTCCAATTTATACCGAAAATTTTTTTCAAGTAGAAAAATCTTACTAGGCAACGAAATCTCAGTATACAGCTCTTTTAGCTTATCCCACAGATTTTTTTAGCAGTTTCTTGTTTACCTACTTTCCTAATCACAGAATCTGACAAATTCAAGATAATAGAAGAATAGGCAAACTCATCAGTCTTGATTCGTTTTTCTTCAGAAAAATATTCAGAATATTTACCATCGATGGTTTTGAAAACTCTTTCCTGAATCAAAATACCTCTTATCTTTTGTTTCCATATAGAAAAGTCAGATTTACCATCGAACGGAAGCAAGTTATAACCAGCCATACGAACAGAGATATCACACAGTTTTCACAGAAAAACTAAAGTAAAGTTTACCCAAGAAACAGTCACACACAGTATGCAGTATATAAGGCGGAACAGTAGTAACCAAGAACCACCTCTGAACCTCAACTAGATACCCGACGGTCTCACAGGACCCACCTAAGTGAGGGATCAGAGGGAAAAGCTGGTGCACTAAGCAGAGTTATATTTAACAGAATTTACCAACAGAAAGCAGAGCACTAAGCAATTTACCAGCAGAGAAAAAATTTATCAGCAGAAGCAAAGGACTAAGTTGTGTACACAACAGATGCACAATAGCAGTTTAGAGAAAAGAGAAATTGAGTAACAGAGCACTAAGCAAGATATAGGTACTTAAAGAAAAGGCAATATTACCAACAGATGGTTATAGCGGAAACATTGCATGAAGCAGTAAATAGAGAGTTAGAGAAGTTTACCCAAAACGTTACCTAAACCCAGAACCGGTGAAGACCGGCTCTGATACCAGTGTTAGGTGGAAATCCCTCCAATAAGCCACAATACAATATAAACAGAGAACAAATCTCAACTGTGTAAGTAAAAAACCCTTGCGATTATAGAATTGAAGGATGAGATAATAGTAATAAAGAAAAGCTTCACACACAATGAAAACAATAAATAAAATATTCAGTTCAAAAGGGGACCAACGAATGGCTATCTTAGAAACAGGCTCAGGCAGCCAACAAAATCGGAGTGAGACGACAACGGCCACAATAGGCCGGCACTCAACACCGAATATACCAACGGATCGCACAACCCACGACCTACACAAGGTCTGAAACTCGCTCGCTCAAAACTCCCAACAAATGGGTTTTTCAAGGGGGATAAATATAAGAATGATAGCTTATCTCACGACTCACAAAGAGTAGCAATCGTAGATTGACTATATTTCTAACAGTGCCATGTTCAGCCATTTATAGTGGCCGGAAAAGGCACCGGAAAAAGGCAAGAGTGGGAGAAACAAGGGAAGGTAGTGTAATGGTCGTAAGTGTATCAGATATCAGAGAGAGAAGCGGAGGGAATCGTCTAAAAGAGACAGGGGAGAATTAGTGCAACACAGAGGTAAAAGATGGTTTAAAAAACCTAGGGTAGAAACCGGGTTAGGACCGGGTCGGGTGGGAGCACATGGGCTTCGTAAATGGGTTGTGATCCTGTTGGGCCTCATCGGCTGTTGGGCCACCATAGTTGGGTCTGGTCCAAACTTCTCAACAATTATTAGAATCATAAAATTCATAATTGTGACAAAATAAATATTCTTGTCACTAAATATATATAATTAGTGAAAATATTAAAATTGTTACTTGATTTTTTTGTCGTTAATTTTCTATAATCTTGTAGTGTGTAAGAGAAGAAAAATAAAATAAAATAACATAATAACTCATCAAAACTACTGAAACATTTTAATTCAGAAAAATGCAATAAGAGAATTATTTCTAAAATCAAGTGATTAAAGAGATGCCTATCTTATAGAAAAGTACGTATATTGTTGGAATTTTAGTCAACACACAATTGGTCGACGAAAGTTAGTTATGTAGGGCCTCAAAATAACTAGTGGTGGAAGTTTCTGCTATATCGATCATTGTATGTTTAGGTGAGTTTTAGAGGGGCTAAAGTGGTTTTTCCCAAGGGAGTGGATCTATTTGTTATCTGAAAAAGCCGTTTGTGGTTGTGTGAGATTTTTTGTGGGTTAAATGTATAGATGCTGACAATATTCTTAATGATTATGAATTTTGAAGAGTTTGGGATAATTGGGGATTTTCTGGTTTAACTAGGGTAATGAGTGGAGGATATTTTAATTTGAGAATTTGATTGGTGTTTCGTTAAAGGGTTTACCTTTAGTTTACTAGCGGCTGCTGCACGTGGGAATCGCGCGCATAATTTTTTAATACATTCATCACATGCGATGCGTGAATAAATAAAAAAAATAATAATAATATTAATGTATATTAATCAGTATGTTTAATTACATACTTTGGTCAATTTTAGTATGTATATGATCTACTTTAGATCAAAGTTTAGTAGATCATTAATCATATATTTGTTAATTGTGTGATCTGAAATATTATGCAAAATAATTAAGTAAGTGTTTTACAAAGTTAATTTACAAAAACACTTGATGGATGAGTGTAATATAGCTATACTATAATAAAAGAAAATGTTATTTTCCTCTAATAAATGATAGTTATATCATATTTTCACATTTTTTCAAAATTTTTCTCTCCAAAACAAAGTGAATTTTAACTTGAAATAAGTATATTTATTAGGGTTTTCAAAGATAAATACACTTTTTAACTTCAAATTCAGTTTTATTTTGGAGGCCAAAATTTGAAAGAAGTTGTAAAAGTATGATGAGATAACCGTCATTTATTAGAACAAAACAACTTTTCCTTTTATAATAGTACGTATATATATTAGAAGACCCTTTAAATTATAATAATTATTTTAACGTTTAGAAACACTGATTATACAACAATTTATGATTTGAAAACTCAATATTCGACATATGTTCGACTAAAATAAAATGTGTTTTAGAAATTAGATATCACCAAATAGAGTGCATTGATCTCATACCCAAAACTCCAAATTAAATATTTCTAAATGAGACTTCATGTTGTATAAATTGGATAATCTAAATACAAATTTATTTTGTAAATTCACTTACTATTTGATAGAAATATTAACAATTTAAAAAAGAAAGTATGCAATATTTAGAAAAATTCAAATATATATGAAACATATCAGTAGTTTCATTGAAAAAGCAAGCTTCAATCTGTATTAAAAGCCACTTACCATTGCACAAAATGTTTAGAGTTGATAAATTGGAATTCCAAATAAAAATAAGATGGTGAGCCATAAAATACTTTAAAGTATGTCTTCTTGACAGAAAGTTTGGGTAATTTTTCTGATTAAGAAATTGTACATATAGCCCATGAAAATGCATTAAAACTGGTGTTTGATACTACATGGAGAATAATATGCAGCATTTTTTTAATGCCATATGAAGTTTAAGAGTACAAAAAAAAAAAAAAAAAAAAAAAGAATCACAAATACATCTTGATTATTGCTAACTTGATATTTTTAACTTTTGTGCTTTGCATCTTCGATCTTTATGTATAAAAATGCAAATCAACGGCCTATGATTCTATATATATATAGAAGATAGCAGAAAAGAAAAAAAGAAAATATATAAAGAACATATTAATTACATATTTTTTATTAAGTCCAAATTGTGGATAAATATATTAACATAAGTTTGTGAGAGAAAGTTTTAGACTTTTAATTGGGTTTTAATTTATGGAGAAAAAAAAATATGTGGGAACATGGGTAGTGTTAGTATTGGCCCATGACCTTTCGGGTAGGCCCACTCACGGGCCCAAAAGCCCCACCACCTTGGATGATTCACACCACCACTCACTGGCCCAAGTCGCATCAGCCCATCTGCTTCCTTGTCAGATCCGGCCCATGGTCTTCTCTTGATAAAAACCTTTTGACCAAATGTGTCTTGGTCATTTCTCTCCTCCTTCCCCCTTTCGTCTAGGGTTTCCGCCGCCGCCTCTCTTCTCTGGTTTCTCTCACCCACTCTAAAGCCCCGACTCCTTGTCATCTTCCCCTCTCTGTTTTCGATGGTCTCGGTACCATACTTCACCGCCTCCTTCCGCCTATGGTCTCTCACGCTCTTGTCGTATAAAAGGAATTTCATCCTTTGTATATGACAAGCAAGAAAAACCGAGAGTAAATTTCCCTTGTCTTCTATCTCCCCAAAAATCTCTCTTTGTGATTTCTGTCTGTGTGATACCTTTGTGGATCTCGGCCTTTGTGGTGGTTTGAGTAACCGGTGGTGGGAGCCGGCCTTGTGCGTGGCCGTGAGTTCCCGGATCTTGGCTCCCTGAGCCATAGATATAGCTAGGTTTATTTTTCTCTGTTGTGAGTTAATTTTAATATCTGTAATTTGTAGTTTAGTCTATTATTAATCGGGTTGTAATAGTAAAGTTAGGATTTTCTGTAAATCCACTGGTGGCCCTCCACCCAACAGTGGTATCAGAGCCGGTTTATCCGGTTCTGGCCTCGGCATCCTCACGGTAACTTCTAACCCTATCTCTTTCCTTTTCGATTTCTGGGTAATTTTGCTGCGTGCGATTTTACTGCTTCCGCAAAACATATCTGTTACTTATTATCTGTGTGATATTCTGAGTTTGTCTCTTATCTTTGTGATATTTCCGTATTCTGTGTTGTCTAATATCTTTGTGATATTTGGTATTCTGAACTGTCTCATATCTTTGTGATATTTCAAGCTTACCCTATATCTCTGTGATAAACTGCTATCAGTATTGATCAGTCTTATTTTATTATCTTCGTGGTATTCTGGACCTAGACCGATCCCTCTCCTTACCTCTCACTTGGCTGGGTCCCTAAGACCGTTGGGTATCTGGTTGAGAACAGGAAGAGGAACCCTTTAAATATATTTTCTGTTGTTTTGCATTTGTTGCGCTTGTTGTTATATTACTGTTTCTTCATCATGGCTGGATATAACTTGCTTCCTTTTGACGGAAAAACCGATTTTACTATTTGGCAACAGAAAATGAGAGGTGTTTTAATTCAGCAAAAAAGTTTTCAAAGCTATTGATGGGAAATATGCTGATACTGTTAATGAAGAAAAGAGGCTTGAAAATGATGAATTTGCATACTCCTCTATTATTCTTAACTTATCTGATGCTGTGATTCGAAAAGTAGGAAAACAAGAATCAGCTAGAGAACTATGGAATAAGTTAGAGGAACTTTACACAGAAACCTCACTACCTAGTAAGTTGTTTTACTAGAGAAATTTTTCAGATACAAACTGGATTTAACTAAAACAATTGATGACAATATAGATGAGTTCACCAAGTTAATCCAAGATATAAAACTCACTGGGGATAAAAATATTGATGATTATACCTCTATAGTACTGCTTAATGCCATTCCTGACTCTTATGGTGATGTTAAAGCTGCCATTAAGTATGGTAGGGATAATGTAAATCTAGAAACTGTTGTCAGTGGCCTTAAGAGTAAAGAAATGGACCTCAAAACAATAAACCAAACCAGTCACAGGGTGAGGTTAATTTTGTGAGAGGTAGAACCAAGAATAGAAATTCTGATCACAAGTATAGAAAAACAGTAAGGGTAAACACAAGAGTAGGAGTAAGTCAAGAGGTAAGAATGACAAAAACTCTGATGATAAGGTAAAAGAGAGAAAATGCTATAACTGCGGGATTAAGGGTCACTACATTAAAGACTACAGAAAGCCTAGGAAAGATCAGGACTATTCAAATGATAATGCTAATGTTGTTACTGATGATTCCTCTGAAGTCTTTATGGTTTGTGATGTGAATAATGTTTAGGTTTAAATATGCATGAATGGCTCATTGATTCTGGTTGTTCTTTCCATATGTCTCCTTTTAAGGAAATCTTCTCAAATCTTGAATCTGGAAACTATGGCTCTGTTTCTATGGTAAATGAAAAACGCTGTGAAATTCTTGGTCTTGGTGATGTAAACCTGTCTTTTGAAAATGGTTTTAAATTTACTCTTAAAAATGTCAGGTTTGTCCCTGACTTGAGTCATAATCTTATCTCTTGTGCCATTCTTGAAGAAGATGGTCTAGAGGGTAGGTGGGGAAAGGGGGTCATGAAAATTATGAAGGGTGCATTAATTGTTTTCAAAGCTGAACGCAAACGTAATTTGTATGTGTGCTCTGTTAAATATGATGCCTTCTCTGCTAATGTGGTTGAGAATGATAAAACTGTTTTGTGGCATAAACGGTTGGGTCATATAAGTCAAAAGGGCCTTGAAATTCTCAAAACAGAAGGTGCATTGCATGATGACATTGATAAATTGAAATTCTGCGAAGAATGCATCATGGGAAAGCAACATAGAGTTCAATTTCCTGTTACCCCATACCCCAACCCCACATCTTCATCCAGCATTTTGGATTATGTGCATGTTGATGTATGGGGGCCTTCTAGTACCCCCACACATGGTGGAAACAAATATTTTTTGTTAATCATTGATAATTTTTCCAGAAAAGTTTTTGTGTTCCTTATGAAGTGTAAATCTGAAGTGTTTGAGCATTTTCAAAAATGGAAAGTTTTAGCTGAAAATCAAAGTGGAAAAACCTTGAAAGCATTACGTACTGACAATGGTTTGGAATTTTGTAATCAAAGCTTTTCTGATCTATGTGATAAATTTGGTATAAAGAGACATAAAACCAACCCTTACACTCCTCAGCAAAATGGTGTTGCTGAACGCATGAACCGAACCATTTTGGAAAAGATAAGATGCATGATCACTGGTTCTGGTGTTCCAAAAACGTTTTGGGGTGAAGCAGTATTAACTGCTGTTCACCTCATTAACAGATCTCCTTCCGTTCCTTTGAATGGTAAAATTCCTGAATCTGTATGGTCTGGCAAAAGTGTTGATTTATCTGCTTTACGTGTTTTTGGGTGTGCTGCTTATGTTCATCAAAGTGTTGATAAACTCGAACCTAGATCTCAAAAATGTGTTTTTATTGGATACCCAGATGGGGTTAAAGGATATCGGTTGTGGCTTAGAAGCCAACCGGGTTTCAAGGTCCTGATTAGTAAGAACGTTGTCTTTAATGAATCAGATATGCCTTGCCTCTCTAAAACTCCTGATAAGGTAGGAACCCCATTAAAACCGAATTTCGTTCAGGTAGAGGAAATTCAGGAGGATAACCAACAGGTAGAGGGTAGCCTAGAGGGTCACACTGAGAACCAGAACCTAGAAGATAACTTAGATGATTATCTGTTAGCTAGGGACAGAAACAGACGTGTACCTAGGCTCCCCTCTAAGTACAGTGATTTTCATATTGCTCTTAATGCTGAATCTAGTGAGCCTAGCACCCCTGAAGAAGCCTTAAAATCTGAAGATGGTGAAAAATGGTTAAGTGCTATGAAAGACGAAATGAAATCACTAAACAATAATAAGACTTGGATCTTAGTTCCTAAACGCAGCAGTGGATCCATCATAGGGTGCAAATGGATTTTTAAATTAAAACAGGAAGAAAACTCTAAAAGGTATAAAGCTAGACTCGTAGCCAAAGGCTTCACTCAAAAAGAAGGTATTGACTATACTGAAGTTTTCTCTCCTGTTGTTAAGTACACTACTGTTCGCATTTTACTGGCTCTATCTGCACATTTCGATTGGGAGTTAAAACAAATGGATGTAAAAACTGCATTTCTGCATGGAGATTTGGAAGAGCATATTTACATGCATCAACCTGTTGGATTTATTGATAAATCCAAACCTGACTATGTGTGCTTATTAAAAAAATCTTTGTATGGATTAAAACAGTCCCCACGTCAGTGGAACAAAAAGTTTGACAACTTCATGCTCTCTTTAAAATACACTCGTAGTAATTACGATCATTGTTTGTATTTTAAATATTATGACAAAATACCTGTTTTTCTAGTCCTTTATGTGGATGATATGCTAATTGCCAGTCCGAGCATGTTGCATGTAAATGAACTTCAAAACATTCTTAGCAAAACCTTCGACGTGAAGGATCTTGGTGATGCTAAGAAAATTTTAGGCATGACTATTGAAAGGGATAGAAAAAATTCTATCATTATTTTAAATCAAAGTGCTTATACCCTATCCATGCTTGAAAAGTTTTCAATGAAAGACTCAAAAACTACCTCTGTGCCCCTATCTTCTCACTTCCAGTTGTCTAAGGATCTGTGTCCTAAAACTGATAAAGATAGGGAGAAAATGAAAAAAGTTCCTTATTCAAATGCAATAGGATCAGTCATGTTCTTAATGGTATGTTCCAGGCCTGACATTGCATATGCCATTAGTTGTCTTAGTCGTTACATGTCAAATGCAGGTCCTTCTCATTGGGAAGCTCTGAAATGGTTATTAAGATATTTAAAAGGAACTTTTTAAAAATGGTATTAAATTCACTAAGTGTTCAGATGGTGTGAAATTAATTGGATATGTTGACTCTAATTATGCAAATGATAAGGATAGCAGAAAATCTACTACCTCTTATGTGTTTACTTTGTGTGGGTCATGCATTAGTTGGAAGTCCCAACTCCAACAGATTGTTGCCTTGTCAACCACAGAAGCCGAATATATTGCTGCCACTGAGGCCTTTAAAGAAGCTCTGTGGTTAGAAGGTCTTGTCAAAGAGATTGGTTTTTTAAATCAAAATGTTTGTGTTTTCTCCGATAGTCAGTCTGCTATTCAGCTTTGTAAAAATCCTGTCTTTCACGATAGAACTAAACACATAGATGTTAGGTATCACTTTATCCGTGATATAGTAGGAAAGGACCTTATTCAACTTGAGAAAATTGATTCTGAGTCCAATCCCTCTGATATGGGAACTAAATGCCTGACTGTTGAGAAATTTACTAATTGTCTTGTTACCTTAAATCTGTTATGAACTGTTCTCCACTCACCTTGTTCTTTTGCAGGTACCAAAGAATAAATGGCGATGATGATAAGTCAAAGATCCGGGCCTTGGCATCAGTCACCCTCACGGGTCCTGGTCCAAGGTAGAGTTTGTTAGTATTGGACCATGACCTTTCGGGTAGGCCCACTCACGGGCCCAAAAGCCCCACCACCTTGGATGATTCACACCACCACTCACTGGCCCAAGTCGCATCAGCCCATCTGCTTCCTTGTCAGATCCGGCCCATTGTCTTCTCTTGATAAAAACCTTTTGACCAAATGTGTCTTGGTCATTTCTCTCCTCCTTCCCCCTTTCGTCTAGGGTTTCCGCCGCCGCCTCTCTTCTCTGGTTTCTCTCACCCACTCTAAAGCCCCGACTCCTTGTCATCTTCCCCTCTCTGTTTTCGATGGTCTCGGTACCATACTTCACCGCCTCCTTCCGCCTATGGTCTCTCACGCTCTTGTCGTATAAAAGGAATTTCATCCTTTGTATATGACAAGCAAGAAAAACCGAGAGTAAATTTCCCTTGTCTTCTATCTCCCCAAAAATCTCTCTTTGTGATTTCTGTCTGTGTGATACCTTTGTGGATCTCGGCCTTTGTGGTGGTTTGAGTAACCGGTGGTGGGAGCCGGCCTTGTGCGTGGCCGTGAGTTTCCCGGATCTTGGCTCCCTGAGCCATAGATATAGCTAGGTTTATTTTTCTCTGTTGTGAGTTAATTTTAATATCTGTAATTTGTAGTTTAGTCTATTATTAATCGGGTTGTAATAGTAAAGTTAGGATTTTCTGTAAATCCACTGGTGGCCCTCCACCCAACAGGTAGTTATGACAAGAGGGCATATTAGGTAGTTTAAAAATTTGGTACCAGAACTACCAATATTATGTTGAAATTCTATTTTTGTCCTCCACAAATTATAAATTTCACTTTGTAGAAAGAAATATGAAAATGAATTATGGAAAAGCAAAGGATAAATTTCATAAAATGCCTAAAATAACTTCCACTTATGACAGAAAAGAGCCTTTCCTTTTATAATTAGTATAGATGCTCTATGGTTGCATCTCTATGATTGTGAGATTTCTTCATATATATTCTATACAAAAGAAATAAAAAATAACAGGTCTTGCCATCCGAGAAAAGTTATTGTAAAACAATATTCTTAACATCTTTGGTCGGAAAATCTTTTGCAGTTTTGCCATGTATTTTTAAAAGGAACTTTCAATTAAGTAAATCATCTTGAAATTTGAAAATACATAGGACTTTGAATAATATTTTCTTTTTGATAGTGTGATAATTTTGTTGGCTTATGGTTTTCCTAACTCCTGAATGGTGACAAATCATAGTTTCTTTTGGGGAAATAATATTTTTCATCCTATAACTTAGGGCCTTCTTATTTTTGATCCATTGATTATGAGATTCTCACTTTTGGTCTCGTAACTTCTAAAAAGTAGCACTTTTGGTCCCATGCCATCTTTTCGTTAAATTTTTTAACGGAAAACACCACGTGCTTAGCATGTGGCCTTTAGGGCCTTTACACTGTTGGTCCCATATATTATGAGATTTTCACTTTTGGTCTCATATGTTATGAAATTTTCACTTTTGGTCCCATAACTTTCAAAAAGTAACACTTTTGGTCCCATGCACTTAATGGCCACGTGGCACTTTCTGTTAAATATCTATGAAAAGTGTCATGGGATAAAAAATGCTACTTTTTGAAAGTTACTTGACCAAAAGTGAGAATTCCGTATCCAATGGGACCAAAAGTAGAAAGACCCTAAGTTATGGGATGAAAAATACTATTTTCCCGTTTCTTTTTTATCAATAATTTGACTAAGGATGCCTTCATGTCCTATTTTAGATGCATTTATCTGGACCACTTTCAGTGCAATACTATGACATATACTCATATAAGGAATTTCTTTAGTTTCTATTTTTAATTTTTCACTATATTTGTATGAAGTTGGGTTAATCTATTTTATAAAAGGTTTGCACATTTGCATTTGTCTTGGTACAAATCATAGTTCAGACTTCCTAAAGTTCTCAAAAATTGTTGTGTTATTATCAAGAATTTGGTTTGGGAATTTTTCTGAAATTTTAGGGACCATTGTATTGGCCAATAATCCCTCGGTGAATTTGATGCCTTAAGAACCTAATTATATATATTGGTTTGGAGAAACTTTATTTTGGGAGTTGATACTGCAATGCCATAATCTTTAATGAACATAAGAAAAAAAAAATTAAATGCTTTCTATGTTTTTCTATATTTTCACTAAAAACTAAAACATAATCAATATAAACAAGTAAATAAGTCTATGGGAGGAAAAATATCATTTATAATTTTATAAAATTTTAATGGAGTATTTTTTATTTCAAATGGCATACATTCCATTCAAATTTGCCAAATAGGAGAGTAAAAGTCATTTTATACCTATCTCTCATCTATTTGGACCAGAATCTTGATTTCATATTAAATTTAGAGAAAACTTTGGCATTGAAAAGTCTTTTAAGGAGATCATATTTATAAGGAATAAGATAGCTAATCCATCTTAGAGTTTTATTAACGAAATTATAATTTATTACTAACATAGGGTTTTCTCTTTCTAAAACTTTTGTTTTTTAACATAAGAAATTGTACAGGACTAAGGAGTTTTTGAAGGATGAATAAGCTTTTTATCAAGAAGGTCTTGGATTTCTTTTTATAATACTCTGGAAGTTATGCATTTAGATTGGCCATGCTTTGACAGAAATTTGTTTTTCATCAATTATTGTTTCATATGGAAGAGAGATAACATGAGTTTTTTTTTCTTTCACAAAAAGACATTTGTAATTCAGAGTAGACTTGCTTTTCTATTTGTTTTTCAAATTCAAGAATCTTATTTTGCAAGGGCTCAAAGATTTGTTCCTCTATATTTTGCAAGGATGAATATGAAGGAAGTTTGACCAGTTTTTTATACCCCTTTGATTACAGGAAATTGTAATAGAAATAGGAGTTCTCTTCCGCTGATTTTGGTTTTGATTCTTTTAGTACTAACATATATGATCTAGTTGTCTATTAAATATAAAATCGAACTCAATTATCAAGATGTAGCCTTTTTAATTGGCCCAAGACCAATTCAACATCCTTTTACCCGACTTTTGTGATGTTGTTTCAATTGAACTGATCGATTGGGGAGATTCGATGATTTTATTAAACTTCTCTAAGTCTACCACGCATGTACACACTACAAAAGGAATCATTTTATTGCAACGAAAAAATTGCGATGGAAACAATCCGTTCCAATTCGCGTTGGATATTGCATGTTTTTATGACAGATGATGTCATCTTGGGTTTTAAAAAAAATGGACCGGCTTATAGACGGAATGGCCATCGCAAATCCCGTTGCGGAGTAAAGCTCGTCTATGGTAGTGAATAAAACCATCCAAAAAAATTTCGGTCCACAAATTGCAACGCAATTTTGGGAAGGAATATTGTGGTTGCAATTTCGTGATGGATGTTGCGATGGAGACAATACACTTGGGTCAGGTTTTCGTGCAATTTATTCGCCCATCACAAAATCGTTTTAATATCATGGCAAAATGCTGAAAGTTATGCGACTATTTTCTCCATCCGTCGCAAAAGTAGTAGCCCGTTGGAAGTGTAACAATTGTTACCACAACGACTACTATGCTCGTTGCTAAGTTGTCACAACAATTGTGGCACATGTCATAATGGCTATTTCTCAACGACTACTATTTTCCGTCATAAATTGTCTATATATATGATGCTTTCATCTCATTTGTATTTGCTCTCTTGAATTATTAAACCACACATAAACACACACACACACACACACACTATCTCTCTCCGGTCATCGTATATATTTCAAATATTACCATGATCCCGTACCATTGATCTTTGAGCTAAGTTTGGACGATGTGGACCGTGATTAATCAGGTAACAATCGGAACCCTTTTTTTTTGCACCAAATTGCATATTATCCCTTGTGTTTTAAAAGGTCAGTTGAAAACCCCCTTGTATTAAAACAATAGGAAAAATCCCCCTGTGTTTTTAAAAATTATGCACACCATCCCCTTCCGTCAGTTGGGGTTAAGAACGTTAATTTTTTCATTGAACTATCCGTTATACCCTATGATAGCCCTTTATCTTCAATAGGTAAAAAAAGACAGTCCAAATTTCAAGTAACTTAAAAATATATTTTTCATTTATTTATATATATAAACAATTATACAAATATTATACATATATAATATATATCATACGGTAGAGGCGACAAATGTTGCCCATTGCAAAAGGGGCGACGCCGAGGTCGGCCCTTCTACAAGGGGGTGGGCCGGTCGCACCTTCAAAAAGGGGTGACGCAATGTTGTCCCCGCAGAAGGGGCGACAACGGTCACCCTTTCAAGTCGACGCCCACTCATCTAGGCAACCGCCTTCGCCTAGATTCAAGGAGATGTCGTGCCCAATTTGTGCGACGGTGGCTGCCCACTTCGCTGGTCGACTGTCGTCGTCCAAGCGGTGGCTGTTGATAGTGTTCGGCGTAATGGGAGGCAAGTTGAGGTAGTGATTTGAAACTAGAAAAAGAAAAAAAAATTGTTTTAGAAAAAATTAAGTAAATTTATGTAATATTTTCAAAATTTAAAAATAATAAAAAAAAGTTCTAAAAGACATATATGATCATTTTAGTTTAAATATTATTTTAATTTAATATAATTTTCTGGTACTTTAATTTAATATAATTTATTATAATATATTTAAATTAAATAATAATTTAATTTAATTAGTAATATATAATTGTATATTTGATTTATATTTTTAGTTATGTAAATAATTTAAAAAGTAAATTTTAGTATTGATTTTTTAATTTAAAATTTTAACTTTTAAATATAAATATATATATATATATATATTTAGGTATTCTGATATTAATTATTATATTTCATAAAAAAATATAATTTATTAAATTGTATTTAGATTAAACAATAATTTAAATTAGTCAATACTATTAATTTATTAAAATATATTTAAGTGGTCAAAAGAGGGTTGGGGGGGGGGGGGGGGGGACATAGACATTTGTACCCATAAAATAATCTTAAAAAAAGTAAGAGATGAAGCCTACTCGCACAATACGCGCGTGTGAGATACTCTCTGCTAGTTTCGAATGGAGAGGGGTTTTTTGGCTGTATTTTAACTAACACAGGATTTTTTTGCTTAATTTTAAAACACAGGGAGGCTTTTAGCCGAGTTGTTAAACACAAGCGGGTAATATTCAATTTGGCCGTTTTTTTTTAGTGTAGTTTAATTATTGTTTTTAATCTATTCATTTAAATTTTAAATTATTAGTGTCAGTTAATTAATTTATAGTGGGTAGTAATCATCATCTTAAAACAATCCAGGAGGTGGATGCTTGAGAAGAACCTACCGGGGAAAATGGGTGTACACATATGGACGAAGACAAGATTAGGTTCCCATGCCAGAAATGCAAGAATGAAAGGTTCCAAACATCGGATGGGGCTATCCTCAACTTATGAAAAAAAGAGTTTGTGGCAAAATATTATAATTGGACTTCATATGGTAAAGAAAGGGCGCAGAAGTACTATGATGCAGTGACCACCCCAATCCTCAAGCAAACCTCAATTTCACATGAGACTACTATGCACTTGGGTGATTACCAGCAGATGAATTGGGAAAGGGTTTTTATGCAGCTAGGCCATAATTTTTTAGTCGTACGTCGAGAGTGTGCCTAACAGGGGTCCAAGCTCCTGTCCTACTGATGCATGTCAAGTCAGTCCCTAGTTCGTATTACGATGGGATAGCGTATGATTATGATGTGTTCAAGTTTCAGATGTATTTTTCGATGTAGTGCACGTTGCCGACCAGTCGTCATTCAGCGGGTGTAACGAATCTTAGTTGTCGACAATTTGTAGGCTGGTAAGGTGTTTGAGGTTTTCTAATAGATACGCCTCTAACCTTGCCAAATGCATCAACATGGCGGAGTTGAGGCTGCACGATATGAAGAGCCACGATGCTCACGTCTTCATGCAGAAGTTAATCTTGATTGTCTTCCATGAGATGCTTCTTGGGTTTGTGTGGAGCGCGTTGACGGAGGCCATCCTTCTATTCCAAGTCCCATGCTCGGTCATGTTAGATGTCAGGAAGGTGCAGGAGTTGAAAGCAGTGTAGCCTTCATCATGTGTAACCTTGAGAAAAAATTTCCTCCAACTCTTTGCTGGATCACCTCATTATTCCCCTGCATAAGAAGCTCATACCCCTGCAGTATAGGTGGATGTAACCATTTGAGAGGTAACCATTATTAATCATATAGTTGTGCTTGATTTGTATAGTTAAAATTTTATGAGTGTAATTATTTGTATAAGTTTTTACGTGAATTAGAAAGAAGGTGAAGAACAAAGCACACGTCGAGGCTTCGATATGTGCGACGTACATTGTCAAAGAAGTTGGACTCTTCACTTCCCACTACTTTGAGTCTAGTGTTACTTGCAAATGATGCTGGCCCAATAGAAACAATGATCTCACGAGCAATGAAGGCTGAATTCGTCTATTTTTGACCACCCTGGTCGGGCGAGTGGACCTTCGAAGAAGAGATACCTAAACAGTCCAAAACGTCACATAATTGACATTTATGTGTTGTGCAGATGTGAAGAAGTCATGCCACATTACGTGTTAGTCTTTGGTTGTACAAGGTATATTTTCATCGAAATTGAATGTCGTATATATATATATATATATTTATTCAACAATCTTTTGGCAACAGGTCCTTCTTGAATGAACTGTACGAGAATTACAATTTCAATGACCCAATGATTGATCAACTTGTTGCCACTGATTTTAAATGATGGTTCAAATGTCATGTCAGTTGAAATTAAACTAATATACTTATTTTTTTTGTATCTATTTTATGTGTGGGATTCAGATTTTACTTGAAATCAATTGCACGTGGAACCCTTCGTGCATAACACAGAGAATGAACTTCTGACGACGTGGCCGTGTTACTTTGTCAATGGTTATAATTTTCAGATAGGGGATGACAATGTTGGCAAGTCAAGTATGAATTGTGGGGTGTGTGTGAAAAGCTCTTCGTGTACAGACACAGATAGCGACTTCTACGGGATACTCCAAGAGATGATTCAGTTGGATTACCCACTTCTTGACGACTAGCATGTCGTTTTATTCAAGTATAGATGGGTCGATCTAACCAGGGGCATGAAGGTACACCCTAATTATCACCTCGTTGATGTTTAATTTCAAACGGGTATACCAAAAAGATGAACCTTTTCACATTGGCACAACAAGCAGTTAAAGTTTACTACATCAAGTATCCAAACATGAGGAGAAATAATGTCGATTGGATGACTGTTTACGAGACCACGGCTCGAAAAGTAGTTGATGATTCCAGTTGGAATGATGTCACATATCAGCACAAGAAAGTCATACATGTTCTTGAAGTTGGTACAGACAGTCAGACGGACGACCTGCATGATCCAAACAGTATACAATTTTTCCATGACTTTCTCAAGCAGTGGAATAGAGTCCAAAATTTCATTCGTACGATGCGCGATCCGACGATGATGAAGAGGACGAAGAGGATGACGAAAACTTTGAGGACTACGAAACAAATGGAGATAGATGAAGACAGATGAAGATAGCAAAGAACAAGACAGATGAAGATAGCAAAGAACCAATGGAGATAGTCAGTTGATAATAAGTAGGAGATCTCTTATTGTGGGGACCCAGCCATCACTGTGTGAAGGGCAAGATTGAGTTCTTTGGAGGTCTCCCCAGGGCCAATTCACCACCGCTATAGCTTATAAAGTCTTCAAATCGAAAGGGGAGGTAATGCCTTGGGCAACACTATTTAGAGGGCCTTTTAAAATCTCTAGAAACTAGTTTACTCTTATGTTGGTAATCTTGGAAAAACTATCAATGGCTGATAAGTTGTGGCTTGCTATGAGTGATAGGGGATGTGTGTTGTGCAGGATCAAGTACGAGAAACTCACTTACACTTGTTTTTCCAGTGTGTCTTCTCCAAGCACTGCTTGGTTATTCTGCAGCACAAGGTCCGACTCAAGTGAACGTATCTGGATTGGAGGCTTGGAATTCAATAGGCATCCTTGAGATGGTGGGACAACACTTTCACAATGCAATGAGTCGGGCATTGTTGGCCTCAGTGGTCTATCATATATGGGGGAAAAGGAATAAACGGAGGTTTTAGGGGACTTGGTCTACTCCGGAGGAAGTTGCTCAGCTGATTATGAAACACATTAAACTTAGAATATTAAGTGAAAGCTTGTATGCTGAAGATTACTTTGTATAGATTTTGGAAGATTGATTGTTCAGAGTAACATCTATATTAGGGGCTCTTGTTGTAATTGTTAACCATTTCGTTTAAATGAAATTTATCTTTACAAAAAAAAAAAAAAATAGTGCATTTTTATTCGAGATTTGGTGTATACTTGTAAAGGAGTTTAGTGTTAAGTTTGTTAGATATTAAAATTTGTTAAATTTTAAGAAAACATTGTTTTAAAATAATAATATTAAATTTCAATATTTAAATTAATAATGTGTTAGAAATACTTTTTAGTTCACATTTTAGGAAAATTATTGGGATTTAGTTCACATTTTAGGAAATTAATGAAACGTGTTAGAAATACTTTTTATTACATAATATAACAATTTATAATATAATATACTTTAAAATACCTATAATATAATATTAAATACTATAAAATACTATACTACATATATAAATAGTATAAAACATTATAATATACTATAAAGGATAAAATACTACGTGAGACGGTATTCCACGATGCTAGATGACAATAAACAATGCAAGATATTAGAGCACATTCAACGTGGGTGCGATCATACCAGCATTAATGCACCAGATCCCATCAGAATTCCCAAGAGCACATTCAACGTTAGATCCCCCTATGTACACTAATGATGTTTGTTTTGCTTTTGATTGTGAGGCATCTTGCAGGGTGCGTATTTAATTGTCCAATTATTTGTTATGAGGCATTGTGTTGGGTGCCTATTTAGTTTTGAAATTGTTTGTTATGAGGCATCATGCGGGGTGATTTTTTTTTTTTGTTTAAATGTTGTCTTGTAGATGATTATTTATGATTGGTCGATGGGAAATATTGTGAGATGGTTGAGTGTGAGTGTTGTTGTTGCTTACTGTAGATTTAGGTTGTAATTTGCCATAATTTGCCAAAAATGGCTGAAGGCATAAAATTTGACCGATGTTTGGCTATCAAACATGGTATAGTTTGAACATGTTAGGCTTTAGCAACATTCTGTTTAGGATGTCGTCCACATGTGTGGAATGGAATCGATTTTAGCTATGATATCTGCTCATCATATCTAAAATCGGTTCTATTTCTTTCACAAATGGACTAAACCTTAGACCAAAAACATCATTGAAAAATGGCAGGCATAGTCAAAGAAACAAACACACATAACACACACCATGCACACTCTACATACACACATAGTATAGTTCAAACACGAATAAGGTGTCATCCACAAATGTGGCATGGAATCTTTTTTGGCTATGATATCTACTCATCATAGCCAAACCTATTCCATTTATTTCACAAGTGGAGTAATCCTTAGAGCTGATAAAGGTTCATAATTTATATAGAAAACTATATGAGATATAATATAAATACTACATGAACACACACAAACTCATTACTTCAAAACATTAGGTCTAAGGTGCCGTCCACTTGTGTGATCAATGAAACCGTTTCTAGCTACTGTAGCCGCTCGTCATAGCTAGCACTGATTTTATTGATTTCATTGGTGAAGTAATCTTTAGTCCAAAAACATCGTTAGGAACATATACACATTGCACACTAAACAAACAAACACACACACATACTCATTACACAGGCACATTATGCACACTCAATACACACACACGCAAACTCAAAAACACCATAAGAAACATGACAATACATACATACTCAAAACCCACACAAAAGAAATAAAAGAAAAAACACACTGAGGGTCAACGGCCCCTAGACGTGGCCGAAGATGTGGGCCCAGTCATGGGAAAGTGGTTCCACCACCTGGCGCTGATGCTTTTGATGCTGCGGAAGTATCGACACGGCCTCTCCCGTCACCTGAGCTCGCTTCAAGTGGGGCTTCTGCATCTCAAAGCCCGTCGATTGAACCGATGAAGCTGGCTCCATCAGCAACGACACCCAACACATCACATGTTGGGTCGTTGCCTTCCCCTCCTCCATTGTTCGCCACATCTCCCAGCCTGCCCTAGGTTGCACCACCACCGGTCGTAGATACATCAACCTTTTCGTTGCGTTGAAATAAATTAAATGCTTTAAACCTTTTTGTCCTATTTTTTTATTCTTTCTATTGGATACTAATTAATATCATGAACTGTTTATGCATGTTGGACTTAGATTCTCAAAGTACAATTGGGGCCGTGGTGCACAACCACTTTCCCCAGTCGTGGGGCAAATACAAGCAAATCTCCTAGGAGCAACAAGATTTCTGGTTCCAGCAGCTGAAGGTAATTAATTTCCTATCCTATTTATTTAATAAAGTTTATTTGAATTCATCTCTCTCTCTCTCTCTCACAGACACACACACACAGACACACACTTTAAGCTCATGTACTACTAGGACTGCTCTGACATGAAGATGGAGAAAATGTTCAAGCATTTGGCATCGACATACTTACATCGTACTTTCAATACAACAAGGACTAACTTGAGTGTCCTGTGTGGCTTGCTAAGAAAATCTAGCACCAGTTGTGTGAGTATTAGGCCTCTCTGAACTCCAAGGAGGAGTAGCGAAGACTAAGGTCAACTAGGTGGCCAATGCGACATTGGTATCGACTGTGTACCACGGGGGGTCATCCTCTATGGGGTTGCACAAAAGAAAGCTGGTAAGTAGATTTTTAATTAATAAATACGGTTTAATTATTCATCTCATGGGGCTTAAAGTTTTCAATTTTTCCACAGGAGTCCCAGCTTGGCACACCACCTAAGTAGATGGAGGTCTTCTTCAAATGCTCCAGAAAGAAGACGAACGACAATTGGAGTGGCCCGAAGGCGTAGCCGGTGGCGGTAAATACACGCGTCTCCTAAAATCATTTTTGATATTCTAAAACTTGCTTGACGACCACGCTACCTACGCGTCGGCGGTTGGGTAAGAGGCTGCATCTTCAGCAACCTCAATCACCTGAAGGAACAGCACCTACATCGGCCAAAACAAAGGCCGGATCATTGATTTGGTCTCAGAAGCCGAAACCTCCATTGGAACGCCATCCTTAAGACCGCATCATCGACATCGGCACCGACACCTGTACCAAACCCGAAGAATGTCGGACTCAAGTGGCGGATTGAGGGGATGGAAGGGATGATGATGCACATGATGTCTCATTTTGGCATCCCAATAGTACTTGAGCCACCCCAACCTCCATCCAATAACCCTGCAACAACCCACGACACTGTTCAGGGCCACCAAACAGGTAAGAGAGCAGGAGGATGACCCCGCATTAGATTATAATTTTTTTTTTCAATTTAAAAATAAAATTATACTGAATTTTACTATATTTTTTAATTAATATAGTTTGTTTAGTAATACATTTTTCTAGTTTATTAATTATACCTTTTATTTAATGGAATTCATATCAACTTTTAAATTCAATTTAAAAACACAATTCAATGAAAAAAAATTTATAAAACTAATATTTTTTTAAAAAATAAAATCACAAAATTTTACGATGGAGTTTTCGACGTCAAACCCGTCATAAAATTAAACAAAAAATAAAAATATATTACCCGTCGAAAATCAAGAGAATCGTTGCAAAATTTTGTCTCAATTTGGGATAAGATATTTTGTCGCAAACTCATCCTAAAATTTGCAATGTCTCTCATCCAAATTTCCATCTTAAATGTGTCACTTGTTTTGTGGTATTTTCGATGGATGTCCATCCCAAACTGTTTCTCAATTTTTGGTGGATGTTTTGAGTTATCCATCTCAATTTCGTCCCAAAATATTTTTATAAAGTGTAATATAATCTGTCTCAAAGTTGTTGCAAAAGCCGCCTTAAAATCAGTTAAAACATTATCCGTTCATTTGACATAACTTGCAATGGGTACATCGAAGCCATGCTACTCCGTCGCAACCCTTCCAACAGGAAAAGATTTCCCGCCGTGAATGATTTTCAACACCTCTTATGCTGATGGGACACCTCCCGTTGCAAATTACACTTCAGAGTATATAATGTTTCCTTTATGCCTCGTTGTTTAGTTATGATTATAATTCCGACACAAGCAAGGTTTTCTATGAAGCATAGTGCACCCTCACAAATACTTTACTTACTTTTGCGAAGGACTTGTCCATTTCACTGTGGAATTAGCTAGACCTTGCTGGACTTTCTATAATGAACTACCTTTATGATAAAGTCATACAAAGTGCCCTAGCGCTTACTGATATTGATGAGAAGGGTGAGATAGATTCATTCCTCATCCCCAATATTTACTGATGGTGTTCAGTGTTCCCATGTATCCATCAATAAATGGCTGAAATTTCCATCTAAGAAAGTTACAAAGTACCATTCACCTTCCCCACATGAAGAGAAGAAAACAATCTGTCCTAAGACAACTCATAACCCTCTTGGTGATATCAACACTATGAGAAATGGTCGATTAGGCCTTATTTTCCAAGCTTAGCATTAAAGAGAGTCTTAAGGAAGAAACTTACTTGGCGGCATACTTAGCTTGTTAGCTCTGTACATTCGTAATTTGCGGTAAGGATTCTAATTCCATACGTCCAATTACATTGACATCCATCATGGCAAGCAGTTGATGATTGAGCCTAGCTATTCCCGTCTTTGCAAGCATTTATGGAGGTTTGAATACTATAGAAAATTCTCCAAAACTTGCTCGTACAAGTTTTTCTTTTCCTATCCACTTTATTTATCCACAATATCGTCGGTAATATCAGTGGGTGTTGTTCCACATCGATCGTGGCGTATCGAGATATTATCGATCATTACGAAGTAAATGTGTTATACAATACTTAAAAAATTTTCAAAAAAAATAGTAAAATTATAAAAATAATAAAGCATCACAAACTACTATATAATATTACAAACCAAAAGTTTTTAACATCAAAGATCGATAAAATTAATTACAAAAATGCCTAAGATATATACATGCATAATCAAAAGAAAATGGTTAGCCGATGAGGCTCAAAATGATTGTCATCATCTTTAACTGCATACAATATTAATAAACAAATATTATTAATAACTTATATTAAATTAAACTTGATAAAAAATTTAATGAATAATTCGATATATTTTACAAAATACATTTAATATACATAATATCTGAGAAGAAATATTTAATTAAAAAAGATAGTGAAGTAGAGACGAGAAAAAATCTTACTTGCACATCAATGTGTTTCAACTCTTCAATAAGGGGAAAAATGCAAGCAACCCCCCTGTGATATTGCAAATGTGCAAATTACCCCCCTATGAAAAAATAAATAGTAATTTACCCCTTTGTATTTTTTAAAATGAAGCAATTTATCCCCTTGTATTTTTGGAAAACACAAGGGGGTAAATTGCTAATTTTTTTCATAAGGGGGTAATTTTCTCATTTGCAATATCACAGGGAGGTAAATTGCATTAAACCCCCTCAATAAGCCTTATCTTCTACTCCATATAATTTTTCTTGGGGAGTTGTACTTTGCTCTCAATTTATAAACGTGAAAACACTTCAATCTTCAATATCATGGGTAGCACCGATACTGCAAACGTGGTATAAAGTGTACCTTGTAAGTTGCAAGCCTTGTATTTTTATGAGTTTGGAACATTGAAGTATATACGCATGACTGACACTAAAGCTTTTCTTCTCGCTTTTCTTCAGCAAGACCAACATCTGGGCCACTTTGTCAGCATCACTCTTAACATGGGTTGTCACTATGGATTGAAGAAGAAAGATTTTCTCATTCATAATGTCAAGAAGCAATCTTCTTATCTCATCTTCTTAAGTTTCTTGCAATTCCATTTCTGACATATTCTTAACGATATTATCAGATATTATTGGCGATATTATCGGATACATGCGATATTATTATTGTATTAGTGATATCTGATATTATCTATTATACCAAATCATCTAAGATAATATACAATATCAAACGTTTTTTGAATATATATCGGCCGATATCATCGAATATCGATCGATAGAGTTAATTGCAAAAGTAGTCCCACAGTATAGGTCTCTTTGCAACTTTAGTCCCATGCTTTTGGGAATAGCCAAATTTAGTCCCACACTTTAACATTTTTTGCAAAACTAGTCCCGCCGTTAAAAATGTAACGGAAAAACCATAAACACGTTAGGTTGACCGGTTGAAGGCGGGGGTTGACTGGGAAAAAAGGTTTTGCATGGGACATGATTGCAAAGTTGGTCCAACACTTTAATATTTTTTTGCAAAACCAGTCCCACCGTTAAAAATGTGACGGATAGGCCACGTACTTAGCATGTGGTTGTTAGTGTTATCGGTATAGAGAGAGATTGGTAGTTTTAGGTTACGGGGGTAATTTGGTTAAAACAAAAATTACCCATTTACCCAACCCAATAAAAATTGAGGAGAGAGAAAATCACTTTATTTCTTCCCAAAACAAAACCCTTATCCTCTTTGTCGATTGAAATTGAATCGGAAGGCAATTGACGTGCGAAGATGCGGTTGTCCCTTGTGATTTTTCTGCACCCAACTACCTCAGCATGATCCCTCAAATTTAAAACAACATTTATTCTCTTAAAGGCAATACAGGTCCCTAAGCCACAAAAGGCGACAAAGCAGGCATAAGGGACCATAAATTTTTTAGCAAAAGCATAAGGGACAACGAAAAACTCGACAAAGTAGGAAACAAAAAAATTCACATATCTCAAAACATAAAAACATTAACTCCCAAAAACATAAAATAAATATGCTTTTCTTCAGTAATCTTCAGCAAAATACACAAAAAAATCCAAAAAAAAAAATAAAGATTTCTACATATCATTATCTTCAGTAAAGTCTTTATTGTTTTCAGATTTTTTGTGTATTTTGCTGAAGGTTACTGAAGAAAAATATATATATCACTACGAAAAAAATGCGGGAATTGCAACGAAAATAGGAACGATTTTTTTAACTTTTGGAATAGGAAATAGATCACTTGATTCATTTGGGCTGGGATTAGGAACGGTTAAGGAACGGGAGGCTATCCGTTGAAAGGAGAGGCGTTCCTAACAATTAGGAACGGAAACAGGGCGACCGTTTCAATTTCGGAAAGGTTTTTGGCATACAAAGGTTTTACCGTTCCTAATTGCCTTTGTATGTATGAATTTATACTTTTTGTATTTGGACCATCTTATTAATGTTTGGAACGGTCATATCAAAAGAAAATTGCGCAATTTGGAATGGTAGTTAGAACGCAGTTTGGAATTGTCAGCATAAGTTGTAAATACATTTTTGCACTGGTTCTGGAATACGTCTTGGAACGCTCAACTATAATAGTTAGGAACGGTCATTGGAATACAATTAGACACGGTCACTGGGAACGGTTTTTGTACTCGTAATTTGGAATACGACATTAGAGCGATTTTTGGTATCGTATTTAGAACGAAAATCAAACCACAAAATCATTAAATTTGGAATAGATTTAGGAACGGCTTGTCCCTAATTTGGAATTCATTTTTATCCGCTTTTAGGAATGATTGTCAGCTAATTTGGAATGGTTGTTTATCCGGCGATAGGAACGACACTTCATTAAGACGGACAAATAATTGGAACGGTTTATATGTGCTGCCTGACCGTCTAAAGTACTGTTCCTAAACACTGAATTATTAACTTTTTTATAGTAATAATTATTATCATTAAAATATATATTAAATTATTAATAATATTTTTGAATTTGCTTTTATAATTATTATTTAAATATGAAAAATACATAGTTTAGAAATAAAAATTATATTAAATAAAAATAGTATCCAATTTAATTACAAAAGTAAAATAAAAAAACGTCCTAAATCTACTCCCCGCTCCCCTCGTCCTGGTCCATATCGTCAATGTCTGAAGGGGAGGGGGGGTCTCTAGGGGGCCGTGACGAGCCGACAACGGAGTTATAAATCTGCAGGGTCTTCATCATGCCCATCATATCTACCGTCATCTCCTCCAGCCGGACCATCCGATCCTCCAAGTTTGACGTTGGCAATGGCGGTGGCGGTGGTGATGGTGGGCCTCAAAATCAAGACCGAAGACCCGACCCTTGTTCTTGCCCCC
This sequence comes from Sesamum alatum, assembly GCA_034509735.1. Taxonomy (NCBI): domain Eukaryota; kingdom Viridiplantae; phylum Streptophyta; class Magnoliopsida; order Lamiales; family Pedaliaceae; genus Sesamum; species Sesamum alatum. Next base: position 8,073,109 of record JACGWO010000007.1, on the reverse strand, counting down.
GACTACAGCCAGCCACAACTCCTCCTCAGTCTGCGCCACCGAGCCCTCTGATTCGGCCGGACGATCCTCAGGATTGGCCGTGGCCTGAAATGCTAGTGCTCTGGCGGCACCTGGCGCAAACAACCACAAGGGTGGGATAGTGTCCTCGCACCACCGCATTGATGCGCTCGTGTATCTTTTGATCTATCCTAAACTTATATAATAATTAGTGTGACATAAAAATAATAATTTAAATTACAAAAAAATTAAAAAATATATATATACATATACCTCGCGTCGGCGAGTGTGATATACTGGCGCACGGATGGTGGTGGGACTGGTGGGGCAGGTGGGGATGGTGGTGTTGGGGCAGCCCATGGACGGGTCGGATCTACCGTCGGTGCGGGAGTGGATGGTCCGACACCCTCCTCGACGGGTGCAGTGGTAGACGGACCGGGCTGTTGATCCGGCGCAGGTGCTGCAGGTGCCTGCTCTACCGATGGTGGTTGTGGTGGTCGGAACACTGCTTCCCCACACTAGGAAGCAACATTCGCCGGAGGTATGGCCGGTGAGCCGCGATCGCAGCCACGACCACGGCCGTGACCACATCCACCTCTTCGAGGTGGGAAATCCCGACCAGATATGATCTAGAATTATTTTTAAAACTATTAGTGGTATGAATTTAAAAAATACATGTAAGTATCAATTTAATTGAATAATGATAATTTTTTTAATTTTTTAAAATAATTATGCAAACTAAATCCTAAAATTGTATACTAAGTCCCAAAATTAATCTAATAAATGGATAATGAATCTCAATTTTGTTTTTGAAAATTTTCCTACAATGTTTACTAAGTCCTAAAATTATTTCCTAAAACATATACGAAAACCCAAAATTGACGCTTAATTACACTAAATCCTTCTATTTTTCCTATATATTTATACTAAATCCCAAATTGTTTCCTAAAATTGCACTAAATCCTTCTATTTTTCTATATATTTATACTAAATAACATGAATTCACTCTAAAATTTCACTAAATCCTTCTATTTTCCTATATATTTATACGAAATACAAATATTTGCCTATATCCCTACAAAATATTATAGAAAATTGCCCAAATTTTTATAAATTTTAAAAAATTAACAAATTTCATATATTATTAGTAAATTTTATTTTTCTAGGAAATTAAAATAAAAATAAATAGAAAAAATAAAAATGACATTAATTTTTTTAAATTACAAAAAATATAAAGAATTTTCAGAAATTTTGTTAAAAATACATAATTTTTAAAAATTACAGAAAATTCTAAAAATATTTTAAATTTATAGAAAATAACATAATTGTTTTTAAATATTCAGAAAACTATCTGAAAATTCACAACAAAAATTTAAAATTACAGAAAATTTTCTGAATTTTCATAATTTTGAAAATTTACAGAAAAATTATAATTTTTTTTAAATTTATAGAAAATGACATAAAATTTAGAAAAAAATTCCGAACTTTCATAATTTTAAAAAATTAAAATTTCCAAATTTTTAAAAAAGAAAAAAATTGAAATTTTTAATAATATTACAAAACTAGAAAAATTACCTACAATTACACAAATTACCTACAATTATTGAAAATACATAAACTACATTACAATTTACATCAATTACCAAAAATTAAACAATTTACAGAAATTACACAATTACAAAAATTACAAAAATTTACAATTTACAGAAATTACATAATCACACAATTACATGAATTACAAAATTTACAAAAATTAAAAATTTTACATAAATTACACAATTACACATAAATACATAAATTTACAGAAAAAAATCAGGATATTACACAAAATGAAATAATTTATAGTAAATAACAAAAAAAATTTACAAAACAATTTAAAGTAAATGCATTTCCAAAAATGCAAAACCGAAAAAAATAGGGTTTATAAAAACCCTACTTGCTAGTGGTGGTGGCGGCGGCGGTTGAGGGCAGTAACAGAAATAGCGGCGGTGGCAACTGAGGGCGGTAACAGACACAGTGGCGGGAGGCGGATAGGGGATCTCCTCGGACGGACAGGGGCTGGATGCAGCGGCCGGCGACGGTGGACGGAGGCGGCTGATGGCGATTCAGTGAGAGAGAGAGAGAGAGAGAGAGAGAGAGAGAGAGAGAGAGAGAGAGAGAGAGAGTTACAGATGAAGAGAGAAAAATATCAGCCAAGCGGCCAATTTATATAAATTGGTTGGAACGGTCATCATTTTGTACAACCGTTCCTATATTCGGTCCAACTCAAGAAAACGACGTCGTTTTTGCTTTAATGCGATGTCGTTTTAATATCTTGTACTGATATTGACCTAAATAGGAACGGTCACTTAATGGCATTACCGTTCCCCGTGCCGTTCCCAGTAAAGGTCGTTCCTGAATCACAGGTTACCATTCCTATATCAATTCCAAATACTTAGTATTAGTTGTACTAATAGGAACGGTTACTTAATAGGAAAATTGTTCCCAGTACCATTCCTAATGGAAAAAACAGTGTCGTTTCCTGACACGCACATAGTAATCGTTCCTATTTTCATGTGGAACCGTTTCTATATGTATTCCAATATTTTTTTTATCTTCTTAGATAATAACTATAAATTAAGAAAAACACGTTCCAAACACTCATATGATTGAATAAAGGTATGTAATTGGATATTTAAAGAATTTGAAAATATATAGTAATTTCCAAAAAATAGACACACGTTCACAATATGAAGTATATTTGTAAATTTATGTTTGTTAGTATTTCAAAGATGTCACTAGCATCCTATTATTGTTGTACTGTACAGCATAATCAGACCGTTAGATATGATATAACACACAAAAGAATACTATCTATGTAGTTTTGAAAATTTTCATGCGGTTCTCAAGATATCGTATCCGGTCAGTATTCATCCTAACAAAAATAGTTGCATCCTTAAATCGGGGTGGCTGATTGAAAATCAGACTGTTGGATATCAATTCATATTCGTAATCTTGTATATGTTTAAAAATGGTGTCGATCAGGTGGGCGGATGTTGAGATATCGACAGAATTAGGCAAAATACATTATATAGGATCTCATTTTGGAACGGTCCGAATTTAGGTAGGAAAGGGAGGCACGAAATTCACATAGGAATGGTTGAATATAACATGACCGTTCCAACATTCGAATTTTCCACCCCATTTTTCATTGGGCACCATTACAAAAATTTGGACCTTTCTTTGGAACGGTCACTCTAATATTATGACCGTTAAACTTGGAGCCTATTTTTCAGTAGGCGTCAATTGAAAAATTGTACCTATAATAGGAACGGTCTTAGGTTTATATCAACTGTTCCTAATTCAATTTTTTCTCATTTTTTTTAAGTAGGCGCCAAATTAAAAAATTGTACCTGTAGTAGGAACGGTCATATGAAATTCTGACCGTTCCTATTCAAAATTTCAGATTTTTTTTTGGCGCCTATTGAAGAAATTAACCCTGTAGTAGGAACAGTCATACAATCAAAAAATAATGATAATACATATATATAATACAATGCTTACAATAAGGTTTATCAAAAAAATTAACGAGGGTGTGAATTTTCAATAAGTCTCTTCATAGGACTTAGCCTCGTCAAAGTTGTCTTCATCATCGGATTCATTGTCTGGCGAGCGCGATGTGCCTGCTCCATGATCAACGACCAGCTGTATTCCCGTTGGGTCATGCAATTCAAATGTTTGGTTATCTGTACCGACATCTAGATTAGATACGACTTCATCCATTTGATAGGCGACCTCGGTCCATCACGAGTCATCGATTACTCTTCGAGCCTTGATTTTGCAAATAGATTTCCAGTCGACTTTGTCTCTCTTCATGCTCGGGTAATCCACGTAGTAGACCTGTACTGCTTGTTGAGCTAGTATGAATGGTTTATTCTTTTGATAGAGCTTTGTGAAGTTGACATCAACGATGTGATAACGAGTGCCTCTGACCGGATCGACCCAACGAGAATTAAACAGTACAATGTGCATGTTTAGAATTAGTGGGTAATCTAGCTGAATTATCTCTTCCAAAATTCCGTAGAAGTCAGAATCCGTGTCTGTATATGATGAGCTTTTCACACAAACACAACAATTCATTGTTGACTTCCCGACATTGTAACTTCAGTGTGGAAATTGAAGCCATTGACAAAGTAAGACGGGTATGTCGTCACTTCTGCTCTAAGGCCCCAATAATGCAACTTCAACAATTCATCGTTTGTGTGATTCAATTTGGGTTTCACTTGCAATTCATCATATAGCCATTGAAATAATTGATTACAAATTGATCATGTCGCATTTACAAGAAAGTGACACCTACACGACGCTTGAACGCATCCTTGAATGTGTTGCCACAAGTTGATCAATTATCGGGTCCTCCGAATTGTGTTGCTCGAAAAGTTCATTCAAGAATGACCTGTTACAGTAAAACTGATAGTCATAAATATACATGTCATTGAAATTGAAATGAAGGCTTGAGATAATTACGTTTGTATAAGACACTTACTCATAGTACAGTGCAACTACTTCACAATTACACAAGACGTATGTCTTGATAACATGAAGTTCCTCACTGCTCAACCATATTTTCTTTGAGGCTCCACTTGCTCGGCCGGGGTAATTCAAAATGGACCGTACTATTCGATCGTCGTTGCTCATGAGATCATCGTTCCGACCGGGTCTGCTTCGCTTGCAGAGAATGTGCGGTTCTAAGTAGTGAGAGGAGAAAAGCCCGATTTTTTCAACAATATAAGCCTCTACAATTGACGCATCGATATGTGTTTTGTTTTTTACCTTTTTCTTCAAATCGCGTAGGAATATATTCATACGAGTATTTATTAAAATGCAAATTAATTGCTACTTAAAAATAATATATTTAACAGTAGTTAATTACCTCTCAAATAGGTATATCCACCTGTATTGCACAGGGCCCCCAACGCGTAGGAACAATTAGATGCTCTATTGAGTCGAAAAAAGAAGGAGAAAATATTTTCTCGAGGTTGCATAGGATGACGGCTACACTATCTTCCAATTCTTTTACCTTGGCCACATCTAGTGTTGTTGAGCATAGGATCTGGAATAGAAGGCTCACTCTAGTCAAGGCCGCCCACACATGTTCTGGAAGTATTTCACGAAAAGCAATCGGAATCAACTTCTGCATGAGTACATAACTCCTTCATGTCGACGCAACGGGCCAAGTTAGAGGCATACCCATCAGGAAACCTAAGACAATGAATCCACTTATATATCATCTTCTTTTGCTTCTTCGTCAGTGTATATACTTCTTTGGGCATCACGTTCGGTCTCCTTTCGTCCACCTCAAGTTCCGGCCGATTACATATGATCTTGAGATCCTTCCGTGCATTCAGATTATCCTTCGTTTCCCCCTTGATGTCCATCACAGTATTGAATATATTATCGAAAATATTCTTCTCAATATGCATGATATCAAGATTGTGTCGTATCAGATGCGCCCCCCAGTATTCAAGCTCCCAGAAGATGCTTTTGTTCGTCCACTTATGGTCGACACCGTAGCCTTTCTGTTCACTCAACGGTTGTTCGACTGCCACACTAAATGCATCGACACAGGTTCGGATCTGTTCTCCAGTCAGCCTCGGACGTGCAACCTTCCTCTCCATTCGATTTTTAGTGAAGGCTTTCTTGTTCCTGCGATAAGGATGTTTTGGTAGGAATTGCCTGTGGCAGTCAAAATAGCATGCCTTCCGATCATGCTATAAATAGAATGCCTGTGTGTCCTCCATACAAACTAGACACCCCATAACACCGACGGTACTCCATCCAGACGCCATCCTATAAGCAGGAAGGTCGTTCACTGTCCACATCAATGCAGCATGCATCATGAATGCTTGGTTTGTCGCAGTATCGTGCGTACGTACACCCACATGCCATAAATTCTGCAACTCCTCGATCAACGACTCCAAGTAGACATCGATAGGACGTTTCGGATTCGATGGGCCAGGGATCACCATCGTTAGAAACATATACTCAGACTTCATGCACATTCCCGGTGGGAGATTGTACGATGTAAGTATCACGGTCGAACATGAGTAAGTTTTACCATACTGGCCATGCAGTGCAAACCCATCCGTACACAACCCAAGTCTAACATTACGAGGCTCATTTGCAAAATTAGGATACGTCCGATCAAAATGCTTCCAAGCCTCTGCATCGGACAGATGACACATGGATCCTTCCTCCGTCTGATGGCTCGCATGCCAAGTCATATGCTCTGCTGTGACCTCTGACGCATACAACCTCTCCAGCCAGGGGGTAAGCGGTAGATATCTAAGACTGGCATACGGGGACTTCTTGCGTCTAGGATTTATGTCCCTGGTGGGCTTGTACCTAGCGTCTCCACAAAACTTGCAATATTCCAAATCAATATCGTTCTTCCAGTACAACATGCAACCGTTTTTGCAAGCATCAATCTTCTGAATTAGTAAACCCAATTCTCTTATCAATTTCTTCGTATTGTAAAAATCGGGGGGGGGGGGGGGGAGGGGGAAGTGTGATTGCGAGGCATTACTGTATCAGCCCACTGGCATAACCGATCATATGTATGCTCGAAAAAACCTCCTTCGGCCTTGATATTCACCAAGGAAGCATTTGACGCCAATTGAGAGGTGGTGCAGCCGTTCCATAACGGTTGGTCCGCAACATTCACTGCATCAAAAAAATGGTCTGACAAGCCAGACACATAATCATAGGGCCCCAAATTGTAATATGAACTAGGACCGACATCAGATGGACAATACCGAGTACCATCATCAGCCGGTCCTTCCTGGTTGTACGAAGACCAGAAAGATGGCCCGATGGCATCGAATACCATCCTCTAGCGTTCAATCCATCTGAGCCGCATCACCCCAATGCGAACTACCCTCCTCCTGAACGGGTGGCGTTTGCTGCTGTTGCACATGGGGTGCTGTCAATGCTTCAAAGTATTCCTGCACCCTCTCCTCACCATGCAAAGTCCAATCATAATACTCTGACATAAACCCTTTTATACATAAATCAAAATTTACCTCGTCTGGTGTTTTGAACCGTTCGTTTTTGTACTTCCGGTAGGCACACTTAATCTTATCCCCGCTCATATATGCACGTTGAAACTGGGCCATTTTGAAAAATATTGTAACAGCGTCCTCAAACTCCGGCGTCACACCCAGGAAGTCTCGATCACACATGCATTTCCTCAATTGTCTTAACATGATTGGTCCTACGTAATTCACAACAGTAATTAAATGACGAGAATATATATATATATATATATATATATAACTAACCATTACAGAATTTCAACTTCTTACCTGAGCAAAACATTTATCAATATCAAAGCAAAATTCACACAAATAATTGATATGTTTGATTTTTCGTATAAAGAATCAATAGCGGGAGTTACAACAAAATGAGTTGGAGAGTAAAGATAAGAACAATGAGAAAGAAGGGGGACATATATATAGAAAAATATTGGGACAGGCATTTAAATATTATTTGGAACACACAACTAGCCGTTGATCAACTTTAGGAACGGTCTCAGTCACGGATGTAGAAACGGTAATCTTACCGTTGTAATATAGCCGTTATAGCATATTAGGAATGGTAGTAGTCACACACAATGTTACCGTTCCTAATTGGACCACAATTGAGAACAATAATTGTGACAACACTGCATTTCCTATATACCCACAATTGGAATGGTCATTGTATTACATGTTTGCTCATGGCGTAAAAGGGTCTCATTTAGCAGTACATATTGGAACGGTCACACAACCGGTCCAAATAGAGCCGGGATTAGGAACACATATAGGAACGGTACGTGTTCCCGATCGTGTAACCGTTTCAACTTTCACTCATGTGTTCCAAATGGAATACCAAAAAATATCCGGTCCTTTTTAGGAACGTTAATGAGTTTACATATTGGCACACATATGTTGGCACACAACTAGGAACGGTCATGCTGTTCCTATACGTTTGTACTACCATTAACTCGAAAGTGACGTCATCAACGATTTTTCATTCCACAACAGTTCCACTTACCGTTCCTATTTGGAACAATTGACTATATCCATTCCAATTCCCGCATTTTTTTGTAGTGTATATTTATATTTTTGAGAGTTGATGTTTTTATGTTTTGAGATATGTGAAATTTTATTGCCTACTTTGTCGAGCTTTTCGTTGTACCGTATGCTTTTGCTAAATTTTTTATGGTCCCTTATGCCTGCTTCATCGTCTTTTGTGGCTTAGAGACCTGTATTACCTTTAAGGGAACAATTGTTGTTCTAAATTTGAGTGATATGTTGATGCAGTTGGGTGCAGGAAAATCACAAGGGACAATCGCTTCTTCACACATTAGTAGCCTTCGGATTCAATTTCAGTCGACGAAGAGGATAAGGGTTTTGTTTTGAGAATAAATAAAGTAATTTTCTCTTCTTCTTAATTTTTATTGAGTTGGGTAAATGGGTATTTTTTTTAAAATCAAATTCCCCCCTTAACCTAAAACTATCAGTTCCCCCCTAAACTGGTAACACTAAGGACCACATGCTAAGTACGTGGCTTTTCCATCATATTTTTAATGGTGGGATTGGTTTTGCAAAAAAAAGTTAAAGTGTGGAACAAATTTTGCAATTGACTCCCCTGCAAAACCTATTTTGCCTGTCAACCCCCACCTTCAACCGGTCATCCTAACGTGTTTCTGATTTTTCCATTATATTTTTAATGGCGGGACTGATTTTGCAAAATAAAAATAAAAATTAAAGTATGGGATTAAATTTAGCTATTTCGAAAAGTATGGGAGTAAAGTTGCAAAGAGACCTATACATGGGACTAGTTTGCAATTAACTCCGATGGATACTTTGAACCATACTTAGTGGGTGTTTGGGGGAGCTTAAAAAAGGTGATTATTGCTTTTAACTGAAAATAAGCTCATTTTGAGTGTTTGTAAAAACTGCTTTTGCTTTTGCTTGTCTAAATTTAAGCTGATTTCAGCCATAAGCTCAAAGCAGGAAGAGACCAGCTTCAACTACTTAATGGCATTATTGTAAATATTTAGAAGTTGTTTTTCGACATTTTTTTCCTCTATTTTTTCCTAATAATCCTATTATGCCCTTAAAAGAAACAAAGGTAACAAAATGTTTCTTCAGATGATTTCTCCCAAATCTCTTTCCCTTCCCCAACAAAAAAAACCCTCTGATGATTTCTCCCAAATCTCTTCCCCTTCCCCAACGAAAAAACCGTAAACTTCTCTCTAATAATTTGCGATTCCATCTTCAAGAAACAACAAAAATGAAGCATCCTCTAAATCTAGTTTAATTTAAGTCAATTATTGAAGATCAAAGAAACCTTGGGGTGGGTTCTATATTTTCAGAATGCTGCTGCAACAAGTTCCTCTTTTTTATCACTAAACTCAAGGAGAAGAAGAATTTCTATTGATATATAGAACTTTCTTCCTTTCAATTAAGATGGTTGTTGGAATTAAGAGATGAGTAGTTAGTGTTAAAGAATACCATTAAATTGATTAGATATCTTGGAGAGATAATTTCTTACCTTTGGAGAAAACCCATCTCCATTGTTGAAGAAAATTCTGTGAAGAGAAAGTGTGAAGAAGACAACCCAGTCAAAGGCTTGTCCCAACCTCATTCAATTTTCTTTCATTTTAATTAAGAAGAGGGCATAAAAGTAAATTTATCAATAAGTGATTTTTCTACAACTTTTTTTCCAAACACTCAAAACTTAATTTTTTTTTTACCTTTCCTATACTAATTCCAAACACTTCCAACTTTTACTACAACTAAAACTGTCAGCTTTCTCTACAATTTTTCACTTTTTTATAAGCAGATGTTTTTGCAAACACCCCCTTACTCCCTCCAAGGCTGATAAATCCATTATTGAGTCGTACAGGTCATTCAACAACCTGATTAGTAGCTATTTTTATCGGGTCTCGTGCCTTCCATCAGGATTGGCAATTTCAAGAATTCCGTTAGGGTGATGAGGCAACAGATTTTCTGAAAAATGCGACACATGACGCAAAAGAAATCAGAGGTGCTCGAGCTGGGGAGTGTTAGAGGGAAATTAACTCGGCTTCGAAAGGATATAGATACAGAGCATGTCACATGATGGTGTAAGATTCGGGAGACTGTTGATCTAGGCACGGTAACTCGAAACGACGTCGCGAGGCAGAACAACTCTTGAAAACTCTTCCAAAAGTAGGAAAAGAAAATTTGTATTAATGAAATGCGACATAGCTTACAAAGGATTATCCCCTATTTGTAGTAAATTACATGGGGTGAAAATACAATTTCGTCCTTCAACCGCTGTCAATCCAACGACCTAGATTTAACTACTAGGGGCGCCTTGGTAATTTGGCATCACCCCACTACTTCTATAACTACCTATGGCATAACGGTAAATAATGGTACACTTGAGGGTATTTTAGTAATTCCTGATTTATAGCACTATCAGTAGCCCCCCAACTTGCAAATGCTTCTGAAAATTTGGAAGTTCTAACAGATAATTTGATTCTGATTCATCACCCTCTTCTTGATAATCCTCTGTTTTGATGTAGAGTCTTTTTCTCCTGGGATTCCTCTTGGCACAAATCCTTCTTCTACTGGAGCTCTTTTTCCTTCTTGTTCCTTCTTCTACTAGGGCTCTTTTTCCTGACCTCATACTTCTGCTACGGGTTTCTTCCTTCTTGGGACCCTTCTTCATATAGGCTCTTTCTCTTTCGAGACTTCTCTTGGTTCAACTCCTTCCCTTGCTGGGATTCCTTGTCTTCTATGTATACACTTGGTGGGATATTCTGACTTTCTTCCTCTTGCTTTGTTCAGTCTGTCTACTTGGTCTCAGCCACATTCCAGAAAAATGTCGAAACGAGTTGGCTCGAGTATATGGCTCTTCATCTCTTTCCTTGCAGTAGTTTTCGTTCTTCGACTTCCAAAAGTCATCATTCGTTAATCTGGAAGAAACAGAAATATTTTGCCAGTCCAAAAGAATTTTAGGATGTCATGCACTTCAAGGAAATGTCCAACGAGGCGTTGTCGGGGGTCCGCCGAGGTGCATGCCTCGGCCAGAGTCTGGTCGTGGCCCCCCGCCTCGGTCGGATTTTAGTCGAGGGTGTCTTGTTGCCCCTCCTTCTTCCTCTATTGCTTGCTAAAGTGGTCGATTTCGATCACAAAGTGATTTTGGTTTAGGGCACCAGGAACGTTCATCTGATTTGCTAGATTTTTTCAGAAATTAAAGTTTGGAAAAAGTTGAAAACTCCTCGATTTCCTTCGATAGCGCAAGCCCCCCGCTTCAAACCTCGAGGTCGCGCGTCAGCCACTTCGCTCCTAATTCTTTTGCGTACTTCGAAGAGTTTCTTTCGGCGTTGCGGGATCTTGGTGTCACTTCCTCTCTTGTGGCTTTTCGTAATTTTGTTCATCCTTGGGAGAGTTGTTAAGGACTTGTTCTTATAACCCTTCCTCTCCATAGTTGTAAAATTTTTTTCCTAGAGGCTTAGTGTGTTGTTTGCAAGTGCGATTCGCGAGTCCGTTCTCGCCTTTCGTCAAGGAAGTGAGATGTTGTTGCTCGCTCCCTCATCCTCTGCAACCTCGTATGCCGTCGTGGAGGCGAGGGGGACCTTGCCCCTTTGCTGAATACTTGTGATTGCGTTGTGTTATGTCACATTTGTATCACCCCGCGTCGCGACGCGTCATGTTGACTTTGTGTTGCACCATATATTGCATTGCGTCAAGTTGCACCGTGGTGCGTCCCGTTGGGCTTTTTGGAAGCTCTGTAGGAGTTCCCTTGGTTGGAACACTCTTGGACCTTTGTGGGAGGTCTTTGTCATTTTTGGGGAACTTCTTAAGTGTTCATTTTTACATGTTATCAAACTTGGTTCCTCTATTGTTCATTATATTAAATTGTTTTTTTCTCGAACTAAATTTCAAATGTAAGGGGCAATCCCCCTCTTATAAGTAAAATATTAAACTAAATACCTTATAAGCAAAGTGTTGAGCTAAATATTAGGGTGAAGGGTGACCCCTCTTTTTTTGAAGCAAATGTCAGCGTGAGGGGCAATCCCCCTCTTTCAAACAAGATATTAAAGCGAGGGGTCATCCCCCTCTTTTAGGTAAATCATCAACATGAGGGGTCATCCCCCTCTTTTAGATGAAATATTACTGTGAGGGGCAGTCCCCCTCTTATAACAAGTTGTTAAGGTGAGGGGCCATCCCCCTCTTTTAGGTGAAATATTAAAACGAGGGGCCATCCCCCTCTTTTAAATAAAGTGTCAATGTGAGGGGCAATCCCCCTCGTTTAGATAAAATATTAATATGAGGGGCAATCCCCCTCTTTTCAATGTGAGGGGCCATCCGCCTCCAACTTTTCAATGTGAGGGGCAATCCCCCTTTTCTAGATAGAATATTAATGTGAAGGGTCATCCCCCTCTTATAAACAAGATGATAAGGTGAGAGGCCATCCCCCTCTTTTAAATAGAATATTAATGTGAGGGGTCATCTCCCTCTTTTGCTAAATAAAGTGTTAAATGTGACAACGCCATAAAGTTTAAACAGTGAATCTGTAACAAGTAGATAAAAGTTGGACATTTTATTACCGTAATTCTGGGTTACAAAGCGTTTGAAAAAAAAAAGGAATATACAACATTAAATAAAACGTTTCTTGAGGTTTAGCAATATTCCTCGTGTGTGGATATTTTCTTCTTGTTCCTTTTCCACGACTTGATGCAGTCATACTTATTTGGCGTTCACTTTGGCCATGTTTCATGTCTCATTCACTAGGTTGAATGGGGGCTCACCCTTGCCTCGTTGCGGGGTTGTTCGCTATTCCCTTAGGACTCCCGGGCGTCCTTCCATCCAGCTTCTTTTCGCTTCCTCTAGCCTCGTCCCCATATCTTGGGTGACTATCCTGCTGGTTGCTTCTGCCTACCCGTCAGAACGGGGAGTCGCGAAGGTCCATACTCTCTGCTGGGACGTGAATCACGTCGGCATGTTCTTGGCACTCTCGGAGTTCTTCACTAAGTTCTATGCATTTCCACATGTGTCCTCGCTGCGGGGCCTGGCATGCTAACACTCTACCTCCGGAGTGATCACGCAGCCTCCCTCATCTTACTCTGCTTAGTCCTCGCCGACGTATCTAAGATGTGGTTTGCAAAAAACCTCTCTTATTCAGCTTACTTTCAATTACCATGAGCTTTGCTGACCTAGCTCGAATTACCCTTGCTTCCTTGGGGTTCCTTGAGGTTCTTCGGAGTCTTGAAGCAAAATCCCAAATTCCCAATCTTCCTCCAGGTCTTCTTCCCATCTTGGTAAAACACTCTTCACCATCAAGACCTCTTCCCCCACAACATCCACTTCGTGTCGATCTTGACTTAGTAGATTTATTCTCTCGCTCTCCAAAGGAGCCAATGAGCTGTCTGACTTAAGGAGTCAGTTCGTCTCTTCCTTGTACGACCGCGGGATTTGTTCTATTGTGAACTCATCGAGCTTCCTTTTTAATGCTTGGATGTTTACTAAGTACTTGGTCATCTGCTCCCCTAGCTTCGTGGCCTCCATTCCACTGCTAGTCCACAAGTTGGAATCATCTGCTCCCCCAGCTTCATGGCCTCCATTCCACTTCTTGTCCACAAGTTGGAATTCACTATCTGCCCTCGCATATGTCACTCATGCTTTCTCCCCCTGCATATGCCGCTCCAATGACGCAAGTCAGCTTTCTCCCCTTGCATATGTCGCATCACACTCCGACTCGTTCTTGGATCTGCTGGCAACACTGCTGCCTTCCCCCCAAAGATGATACGGTTGGCATCGCGTCCTATTGCTCTCACCGCAACTCCTTCGGCTTGCCTTGCTCTCTAAGCGACTCTCTCAACTTGTTTCATATCTCTTCCTATTGGGCATCCCGAGGTAATCCTCATAACTCCAGCAGTTGGGAGGTTGTCCTTGCTAGCTCGTTCTGCTTCCTGCTTTACTCCCACGTACCACGTGCCTGTCTCCAAAAGTGGTTTCCAGGAGCTCTTGTTTCCTTTGTCCCACGAATTCTTGTAAGTAATTTCTTCGGATCAACTCCTCGACCTCATTCTCCAAGCAGTGGCATTCCTCCAAGCTATGGTCTCGATCCCAATCCTTGTCGCTTGGCCGCATCGAGCGTTTGAGTTCGCGAGGTCCGGGGGGTGTATTGAGCTAAATTCCCTGGGGACACATGTCTACGTTCACGTTTAGTTTCTTCTGCCCTAAGGGGACTCTTTCCCTTTCTCTATGGCCTCCCGGCGGCTTGGGCGGATGCATCCTCCACCAACTAGCGAAGAGTCTCGGGAGTTATCTGAATAACTGGGGTGGAGGTGGAGCCTCGACCTCTTCCTGCCTCTCCTCCTCCTGGGTGCGCTGGTGGATTCCCCAAAGCGCGGCCTTGCTCCTGCTAAGGTGGAGCCTCGACCTCTTCTTGCCTCTCTTCTTCCTGGGTGCGCTGGTGGACTCTCTAAGGCGTGGCCTTCCTCCTGCTGGGGAGGAGCCTCGACCTCTTGGCCTCTCCTTCTCCTTTGTGTACGGGTGGATTCTTCGAGGCGCAGCCATGCTCCTGCTGGGGAGGAGTCTCGACCTCTTCCTGCCTCTCTTCCTCTTGGGTGCGCGGTCTCTCGACCTCTCCTGCCTCTCCTCCTCCTTGGTGCGCGGGTGGATTCTCCGAGGCTCGGCCTTGCTCCTGCTGGGGAGGAGCCTCAACCTCTTCCTGCCTCTCCTCCTCCTTGGTGCGCGGGTGGATTATCCTAGGCGCGGCCTTGCTCCTGCTGGGGAGGAGCCTCGACCTCTTCCTGCCTCTCCTCCTCCTGGGTGCGCGGGTGGGTTCTCCAAGGCGCGGCCTTGCTCTTGCTGGGGAGGAGCCTCGACCTCTTCCTGTCTCTCCTCCTGGGTGCGCTTCCCTTTTTCTCTCGGGTCCCTCTTGCCCCACGTTTGCGCTCCTCGCCCTCGAACGAGTATTCATCTTCAATGTCTAGACTAGGTTTCCCACAGACGACGCCAAGCTGATGGTGTAAGATTCGGGAGACTATTGATCTAGGCACGGTAACTCGAAACGACGTCGCGAGGCAGAACAACTCTTGAAAACTCTTCCAAAAGTAGGAAAAGTAAATTTGTATTAATGAAATGTGAGATAGCTTTACAAAGGATTACCCCCTATTTATAGTAAATTACATGGGGTGAAAGTACAATATCGTCCTTCAACCGCTGTCAATCCAACGGCCTAGATTTAACTACTAGGGACGCCTTGGTAATTTGGCATCACCCCACTACTTCTATAACTATCTATGTCATAACGGTAAATAATGATAACTTGAGGGTATTTTAATAATTCCTAATTTCTAGCACTATCATCACATGAATTATTTAATTATAGCTTGTATTAGATATGGATTATGTCACACGTATTTGCAAGTTATTAAATAATAATAAACTCAGTGTCATGAAAATCACAAATTCATTGAAATCAAACAAGCGTGAATATTCAAATTAGAAACGTAATTTCGGCATATTTAATTTATGAAAGTCAGCTACACAGAGTACATGTCAAACTCAAACGAAGTTCCTTTCAAAGGTGCAGCTAACTAATTCAAGGTGGACGTTTCAAGACAATTTGTATTTGCCTTGCGAGTCATTAGTCTCTCTCTCTCTCTCTCACGAGAAGTGTAAATCAAATTTCAAGTATAAATGAATTGATCTTTGAGATTGTAGCTAGGATTCAAGGTTTAGACTGACTAGCTAGATCTACATACCTTCGTCTTGGGAGTTGGGCATTGAACCTAGAACCAATTAGTAGACAACCTTTAATGTTGGTATTATAAACTAATATTGTAATAATACTTGATTGTTTTAGAAATATTAATATAAAAATATTGTTATATTTTCAAATTAATAATTCACGTGAGATATCTAGAGTACAAATTAGCTAATGAAAAGATTCACTACCACACTTTTGTGGCACTCCAATACGCCCCCTTTTATATTGTAAGTTAATGTAATTATATATATATATATATATTTTAATTTTTGACAGGAATGTACGTGTCAATCATATATCCGTATAATACCTTTCTGTGAGATGAAAATATCACACGAGATCCATACAAATTTGTGATCAAGTCAGTCTAGTCCTTTAGCATCAAATCTGATTTCAGAAATATTGCATCAATTAGGTAGTATTTATTACACTCAAATTCAAGAGAATTGTAGATAACTAGATTTACATTTTTAATTTGTTGTATGTAGAAAGATACAATTGCATTCTCAATAAGCATGAACATATTATGGAAAGCATTAGTCATTCTTAGGGCAAAATACTTTTTTTGTTCTGTAAAACTAGAGCATTATTTGTTTTGGTATCACAATTTAAGTAGGTGGCTGTTTTAGTCCCATGTGCAAGGCACGTGACATTTTCAGACTAAAAAAACTAAAAAATATGTTTAATGAAACTAAAACAGCCACCTACCTAAGTTTTAATACCAAAACAAATAATGCCCGTCATTATTCATTTTATTTGGAATTCCATTGGTAGAGCTAAACCTAGCAACTTCATAGGAGATAATTCCACTACAAGAAATGTCAATAGCTAGGAAATTAGAAAGGAAAGTAAATAGTAATTATCAACGAATTTAGTGAGGGATAAGAATTTTAATTTTCGTTGTCCCAAAATTAATATTAGAAACGAAATATTTTCTTGCTATAATAGGAAAAGAAATTCTAATATTGCAAAACTTCATAGCTGGTCTTGTAAAAGTGAAAAATTCCCCCCCCCCCCACCCCCCCATCCCCCAAATTTTATTAATAAATATTTTCGTTAGTAAAATTTCTGGATAAATGAGCAACAAAAAAATTAAAACTAAAATCAACAATGAGCTAATTAAAAGTAAATATTTTTCTTACAATATTTGTTTTTAACGTGAATTCTAACGAATTTCACTATTTTATAAAGATTATTGTGTTGATACTAATGATATTATGACAATCACATGATTCTTATGGTTTAATAAAAAGTCTTCCCTATCATAATTGCTCAAAATAGTCCACTTTGAATAGTTAGGTGCGCCTGCGTAATAAACAAAAGTTTTATTCCTTTTCAGATCTGCTGTGTAGTTGATTTTAATAAATTAAATATGAGGAAGCGTTTCTTTAAACGTTCTGACTTAAAATCTCAATATATTTGTGAGACTTTTATGACATTTAGTTTATGATTATCCAGTAACTTGCTTACAGTTCACATCAATTTTTTTAAAAATAAATTATTAATCAAAATCCAAATAAATTGAATAGTAATTATGTTTCAAAATAAAAGTCCATAATAAATTTAGACTTTTCATAATTTCAACAAAATAAGTTCATAAGTCCATATCGAATTGGGGTCTTATACATTTTTGTGGGTAGATTCAAACTAAATAGAAATTTATTTATTTTATTTTAGATTGGATAAATTGGACAAAAAATATGTTCAAATATGCGTCAGAAGCCAATCCATATCAAACTCCATGGTGTTCAAGCCGAATGAAAAAATCAGCCGAGAAAATTGCATTTTACGCCCCATAACTTACACCGTTTGTGATTCTAGTCCCATTAATTTTTGACGTAGCAATTTTAGTCCCATAAGTCCACTAACATTGCGATTTTAGTCCCATGGACAGATTCCGTTAAAATCTTAATGGATGGAGCATGTGCATGGCACGTGCTCCATTAACTTAACATGTATTTGACTCGGAGCACGTGCCATGCATGTGTTCCATCCGTTAATATTTTAATGAAATTTGTCAATAGGAATAAAATTGAAACGTTTGTGGACTTATGGGGCTAAAATTGCAATGTTTGTGGACTTATGAGACCAAAATTGCTAGGTCGATAATTAATAGGATCAAAATCGCAAACGGTGTAAGTCATGGGATGTAAAATATAATTTTTTCAAAATCAGCCCAAGCTACCTAGGCCCTACTCATGCCTATAAAAAGGGGCATGCACCTTACAACAAGTCATTACATAAAATGCAACTAGGGATAAATGCATCAAAGGTATCATACTATAAGGCTACTTAGCGATATCGATACCATATTTCAAAATGCCAAATTCAGTACCATACACTGTAGAATTTGGCAAGATTGATACCGCAGTTTATGAAAGTTACGAGTTTAGTACCTTAGTTTTGTAATTGACAATCTTAATACAGACCCTTATCTTTTGACTTTTGAAACATTGAAATGTTGCTAGATGAATGGGTTGCAGCTATGAAGATTGCGGCAACAACCTTGGAACTCGACAAGGAAAACATCATAAGGTTATTGGAGTTAAGCTTGGAAGGTTCTGTGAAGGTCGGATGGGATAATACACCAGAAGACACCAAAGGAAGTATTCAAGCAGGAGAGTCTAAAAGTGAGATCGCGGAAAGACTCAGAAGGTTGCTCAAAATACACTTCATGGGAGACGGACACTTCGAGGGAAGCAGAGCTGAAAAAACTAGAGAGTACTCACAAGCTCTCTTTGGCCTTGAATTGAGAAATATCTGTGCAGTAGATTAATATATCTATTGGTTTCGCAAATATTTCTTTCAGAGCGGGGGTAACAACCGAAATAGTTGCCCCGATGTTTTTTTGCAAAGATCTGCAACCCATGGAGGAAAATGTTGATACAATCATACAAAGTACCTACAGGACAACTAGATTCAGTAGCAAGGAGGATGTCTTTCCTCAAAGACAAACTGAAGGATTGGTGTTACCAAGCATCCGTCCAGAAGAACATAAGAGATTAACAGGTAAAATCAAACGAACCTCTCTCTGTTGTGATAGCAATAATTTTTCAACCATTATAGGAGAATCAACCGAGCAAAGGAAGAGGGGAAAGAAGACTAATGACACCTACTCAAGGAGTTCCAGAAAAGTCTCTTTTAGAAGAAGATCATGGTGGTCCAAATCACAGGCTAGATACAAATATGAAAGAACTGGACCAACAAGGGCTTCATCCCAAGGATCAAGACGAACAAAAGCGTAGTCCACAGGAAGAACCCCTACAAGAAGAACTTTTAGAGAAGCCCACACCCAATCCAATGAAAGTTTCAAAGACTATAACTGATGGACGTGCGGTGTAAAAGGACATATATCTCCAGATTTCCTGCAGAAAGTTGGTGAATTACGACAGTTTGAAGCCACGAATGACATCCTTGATGCAGTTTCCTACGCGACTTGGTACCAATCTACCAATTCGAAGATCTTCCCTCAGATGAAAGCATCTACAAACAAGAAATAGAAAGTGATTCAGATGGATCTTCAACCGAGTCAAAATAATTACAACGAAGGAGATAGGCTTTAAATCTCAGATAGCCTATCGAGATTCTTTTCAAAGATGAAGGTGTCAAACAAAACCATGGAAAGAATCATGAGACAAGACTTTAATCTTAGCCCATGCGATGATTTTAGGATTGGAGGGATCGATAGAGTTCTCAACCAGATAGGACTGGACCAGAGGAAACATCATATAATCTACGAAGTAAGTTCAGGTGAGTTTGCAATTCTTATGGAACTTACTGGTAATGTGATGGAAATGCAGCTTACTGCAGTAGTAATAAAAGCTGAGGGAAGAAGTAGCGGTTACTATGAAATGAATCCACATAGGAGCTATTGAAGTAATAATAAAAGCAACTTTTAAGGAAGGAATTGATTCAAAAATACATTTATCAATAATGGATAGAAGAATCAATAACTTAAGTGATGGTTGTCTTGGGACAATGATAGGAAATTTGTATGCAGGAATTGATGTTTGACATTCATCATAGGATAGCATATAACCTAGCCGGCCAAGATTCAGTCGAGTCTTAACCCTTCATATTCAGTTAAGACTTTATGAAAGATGGGAATAGACCATATTCTGTAACATATAGAATCGCATATGCCCTTTCCAACACTCACCATTCGAACTTGTTCCTTAGGAAAAAGTATATTGAGATTCCTAGAATTTTCAAGGAATTTGCTAAGGTAATGACACCAGATCCTATAGGAATACCTAGAATAGGTGGTGTTGATATCTTGATTAAAGATCACCTGATTTTAGATCAAACCATTAGTTATAGAGGTAATTTTAATAGCAGGATGTCCTTTTCTAAAGATGGATTACTACCTAGAAAGGAAAAGAATAGGAGTTGTTAAAAGCCTTAACCCCTCGGGCTATTAGGGTTGATAATGTGAAGCTTAGTTGCTCTGGAAGCTGGAAACAAATTCAAGTTATATTTAACATCACTGAAAAAGAAAACTATTTTCCTTGTGATGACTTATATCATTTGCAACAACCTGTTGTTGGAAAATACGAAGGTATGCTAGAAATAGTAGACCATGAGATATTTGTTATAGGAATTGCAGGACAAGATAAAGGGATAATGACTTTGGGGTTATATTTCCTCGAAGATCATAAACCATGGCGAAGAAAAGGTAATGGTATGAAATTCAGTTTAGATGGTTATACCATTAGAATTGAATGACTAGCCCCTTTTCTATATACAAATATGTCGATATGTTGTATGTACAATATAAGTAAGAATATTTTGTAGCTTAATTGATTCAGGATCAACGATTTGTACAGCAAAACTCGATGTTTTCCCTAGCGAAGCTATAGAATCTTTACCCATTATTGTAGGAAGGGGTTTTTCACAGAAAATTCTAGTACTCAATAAGGGCATACAAGAAGCAAAAAACATGATTGGAGGAGCATTTGGAACAATTTGGTTCAAGGTAAAAATGCCTCTTATTTACTTTCATGATACAGGAGCAAATGTTTTGCCAGGCAATAATTTTGTACAAACCTTTGCAAAATATGTCCAGAATAACTACAAGAATATGTTGATTTTTACTACTAAATGTGGTAGTGAGATACAGGTTTTGCAAAGAGGAAAGACATTTAACAGGATAATGCCCATAAATTTTCGCAGCAAACGTGCTGATGATGCCAAATTGACTCATCCAAAAATGCAAGATAGAAGAAAATATGGTAAGGTTCTTTTGTCTTTCAGGCAACAAGGTTTCACGGATGCTTCTAAAAAGGATTTTAGGATATTAACGGAAGCTATATAAGAGTGTAGGTCATTGGACATGGACGAAGAAAGTAAACTTTCTCTTGGGAATTTCAAGAGGCTTATGCAGAGGAATTTCAGTGAAAATCCTTTGGCAAGGTGGGATAGAAACAAGATTGAGGCTACTCTAAAGGTCAAAGAGGAATGCAAGTACGAGTATGTCCAATACAAACCTATCCAAATGAACATGGAGGATAAAAAGGATATGTAGAAGATCATGACAAAGCATATTAATCTTAGACTCATCGAACCTAGAGTCTCTACCTATAGTAGCCCTGGTATTCGGGTAAGAAATCATGATGAGATATAAAGAGGTAAACTCTACTTGGTTATTAACTATCAAGGCATTAATAGAATATTAGAGTTTCATGGTTATTACATCCCAAGTAGAACACTTAATTGATTGCATTAAAGATGGTCAAGGCATGTGGATCGTCCCGGAGGAGCGCGAATGCAGAAGCGTGATATAAAATAAAATACGAATTTAAAATATGCTCATACATAATTGTAAATAACACGTTCAAGGGGTGTTCCCTTGAACCTCCCGGGCATTCGGTGTATCTCATGACTAAATAAAACATGAAAATCATGGAGGCCATAGCGTATAAGAATCGAAGACATCAACAAAAGAACCTACCCCGTTGTAGTTTTGTCTTCAAACCGCTACTCGCATTGTTCCCCGTTTTGCACCGGGATCTCGAATAGGAGACCCTCTAAGTCGTACACGCAATCCGCCCACGTATTTTGATCCTCGTGCTAGCAAAAAATCAAGTGTATATTTTAGAGAGGAAGGATCGACCAAACGTTAAGAGTTAACATCATCAATCCTCCTTAAGGTTCACTTGTATGAAACAAGGAACCAAAACCTTTTCTTGGGAGAGGGGTGGTGGACGAGTAACGAGAGAGAGAGGCCGAGTAGTGTGTGTGTGTGTGTGTGTGTGCTTTTTGATCATCATCCTCCTTCTAAAGTCTTAACCTAGGAGTATTTATAGAAGGGAAATCCTATTCCTCTTCACACTCCAACTTTAGAAGCTTGGTTGTCAAAGTCCTAGTCAAACTAGGCTTGGATTAGTCAAACTAATCTAGGCCCTTGATCTCTCCTCTTTAATCTCATACATTCATTTAATTATGGAATATTTAAATCCTATTTAAATAATCCATGCCGCTTTTAAATAAATAAAATAAATAATAATATTTATTTTAAGCCCACTTAATTTATTCCAATAAATCTAATTTATTTATTAGTTAATTTCTCTTAATCCAATTAAAGGAATCAACATCCCAAGAAAGAAAAGGGAACCGATTAAATCTAATTTAAATCATTCAACCTCTCTAAATTAAATACCTTTGATGCGTGCAGATTGTGCGTGACTCTTTAGGTTCACCCTCAGCTATACTTGGCCGAATTCCCAACCATCTCATGATAGGAATTCGTCCGTCACCATGGGTGGCCGTCTAGCAACGGTTCATAGCACTAGAGACTGGGTGAATGTTTATGGTGTGAACATTTTGGCTCATTAGTACATTTATCCTTCCACCTACAATCTCATTGCTTAGAGTCTAGGGCATGGAACTATAGGTACACATTCTCGACCTAAGCCTTGCCTCATCCATACTAAACGTCACAGGGGTCCTACCTATTTGTTCAGTTACTGTGGCCATAGATTTATCAGGGACGAGTCTCAGAGTAAAGTGAGATATTACCGACAGCCTTCTGACAGGAGATGGATCCTCTCTTAGGACCTACTGTCACACTACACATCTTGACTGCACTAGATAGGGCTTATGACTACCGAGTTACTCGACTAGGCAACCTTTCATCATACTTAAGATACAGGCACGGTGTGTAGGTGATCTCAATAATCCATCAAGTCCAAGGATCAATTCGTATTATTGGAACCGGGAATACAAGTCACACCTGACTTAACCTACTCAAGGTTTTCCATATGACGGTTCCCAAGAGTCACCTCAATTAGCAACCACCTAGTTGGCTGATCTACTAACATTGCATGGACGAGCCTCATCACTTGTCGATGAAACGCGACTACAAATGCTTAGTGCAAGTCTCACACGGATTCTCGATACCCTATCTCGAGATTCCTTGACTTGTATTTCAGATCGATCCGGAGCAACTGATTTCAAGAACCACCATCCAATGCGCAGTTGCAGTTTTTCGGAATGTGTTTTCGGTCTGTAGGCTTTGCTTGTGCAGCGAACAGTTAACATAAAGCAGTAAGTGAACACAAACAAAGTGTTAAGCCAAATGAATATCACTTTCTTATTCATTATAATTTATTAAAATACTGAAATTGTTCAGACATAGGTTACATTAGCCCAATCAGATTGGCTTCACGATCACATATTCTAACAATCTCCCACTTGACCTAAAAAGCCAATCGCCCATGTGCCTAATCCCCATCTTCTCAAGATGTTGCGTATGAGCAGTCTGTGACATAGGCTTTGTCAACAGATCTACTGTGTTGTCTGCTGAGCTGACTCGGTCCATCCGGACGTCACCTCTTCCAACCATTTCCCTCAAAAGGTGGTAACGTCTAAGAATGTGCTTGGATGGGTGATGGGATTTGGTTCTTTTGCTTGTGATATCACTCCGTTGTTATCACAGAAGATAACTACGGGCTCGGAAATGCTAGGCACCACACCCAACTCTTGGATGTAGTTTCTCATCCAAACTGCTTCTTTTGCAGCTTCTAAAGCTGCTATGTACTCGGCCTTAGTGGTGGAATCAGCTATGGTTTCTTGCTTGGAACTCTTCCATGCCACCACACCACTATTGAGCCTGAATACAAAACCCGACTAAGACTTGGCATCATCATCATCCGCCTAGAAGCTAGCGTCGCTAAAGCCTTCCAGGATTAACTCTCCATTGCCATAGACCAAGAACATTTCCTTAGTCCTCCTCAGGTACTTAAGGATGTTCTTGACCGCATTCCAATGTGCCTCGCCTGCACATGACTGATATCTACTTGTTACACTTAAGGCGTAAGCTATGTAAGGGCTTGTGGCAGAAGCATAGGGGATGCTCTTCATCCTTTCAAGTTCCTCATCAGTCTTGGGAGACTGTTTCTTGGATAACTTGATCCCATGCCTCATGGGAAGGAAACCTTGTTTGGAGCTATCCATGCGAATTTTTTTCAGGATGTTCTCCATATACGAGTTTTGGGTCAATCCTAACATTCTGTTAGATCTGTCCCTGACGATCTGGATACCTAGAATGTATGAGGCTTCACCCAAGTCCTTCATGGAAAATTGCGTGGATAACCAAACTTTTGTGTTACCTAACATTCTAACATCATTCCCTATGAGTATAATGTCGTCCACATAAAGCACTAGGAACACTACAGAGCTCCCACTGACCTTCTTGTATACACAAGGACCAGACTCGTTTTTGATAAAATCATATCGTCATATGACTTCATCAAAGCGAACGTTCCAACTACGGGATGCTTGTTTGAGGCCATAGATGGACTTTTTTGAGATGGCAGACCTTCTGCTCTTCTCCAGCAATCGTGAATCCCTCCGGCTGATCCATGTAGATCTCTTCCTCAACAAAGCCCCGTTTTCACGTCCATCTGCCATATTTTATAGTCATTCCATGCTGCTATGGAAAGCAGGATATGAATGGACTTAGCCATGGCTACTGGCGAATAGGTATCCTCAAAGTCGACCCCGGGTCGGTGAGTGTATCATTTTGCCACTAGCCTAGCTTTGAAGGTCGTAACTTCTCAATCAGTGCCAAGTTTACGCCTTATAGACATATTTACACCCGACTGGTTTAACGCCTTTTGGGTGGGTCTACAAGTGTCAAACTTGGTTCTCGCTCATGGAGTCCATCTCGGCTTTCATGGCCTCAAGCCATTTTCCCAAGTCAATGTCAGACATCGCGTCCCCGTATGTCTTGGGATCCTTGTCTAATTTACAGATCACGCTTAGAAAGCCATACCTAACGGGAGGGCGAGGCACTATAGCTGACCTACGGAGGACGGGAACGTCAGGTAACTGTGGAAGCAGACATGACAGGAGCTGGCGGTTTAGGTGCCGAGGTTGACTCCTCGTGAGGTTGGTCGACATGCCTGGCATGCTGAACCTCGCGAGGTGGCTCAACCTGTTAGGTGTTTATCCTGAAACCTCTAAGTGACGTATCTGTAGCTTTTGGAATTGATGACTGATTCGTCTCACTTGACTTCTCAAGGATCAGATCATCAAGTTAGACACCCGTTAGAAAACCTTTTTTCAAGAACACTGCATTCCTTGAAACAAATACCTTTTGTTCCAAGTGGTTATAGAAATAATAACCTGCAGTTTTTTTAGGGTATCCTATGAACCTGCACAAGCTAGGCCTTGATTCTAACTTGTCTCCCACTATCCTCTTGACGTATGCAGGGCTATCCCACACTATCAAGTAGTTGTAGGACGTAGGCTTGTCGTGCCATATCTCATATGGTGTTTAGGTCACCACACTGGACGGCACTAAGTTTAACAACTTGGCTGCGGTTTCCAGTTCGTAGCCCCAAAAAGACAAGGGCAATTCGATAAAACTCATCATGGATCGGACCATGTCTAACAGGGTTCGATTCCTCCTTTCAGAGATGTCGTTTAATTGTGGTGTCCTGGGAGGTGTCCACTCAGAGATTATACCATTTTCTTTAAGATAATCGAAGAATTCAATACTAGGGTATTCGCCACCTCGGTCTGACCGTAGTACTTTAATTTTGCACCCGATTTGGTTCTCGACTTCAAGTCTGAATTCTTTAAGCCTCTCAAAAGCTTCAAACTTGTACCTCATCAGGTAAACATAACCGTATCGTGAATGATCATTGGTGAAGGTTATGAAGTAGTGCTCCACACACGTCTGTATGGACCAAGTCCAATAGATCCGTGGCAAGCCTCCTTTGTCCTACAAAGGGTTTCTTGGTCATTTTCCCTTTAAGGCAGGATTCACAAGTTGGTAGATCACTCAAGTCCCCAACCTCTAGGTTCTATGAGTCTACCAATTTCTTCATCCTTTCTAGAGAGATATGACCTAGCCTTGCATGCCACAGTTGTGTGTTCCCGTTATTATCTATTCTATGTTTGTGTTGAGCATTCATAATGAAATTTGATTGTCGTAAGATATAGAGACCGTTATTAAGTGTACCAAGCAGATGAGCAAATCCACACTTCATCAAATAAAAACAATTTTTATTGATCGAAAACTCATAACCACTATTGTCTAAAAATAGAATGGAAATGATGTTTTTGATCATGCTAGGTACATAATAAACCTGCTCTAATTCTATACTAATACGATCATAAACTACTAAGGTGGCGGATCCTATGGCTTCTGCAGAGATGGCCTTGCCATTAACAAGCTTTAGGACTATTTCACCTCTACTCAACTTTCTGCTTCTTTTCAACACCTGCAAGTCGTTGCAAATGTGAGCTCCACAGCCGGTATCTAATACCCGAGAGGCAGAGTTAGTAACCATATTAACCTCAATCACAAATACCTTGCTTGGAGAGGAGTTTGGGGCAATCCCTCTTCTAATGCCCTTTCTCACGGCAATGAATAGATATGTCATTTGCCCTCGAGTGTTGCTTTGAGTCAACCTTCCTCTTTCCTTTGCCTTTTTCCACCTTCGCAACGGGAACACTCTTAGTGTTGGTAACGACTTTGACAGCCTTTCCCTTTCCCTTCTTCCTATTCCAACGTCCAGCACCCTTGCCTTTCGTTTTGGAAGTTGAAGCCTCTCCCAACAATACCGACGGCGCAGACTTTTTGGTTGTTGCCTCATATTGCACCAACATATTGATCAACTCATAGATACCATTCTCAAGAGTATTCATGTTGTAGTTAACAATGAATTGATCGAAGGAGGGTGGGAGTGACTGAAGGATCACATCAATGTACGTCTCGTTATC
Organism: Sesamum alatum; assembly: GCA_034509735.1. Classification (NCBI taxonomy): domain Eukaryota; kingdom Viridiplantae; phylum Streptophyta; class Magnoliopsida; order Lamiales; family Pedaliaceae; genus Sesamum; species Sesamum alatum. The sequence goes on along the minus strand of JACGWO010000007.1, from coordinate 8,046,082 downwards.
GAGCCCTACTTTGAGGTCTTCGAGCTTTTCCTCCAAGGTAAGCATCTTGACCCCATGCTCATGTACAGAGGACCCTTCTGTCACTTTAGTTCCAAAGAATTCCTTCGTTGTGACATGCCTAGTATGCCGGTCCGGAACTGCATAGCAATCCTTCAGGCAAGCCATTATGGAAGGGACATCGTCTAGCCTCTTATACTGCTTCTGTATCTCATTGGTCATAGACGCAAGTATGATGCTACAGGCTTTCCAATTATCCTAATGATAAGTCTCGAACGTCTCACGATCTTCAGGCGTGGATCCTTCCGGCAAGGTCCGAGGAAATGGCTTGTCCATGACATAGGCTTGGTTCTCATAATCGAGAACTATCCTTAGATTGCGCAACCAGTCATTGTAATTGGTTCCATTAAACTTGTTTATCTCAAGTACGGTTGATAATGGGTTCTTAGACATTATTTTAAATCTACATTTAAAAACAGAACATAATCAGCAGAATTAAATAAAAGGTTTTAATAAAGGTTAAAGACTTGGACATCAGTCATTTTATTCTCCCGTTATTTCTACGAAAACACGACACTCTCAAACGTTGTTTCGGGAAACCCTTTCCTAGTGGGCTTGGGATCCACAACGATATCTTCCATACCTCGCTTTTACGATTCGCATGGAAAACAACTTGTGGGAGGTATTCCATACCTTTCTCGTCCTACGAGATTCCCAAGATATCTTCTGCCTCACCCTTTTACGTGATCCCGAGGACTCCAAGTGAATCACGTTATTTGGGCGTTAGACCCGACCCAATCATCCGAATCATAGCACTTACTGCTACCCCACGATTCGTGAGACAGACAACAACAGTGTATTCTGTTCGTTCATGACAAAGTGCAGCTTCTTTTCAGCACGATAGACGTGCCACGACTCGTGAGACCACGCTATCGACTCGTGCCATGGATGGAAGGCTTGGACGAACTCCTAGATTTCTAGTCCATTTATTAAGGGTCTAATATTCAACTTGGTCCAACCAAGTGAGAGTTTGATGACCAAGATCTCATTATAGCTCATTCATACATACATCCGTTATGCATTGAAAAACCATTTGCATGATATATCAGTAATACGATAAATAAACCAATCATCCATCATAAAAGCCACATGCATAATTAAAAGCCTAGCATGCCCCTATTGGATGATCACAAGCCCGAATCCTATGCGACCCACTGAGCCCGCAGTGGATGTATGGTACATCTAAGGTTGGTCCTATATAATTAAATTTAATAATAGTAACCCATCAACACACTGATGGGCCATGCCTCCTTTTCCACCGGGCCTCCACAAAACTCCTTAGATTTTCCTTTCTGGGCCATCCTTCATCTTTTTCATGAAATAAAATAACATAGTTCCTCACCACTATACTACTCTCATTACAACTTAAATAGAAACCTCAGTGATAATCCGGGGGAGTACATTTCGAGGGAGATAGAAAGTCTTATTATTCCAAGGCAACCTGAAAAGAGAGGGAGGAAAAATAAATGAGGCACACAAGCCTAACATAAAATTAAAACCATACATATGGTCTAGGGCTTGTGCTCATTCGTTCTCATTCAACGCACATAATTCATGATATCCAATCATCAATAATGCACATAAACCCTGATATCCAATGACATAATCCATGATAACCAATCATCATAATTCATAAAAGAATTAAAAGACAAGGTCTACATTCCAACTTGGTGTAACAATGGTAAACCCTTTCTTGTTAGGAAAACCTTTCCTCATTATTCATAAAATATTAAAATTTTGAGGTTTCAAACGAAACAAAATAAAAATATTTTCCAAATAATGTCTTCAAGAAAACATGAAAAATAAATAAAACTATTTTCAGAAATTATTTCCAAAAATAAAAAACAAGAAGACCAGCAAAACGGCTAGGGGCCACCACTGCCGGCAGCGCCCCTGCCGGCACAGGCAGGCTGGCACGCCGTGCCTGCCGCCTCCGCATGCTGAGCGTGCCGGTCGGGCCCGCGCACGCAGGCCACTACCTACGTGTGAGCGCACCTGGCCGCGCGTCTGCGCATGTGGGCGTAGGCAGGATCCGCTTGCTTGCGCGCGAGCTGGCAGCGCTGGCCGGGCGGCCGCGTATAAGCGCCCTTGCTTGTGCGCCTAGCCTTGTCGCGCGGTCTGCGCGGGCAGCCCTCAGGGCGTGCACGCACATCGGGCGCGCCTGGCAGCGCGGCCCTTGCGTGTATGCAGCCTGATTGGCCTCACGTCTGCCGATCGCGCACGCTAGACATGCTAGCCGAGCGTACGTGCGTAGGCGGTCGGTAGCGCCTGTGGCTGTGCGCACCTGGCCGTGCGCACTGCGCGCGTGGTCATTCGACGGCTGCCGCATGTTGTGTTTCTTGCTTTGTTTTATTATTTCTGCTGTGTTTTCAAGGAAATCAAGAAATACCAAGTATCACTAAGAATTTATGTACTACCAATATGATAAATAACATGAAAAACGACATGCTTGAAACATAAATCAAGAACAACTTAAATCATGCTTTTACACGTATTTCATGATTTAACACACATGAAACCCTGGGCCTATACACTAAACTGGGCTCTGATACCACTGAAAGCCTAGTCAAGGCGTGTTGATCGTCCCAGAAGGAGCGTGAATTCGGAAGCGCGATATAAAAAATAAAATGCAAATTTAAAACATGCTCATACATAATTGTAAATAACATGTTCAAGGGGTGTTCCCTTGAACCTCCCGGGCATTCGGTGTATCTCATGACTAAATAAAACATGCAAATCATGGAGGCCATAAGGTATAAGAATCTAAGACATCAACAAAAGAACCTACCCGGTTTTAGTTTTTTCTTCAAACCGCTACTCGCAATGTTCCCCATTTTGTACCAAGATCTCAAACAAGAGACCCTCTAAATCGTACACGCAATCCGCCCATGTATCTTGATCCTCGTTCTAGCGAAAAATCAAGTGTATATTTTAGAGAGGATGGATCGACCAAATATTATGAGTTAACGTGATCAATCCTCCATAAGTTCACTTGTATGAAACAAGGAACGAAAACCTTTTCTTGGGAGAGGGGTGGTGGACTAGTGAGGAGAGAGAGAAGCCGACTAGTGTGTGTTTTGTGTGTGTGTATGTGTGTATGTGTGTACTTCTTGATCATCATCCTCCTTCTAAAGTCTTAACCTAGGAGTATTTATAGAAGGGGAATCTTATTCCTCTTTACAAGCTTGGGTTGACTAGGATTTTGACCTAGTCAAAACCCTAGTCAAACGAGGCTTGGATTAGTCAAACTAATGCCCTTGATCTCTCCTCTTTAATCTCATCCATCCATTTAATTATGGAATATTTAAATCCTATTTTAATCCATGGCACTTTTAAATAAATAATAAATAATAATTTTTATTTTAGGCCCACTTAATTTATTCCAATAAATCTAATTTTTTTATTAGTTAATTCCTCTTAATCCAATTAAAGGAATCAACATCCTAAGAAAGAAAATGGAACCGATTAAATCTAATTTAAATCGTTCAACCTCTCTAAATGAATTTCAAATTAAATACATTTGATGTGTGCGGATTCTGTGTGACTCTTTAGGTTCACCCTCAGCTAGACTTGGTCGAATTCCCAACCATCTAATAATAGGAATTCGTCTGTCACCATGGGTGGCCGTCTAGCAACGGTCCATGGCACTAGAGACTAGGTGAATGTCTATGGTGTGAACATTTAGGCTCTTTAGTACGTTTATCCTTCCACCTACAATCTCACTGCTTAGAGTCTAGGGCATGGAACTGTAGGTACCCATTCTTGACCTAAGCCTTGCCTCGTCCATACTAAACATCACAGGGGTCCTACCCATTTGTTCAGTTACTGTGGCCACAGATTTATCAGGGACGAGTCTCAAGTAAAGTTAGATATTACTGTCAGCCTTCTGACAGGAGATGGATCCTCTCTTAGGACCTACTGTCACACTACACATCTTGACTGCACTAGATAGGGTTTATGACTACCGAGTTACTTGACTTGGCAGCCTTTTGCCATACCTAAGATATAGGCACGATTTGTAGGTGATCTCAGTAATCTCTTAAGTCGAAGGATCAATTCGTACTGGTTGGAACCAGGAATACAAGTCATACCTGACTGACCCTACTTAAGGTTTTCAATATGACGGTTCCCACGAGTCACCTCACTCAGCACCACCTGTTCATGACCATGGCGTCAAGATTCTTTCTCCCATTGAAAAGTTAGAATCTTTGGAGGTAGGCATGAATAATGACTCCTACATAGATGTGATCTTACAGTCATTACCGCCGTCGTTTGATCAATTTATTATTAATTACAATATGAACGGTCTTGAGAAGACTGTTCCTGAATTGATCAGCATGCTTATGCAATACAAGGCTACTATAAAGAAGCCTGCACCAGTACTGCTAGAAACCCCATCCACATCTTCCTCCATGACCAAAAGGGTCAAGAAATGGAGGAGAAATGGAAAGGGGGGGAAGAAAAGCAATAAGGACGACCGAGGGAAGGGAAAAGGGAAGAAGATAATCAAGGCCAATCCAGCAAATGATGAGTGTCATCACTGCCATGAAAAAGGCCATTGAAAGAGGAATAGCAAGAAGTTTCGTGCAACAATCCAAGGTATTTTCGTTGTTGAAATTAATGATTGCTAATAATGTTTCTTGGGTATTAGATACTGGTTGTGGAGCTCATATTTGCAATGATTTGAAGGTAATGAGAAGAACTAAAAAGTTAGGTGAAGGGGATGTGATCCTCAGGCTTGGAGACGACAAGCAGGTTGCTACTAAAGCCGTTGGAACTATTCACTTAGCTACTAGCAAGGATGTTAGGATAGTACTTAATAATTATTATTATGTACCATGTATGATAAGAAACATTGTATCTATACCTACTCTTGATGAAGAGGGGTATGAATTTTTTGTATCAAAACAATATTTCTACTTAACGAGGAATGGTTCTTCTGTTTTACTTGGCACTTTAATAAATGGTTTATATACTATCCAACAACATAATATGATTATGAACGTTCAACATAAACGAAAATTGGATGATCAAGAAAATGCGCAAAAATGGTATGCTAGGTTGGGTCACATTTCCAAGGATGGGATGAAGAGGTTGATTGACTCTAAGAATCTAGAAATAGAGAACTTAGATACTCTTTCAACTTGAGAATCTTGTCTCATGGAAAAAATGATCAAAACACCATTTCTTGGACAAAGTAGCCGTGCCACTGCACTGTTGGATTTAATCCACATAGATGTTTGTGGACCTTTAAGTACTCCAAGTAGAGGAGGATTTTCTTCATAACCTTTACCAATGATCACTCACGGTTCGGTTATGTGTACTCAATGAAGTACAAGTCTGAAGCATTTGAAATGTTCAAAGAGTTCAAACTTGAAGTAGAAAATCAAACTGGACGACAAATTAAGATCATTCGATCTGATCATGGTGGTGAATTCTTGAATTACTTAAAAGAGAATGGGATTCTCTCTCAGTGGACTCCTCCTGCAATGCCACAACTTAATGGCGTAGCTGAAAGGGGAACCGGACTTTGTTGGACATGGTTCGTTCCATGATGAGTTCTACTATGTTACCTCTTTCCTTTTGGGGCTATGCATTAGAAATGGCAGCCAAGTTATTAAATATGGTGCCATCTAAGGCTGTACACAAAACACTATATGAAATATGGCATGGCAAACCACTCTCTTATAAGTATTTGATAATATTGGGGTGTCCCGCATATGTCAAAAGACTAGTGGGAGATAAGTTGGATACGAGATCCATCTTATGTAGATTTGTTGGATATCCGAAAGAAACAGTAGGATACTACTTCTATGATCCCTCAGAACAAAATATGTTTGTTTCGAGAAATGTAGTGTTCTGGGAAAAGGGTTTTCCTACGGATACTCAAAATAAAAAGGTGCAACTAGAAGAATCGAGTGATGCATCGCCTATGGCAGAAATGACACCCATACTGCCACACAATGAGCCTTTTGATTTTACACATCCTCTAAGAAAGTCAGCTAGAGTCTCTAAACAGCTGAAAGATATGGTATGGTAGCCTTGACTCGTCAATTGGATAATGATCTAAAGACGTTCGAAGAGGCGATTCGGGTAGATGGCTTAAGGCCATGAGATCCGAAATGGACTCCATGAACTCCAACAAGGTATGGACCTTGGTGGACCCATCTAAGGGAGTTAGGCCCGTTGGGTGCAAATCAGTCTACAAGCGAAAGCTTGGAGCAGATGGAGAGGTATCGACCTTTAAGGCCCGATTGGTAGCGAAAGGCTACACTCAAAGGCCTGGTCTGGAATTTGAGGAGACTTATTCGCCCGTCGCTCTGGCCAAGTCTATAAGGATCTTACTTGCCATAGTTGCGTATTATGACTATGAGATACGACAAATGGATGTGAAAACTGCATTCCTTAATGGATTCATTAAGGAAGAAATCTATATGGATCAGCCATAAGGTTTTACATCCAAAGGAGAAGAGCAAGAAGTTTGTAAACTCCAGAGGTTCATTTATGGGCTCAAACAGGCATCCCAAAGTTGGAACATTGGTTTTGATGAGGTTATAAAATGTTATGACTTCATTAAGAACGAATATGATCCCTGTGTATATACAAAAGTGAAAGAAATCGGTGGATCGGCCCGGGAGATTAACGCGAATAGCGGAAGCGCGAAACAGTGCGTAATAAAAAATTACAAAGCATAATTAAATGGAATTTAAATCATGCATAATATACATAAACGAATCAAGGGGTGTGCCCTTGATTCTCCCGGGCGTTCGGTGTATCTCATGTTCAATAAAGCACAACATGGAGGCCATAGAATTGAAATCGAAAAAACGAAATTAAAGAACCTACCCGGTTGTAGTTTTGTCTTCGTTTCGGCTACACGCATTGTTCCCCGTTTTGCACCAAGATCTCAAGAAGAGACCCTCTAAATCATCTCACTCGCTGCACCGGAAAGCAACGAACCCTTGTGCTAGCAAGAAAATCATTGAGGAGAAGAGACATCGGTACACGCTATCAATTAACGCAACCGGCGTCTCTTACGTTCTACCTTGAATAAATCAAGAAGAACAAAATAATATTCTTGGAGAGAAGAAAGAGGAGTGGACGAATTTTAGAGAGAGATGAGAGATGAGAGTTGTAGAGAATACTAGGTGTAAGTGTGTGCTTTTTAAGTATTTATAGAAGATGGAATTCCTATTCCTTCTCAAACTCTTCCAAAGAGACACACTTTGACTAGGATTTTGACCTAGTCAAATCCTAGTCAAATTAGGCTTTGATTAAGTCAAATTAATCATGGCCCTTCATCTCATCATTCTCTAGATCAAATCTTGTCCATCCATTTTGATGGGCTTTATGGAATGGGCTTATTTAATTCTAAATTAAATATTCCCATGGACTTTATATTAAAATCCTATTTAATATACTAAGCCCATTAATTAATTAATGGAATGGACTTTATTTAATTCCAAATTAAATAGTCCATGGACTTTATATTAAATCCTATTTAATACCAAGCCCATTAATTAATTCCATAGAATGGGATTATTTAATTCTAAATTAAATAGTCCCATGGACTTTACATTAAATCCTATTTAATATACTAAGCCCATTAATTAATTAATGGAATGGACTTTATTTAATTCCAAATTAAATAGTCCATGGACTTTATATTAAATCCTATTTAATACCAAGCCCATTAATTAATTAATTCATCCTTTTAATCTAATTAAAAGGAAAGCCCATGCTTTGTAAAATTCATAAATCTAATTTATGAACTCAAGCCCGATTATTCCAAATAATTCATCGAAGCTTGAATCTGCAAGAAGTATAATTTAATTCCATTAAATTAAACCTTCTCCCGGAATTAATTCCAAATTAATTCCCTTTCATTTGGTGTAGCGGGTGTGACTCTTTAGGTTCACCTTTCAGCTAGACTTGGACCTACCTTTTGTTATTTCATAACTAAAGTAGTCCGTTACCATGGGTGGCCATCTAGCAACGGTCCATGGCACTAGAGACTAGGTGAATTTATGGTGTGAACATTTAGGCTCCGAGTTATACGCAGGTGCGGTCCTACCGACGCTCGATACGTACGGGTACGGTCCTACTGTCGCCTGTCTCTCGGCCTTTAGTCTAGGGGTCGGTTCCATCGTTGACTAGGCAACTATGCATAATGCTCGAGATAGGTTTAACTCGACGTAGGAAATCCTTTCCCACTACATCAAGTGCTATGGCCATAGACTTTGTGAGTCTAAACCATCTCCGAGCGCATAGGAGATCTTGCTGTCATATCCTTTGACAGGGGACAGATCCTATCTTGGAATTTCACCGTTCTTACATACTCCGACTGCACTGGACGAGGCTTATGATGACCATGTGATATAATCGGTCAAATTTCACCAGATCCAAGATACAGCCTTAGTATGTAGGGACTGCCGTGATCCTCAAGTCCGAGGACTAATCCCGTACTATCGGAACCGGGAATACGAGTCATACCGACCAAGCCCGAGTAGCTTCTATATGACGATTCCCGCGAGTCACCTCAGTCGGCCGCTCCCCAGCAGGCCGACCCACTAACACTGCTTAGACGATCCTCGTCACCCGTCGATGAAACACGACAGCAGATGCTTAGTGCAAGTCTCAAATGGATTCTCGATGCCCTGTCTCGAGATTCCTTTGACTTGGAGTATTTCAGACTGATTCGGCGAAACTGATTTCATGAACCTACCTCCAAGCGTAGTTCCAATTTCCCGAAATGTTATTTCAGTCTGTGGGCGTTTGTTGTGACATCGTAACGATGCAAGCAGTAAGTACAACAAACTCATGCCTATGAATCCTTACTGCATTCATTTACATATTACTTGTTCACAGATTGACGAATGGTTCTCAGAACAGCCAATACCATTGACTTTCTGGTCACCTATTCTAACAATCTCCCACTTGACCAATAAGTCAATTACCCACTTTGTTCAGAATCCACTGAGTATGAGTAATCTACGATACCGACTAAGGTATTGTGAGTCCGCTTATATTTCCTTGCGAAGCAATACGGTCTAACCGTGTTACCTCTATCCACCATTGCCTCCTAGAGATGGTGGTTGTCTAAGAATATTTACGTGGATCTTGTGATGAGATCTCGTGCCAATACTCCCATAGCCAAGTTGCCTGCCATATAGGCGAACATGGCTTGGTCGTGCTAGGCGCCACGTCCATCCTATGGATGCGGTCTTCTTCAGTGACCACTATCCGATGCACTCGTCATTGGGCCTGACTGTGCATACCTTTGAGACTAACTGGTTTTCACTTATGCTCTGGAAGCTAGTATCGCTTTAGCCTTCCAAAACAACTCTCAACAGACAGTGCATCATGAACACATCTTTAGTCCTTATTTAGGTACTAAGGATCGTTCTTGATTGCTGTCTTCAACCCCTCAGTGCATTACCGATTTATGTTGAGCCATGCTAGAAGCACTCTCAACATCAGTTCCTATGCACCGAGTAAACATATCATATGTTTGCCTAGGGTTGAGACGTAGGGGATACTCAACATCCAAGCCTTCTCATTAGTCCACCGTGACTAAGTCTTGAATGGCTTGATGCTTTTATGCATAGTATCCAAGTTTTCTCATCAGTCTTACTATGACTGAGTCTCGAACAACTTGTCCCTCTACATATATGAGTTTTTCTCATCAGTCCACCATGACTGAGTCTTTGAAAAAGCTCAATTCATGAAATGTATGTGGGATCCCTAAAATGTCATGGAGAATTTTCGTGAGTTACGGTTTTGTTTTAGTGATTCCTAATGCTTTGAATTCATCCATGAATCAAGACATTACACACTTAAACACTTGGAACGCCATTTCTACTCCCACTGATCACCTACGTCGTTTAAGACCGAGTCATGCTCCGTATGAGCTCGTCAAAACGAATATTCCAGTTATGCGGTGTTTCAAACCTTGTTTGAATTTCCTAGCGGATTCTATGGCTCCTCTCCATAAATCCTACTACGATGTCCAACATCACGTTCCGCAGGTCATTTGGATTACTATCCAAATTTGACCGAACATATCCGATCACTCGTACCTCTTACGACATTCGGGTTCGTTCTTAAGGGGACTTGGAATATGATCAATTTAAGAAATGCGATTCTAAGAAACGTTAGTATTAATTCTGTCGTAAACTTGTACAAATTAGACACCGTGTCTAATTTGTCTCCACTAGTCCCTTGACGTATGTAGGATCCTTCTACATGCTCAAGGACTTTGTCGGGACACAGGCTTGCCAAACCATGGCTCCTTGTGCGTGACTCCTAGCAAAATATGCCACGTTCCTTACGTTGGCAATTTTGAGTTTACGTCTACACGGGCTAAGGTAATTGGGCGAAACTTCGATCGATTTTCGTCTAACGAGATTCGATCGTTCCCTTTATCAGAGACCGTCATACTTGGCCTTTACAGGAAACGTTTCATTGAGAATTCCATTCTCAACTTGGATGCTCAAGGGCTCCCACTAAATACACGGCCTTTTCGATCCTATCGAAACAGGTTTAATTTTGCAAACCATTTATGGTTCACCTCCTTAAGTCTAATTCCAACTCCTACGGACCTTTAGACTTTTGAACCTCTTATGGTCTTGTGTATTAGTAACGCTACAGTTGTCTTATGGCTCCCTTCCAATAGACTATTTGGCAAGCCTACTTTGTCCAACAAAGAGCTTTCGGACTTTCTTCTTCATAAAGACTTGTAAATTTAGTCGATTCGAATCATCTATTTCTAGATTCATCGAACTTTCCAATTTACTTATCTTTTAATAAGAAGAATCGTCCTAGCTGTTGTAGATGCCAAATCTGTAAGTTGGTCTTGATTAATCCATTTTAGATAATTTGAATTTTGAGTATCCATAAACCTTTATGGGATGGTATTTTAGGAATTTACGTACTAGCAAACATGAATCAATATTCAATAATTTGTTTGATCAAATATGTATGTAATAAAACCTTTGTCCAACAAAGAGACATACTTTTGATCATGCTAGGTTACGTAATTCCTATATTATCCTAACATGATCACGATTATGGCCTAACAAGTCTCTAGTCCTTTTCATCAATGGGCCTTGCCATTGTTGAATCCTAGAACTGTTCTTGGCTTTTATGTCCTTATTCACTTTCTGCAAACCACCAGCAGATTAGTGATAGGAATGGTATCAAATACAAAATAAAGTGATCATGTCAATACTCAATATCAAATTTTACCTACATTGGAGAGAGGTTTAGAATACTCCCCTTTCCAATGGCCCTCTTTACGACAGTAAATGCTTACGTTCTTAGAAACTATGACTTGACTGCTGAACCTTTTGCTCTTTCCTTTACCTCCACCTTGTGTTGTAAAGGAACAGCACTTGAAGTGCTTAATAGTTGATGTCACCTTACCCTTCTTCCTCTTTTGGCGTCTGGCACCCTTGCCTTTCGCTATGGAGGTTGAAGCCTCTCCTACTAGTACCGACGGTGCAGATTTTGCAATCGTTGCTTCGTACTAGACCAACATAATTACCAACCTATGAAGATCTTTTCTAAGCTCATTCATGTTGATAATTAATGGTTCGTAGGAGGGAGGAAGAGACTGAAGGATCATGTCAATGTACGTCTCTTTTTCAAGACTGACATGGAGGTCTTTTGAGCTTCTCCACTAGGGATTGCATCATCACTCCATGTTCTTTGTACCGACATCCCTTCCGTCATCTTAGCTCCAAACATGCCTTCGTTGCATTTTACCCCACATGCTGGTCCAAGACCATATAGACATGATGCAAGCGAAGCATAGTTTGAGCCAACATCATTATATCCTACTTGCCGGTGGTCATCCTTCAACTTTTGAACGCCAAGCGTTACCTTAGTTGTCGACCCCTCCGGCAAGGGCTGAGGAATGTCCTCATTCTGGTATGTGAGTTAAGGTTCTGGAAATCTAAGACCATCTTAAGATTTCGCAGTCAATTCGTGTAATTGGTTCCCTTTTTAATGAGCCTCTTAGTGATGTGTTTGGTGGATTCTTAGACATTCACAACATATATGTAAAGCAGAAAATAATAAGCAGAATGAAGTAATATTTTGGTTAAGTCTCGGTCTTTAGTCCTTAACCTCTCCCACTATTTCTACGAAAACACGGGACTCTCAAACGTTGTTTCGGGAAATCCTTTCCTAGTGGGCTCGGGATCCACAGCGATCTCCCCCATACCCCGCTTTTACGATTCGTATGGAAAAAGAACCCGTGGGAGGTATTCCATACCATTCTCGTTCCACGAGATTCCCAAGATAATTGCCTCACCCTTTCACGTGATCCCGAGGACTCCAAGCGAATCACGTTATTTGGGCGTTAGACCCGACCCAATCAACCGATTCATAGACTCACTGCTACCATCCACGACTCGTGAGACAGGTAACAGCAGTCTACTCATCATTCATGACAAAGTGCAGCTTCTTTTAAGCACGATAGTCGTGCCACGACTCGTGAGACCACGCTATCGACCTAAAAGATCTTCCTCACTTTTGCCATGGATGGAAGGCTTGGACAGACTCCCAGAGTCCTAGTCCATTTATTAAGGGTCTATATTTAACTTGGTTTAACCAAGTGAGAGTTTTGATAGAACGAGACCTCATCACATATATTAAGTATTGCATTGCGTGCGTTATGGCAAAATATTCTAAGCGTGAATGTAACCATACATAAAGCATATAGAATAATCATAAGCATATAATACGCATCGCATGCAAAATAAAGCCTAGCACGCCCCTGTAGGATGATCACAGCCCAAACCTATGCGACCCACTGAGCCCGTAGTGGATCTATGGTCATTCTAAGGGTAGGCCCTACACTATTACAAGATTTAATAACCCATTACATGCAATGGGCCTCGTAAGTCCTCTTTATCTTCTTGGGCTCTCCATCGTAGGCCTACACGGGCTTCTTCTCCATGGATCCTCCGTGGGCCATCTGATGGCAACCTCCATGGGCCTCCAACACCTTGGGCTTATCTTCTCTTGCAACTTTTATTTACAAAAAAAAAAACCTCACCACTAATTCTACTCTCATTACATCATAAAATAAGAAACCCCAATTAAACATTTGGGGGGAGTACATTGGAGGGAGAGAGAAAGCCTTATTATTCCAAGCACTAGAAGAGAGACAGAGAGGAAAATAAAGAGGCACACAGGCCACCCAACAAATAAATTAATAACCATACATGCGGTCTAGGGGCTTTGTGATCATCCTTTGTCAAATCAATTAACACAAATAGCACAAATACATATCCCACGTTAAAATATGCTTATACCAACATCCATGATAATCCATACCATAAAATAAATGCAGAAACTACATGTAAAAATATCCACACCAACATTGGATAATAGTGCAAACCTATGCACAACGATTTTTGTTGGAAAACCTTTTCCATAATTAACAAGGCAATATTAATTCTATGAAATATAAAATCTCAACCAAAATTAAAATGCCCCAAGTTAATTAATTCAGAAAAATTCCAGAATTATACAGAAAAATCAAATTTTTTCTGAAACACAAAAAAATCAACAATTCAAGAATATGCCCATTTATTCAAGAATTCCAAAATCCAACATTCGTGCAATATTAATACATGTTAAGATCTACTCATGCTCAAACCATAAAATAACCATGATGTCCAACATCATAAAACGCAGAAATTATTGCGAAATTTCACATATGAATTTGATCATTGGCGCAACCATTGCAAAAATTAATTCTTGTTAGGAACACCCTTTCCTCATCAACCAAGCAATATTTATTTTAGAAAATTCCAAATCTCAAAAAAATAAATATTCTAAGTCAACGGGATCAGAATAATGCAGAAAATATTATAAAAATAATTCAGTAAAAACAGTTTTGAAAACGAGCCAAAAACGGGGAGACGGAAAAAAACGGAAAAACAGCGCAACGGCCGCGCCGCGCGCGCCTGCGCCTTGCGCTTGCGCACGCGCGCAGGCGCCCATGCCAGCGCGCGCGGCGGCACAGCGCGCGCGCTGTCCGCGCACGCTGGGCGCGCTGGCCGGGCGCGCGCAGGCCCCTGTCTGCACGCGCGGCCAGCGTGCTGCTGCTGCGGTTCGCCGTTTTTCACTCTTTCGACTTTTTCATGCAATTTTTCTGAACCACAAGATAAATTAAACCCTAGAACATGTATATACATATTCAAGAAAAACCAAGATCCAAAATCCCATGCAAAATTAAACGCCAATAAATATCTACGATAAACATGCTATAAACGTAAGTTAAAACACGTTTATCATGCTTAAACGCACATACCACATAGAATTCTAGCCTATACACCGAACCGGGCTCTGATACCACTGAAAGAAATCGGTGGATCGGCCCGGGAGATTAACGCGAATAGCGGAAGCGCGAAACAGTGCGTAATAAAAGATTACAAAGCATAATTAAATGGAATTTAAATCATGCATAATATACATAAACGAATCAAGGGGTGTGCCCTTGATTCTCCCGGGCGTTCGGGTGTATCTCATGTTCAATAAAGCACAACATGGAGGCCATAGAATTGAAATCGAAAAAACGAAATTAAAGAACCTACCCGGTTGTAGTTTTGTCTTCGTTTCGGCTACACGCATTGTTCCCCGTTTTGCACCAAGATCTCAAGAAGAGACCCTCTAATCATCTCACTCGCTGCACCGGAAAGCAACGAACCCTTGTGCTAGCAAGAAAATCATTGAGGAGAAGAGACATCGGTACACGCTATCAATTAACGCAACCGGCGTCTCTTACGTTCTACCTTGAATAAATCAAGAAGAACAAAATAATATTCTTGGAGAGAAGAAAGAGGAGTGGACGAATTTTAGAGAGAGAGATGAGAGATGAGAGTTGTAGAGAATACTAGGTGTAAGTGTGTGTTTTTTAAGTATTTATAGAAGATGGAATTCCTATTCCTTCTCAAACTCTTCCAAAGAGACACACTTTGACTAGGATTTTGACCTAGTAAATCCTAGTCAAATTAGGCTTTGATTAAGTCAAATTAATCATGGCCCTTCATCTCATCATTCTCTAGATCAAATCTTGTCCATCCATTTTTGATGGGCTTTATGGAATGGGCTTATTTAATTTCTAAATTAAATATTCCCATGGACTTTATATTAAAATCCTATTTAATATACTAAGCCCATTAATTAATTAATGGAATGGACTTTATTTAATTCCAAAATTAAATAGTCCATGGACTTTATATTAAATCCTATTTAATACCAAGCCCATTAATTAATTCCATAGAATGGGATTATTTAATTCTAAATTAAATAGTCCCATGGACTTTACATTAAATCCTATTTTAATATACTAAGCCCATTAATTAATTAATGTAATGGACTTTATTTAATTCCAAATTAAATAGTCCATGGACTTTATATTAAATCCTATTTAATACCAAGCCCATTAATTAATTAATTCATCCTTTTAATCTAATTAAAAGGAAAGCCCATGCTTTGTAAAATTCATAAATCTAATTTATGAACTCAAGCCCGATTATTCCAAATAATTCATCGAAGCTTGAATCTGCAGAAGTATAAATTTAATTCCATTAAATTAAACCTTCTCCCGGAATTAATTCCAAATTAATTCCCTTTCATTTGGTGTAGCGGGTGTGACTCTTTAGGTTCACCTTTCAGCTAGACTTGGACCTACCTTTTGTTATTTCATAACTAAAGTAGTCCGTTACCATGGGTGGCCATCTAGCAACGGTCCATGGCACTAGAGACTAGGTGAATTTATGGTGTGAACATTTAGGCTCCGAGTTATACGCAGGTGCGGTCCTACCGACGCTCGATACGTACGGGTACGGTCCTACTGTCGCCTGTCTCCCGGCCTTTAGTCTAGGGGTCGGTTCCATCGTTGACTAGGCAACTATGCATAATGCTCGAGATAGGTTTAACTCGACGTAGGAAATCCTTTCCCACTACATCAAGTGCTATGGCCATAGACTTTGTGAGTCTAAACCATCTCCGAGCGCATAGGAGATCTTGCTGTCATATCCTTTGACAGGGGACAGATCCTATCTTGGAATTCACCGTTCTTACATACTCCGACTGCACTGGACGAGGCTTATGATGACCATGTGATATAATCGATCAAATTTCACCAGATCCAAGATACAGCCTTAGTATGTAGGGGACTGCCGTGATCCTCAAGTCCGAGGACTAATCATCGGAACCGGGAATACGAGTCATACCGACCAAGCCCGAGTAGCTTCTATATGACGATTCCCGCGAGTCACCTCAGTCGGCCGCTCCCCAGCAGGTCGACCCACTAACACTGCTTAGACGATCCTCGTCACCCGTCGATGAAACACGACAGCAGATGCTTAGTGCAAGTCTAAAATGGATTCTCGATGCCCTGTCTCGAGATTCCTTTGACTTGGAGTATTTCAGACTGATTCGGCGAAACTGATTTCATGAACCTACCTCCAAGCGTAGTTCCAATTTCCCGAAATGTTATTTCAGTCTGTGGGCGTTTGTTGTGACATCGTAACGATGCAAGCAGTAAGTACAACAAACTCATGCCTATGAATCCTTACTGCATTCATTTACATAATATTACTTGTTCACAGATTGACGAATGGTTCTCAGAACAGCCAATACCATTGACTTTCTGGTCACCTATTCTAACAAAAAGTTAGTGGAAGCTCTATTGTGTTCCTCGCGCTCTATGTGGATGATATTTTACTCTCCAAGACTCAATCTCCCAAGACTGATGAGGAAGTTAAGAAAATGTCAGAAATTCCCCATGCTTCTGTTGTTGGCAGCATACAATATATTGTTAAATGTACGAGGCCGATATAGCTTACACTCTAAGTGTTACAAGTCATTATCAGGCATGTGCGGCCACGATCACTGGACTACTGTAAAGAATATCCTTAAGTACTTGAGAAGAACTAAGGATTAAGTTTTGGTGTACGGTGATGGAGAATTGATATTGGAAGGGTATACTAATGCCAGCTTCCAATCTGATGTGGACGATGCTAAATCTCAATCTAGTTATGTATCCTGGTTGAATGGAGGAGCCATTAGTTGGAAACGTTCCAAGCACGATACGAAAACGGATTCCACGACAGAAGCCGAATATGTTGCAGCTTCTGAAGCTGCAAAGGAGGTTGTTTGGATGAAAAAACTACATCCAAGAATGGATGTGGTGCCTAGCATTGTCAAACCTATAGTTATACTTTGTTATAACAACGGGGCTATTGGCGCAAGCGAAGGGCCAAGACCTCATCACAAAGCCAAACACATAATTAGACGCTACCATCTAGTACGAGAGATGTAAGGAAGAGGTGACGTACGAGTGGATCGCGTTGCATCAACGGAGAATATAGCAGACCCGCTTACAAAGCTAATATCACAATTGCTCATTCTTAATATCTTGAAAAGATTGGATTAAAGAACGTAGGCAAATTGGCTTTAGGTTAGGTGGCAGATTGTTAGAGTAGGTGACCGTCAAACCAATTGATTGGCTCTTTGTAAACTATTCTAGATGATCTTTTTCAATAATATGTTAATATAAAGAAAATGTTCTTTGGCCATCTTCATCATATGCTTTAAACATTATATTTATATCAACATTTGGTTGAAGCCCTTAGATCAATTATACTACGGGATTGGCTCGCGCATTAATGATGGTGACCATGAAACCAACCTCTATGGTTTGATCTAAAAATATTCCAAGTCGATGAATGGTCAAGACAGGCATCGATCATTCCTTGAAGACTTGCACTAAGTGATGCGTTCATATGATGAATGTCGAGTTTCATAGACAAAGATGTATGACGTCTGTGCACTTTAGTGGGTGCTTGATAAAGAGTTATCAAGTTAACCGAATTGACTCCCAGGAGTTTTCATATGGAAGCCCTATATGGCATGATCAGTATGACTAGAACTCCTAAGGCTCCGATAGTGCACTAATGAGTTATTAGACTTGAGGTTCTACAGTAACCTTGTGCATAGGATGGCTATGACTTGATCATGTCCAATGTGGTCTCAGGTTTCATCTTGGATCACTATATAGTCATGTTTCAAATATAGTTGAAGCATGCATGGAGGTTGGTGAGTTCCAAGATAGGATCTGCTACTTATCATGAGATGATAAACGAACCTCATATGTTCTCTACACATTATGCATGCCTCGAAGCCCATGGCCATGGTTGTTGATCAAATAAGAGAGTGTTTTTCCTATATTGATAAATTGGAAGCATAACTTGAAGAGTTGATACATAGACATCAAAGTCAATAATGGAACCGGTAACTAATTCCATGCCCTAGACTTTGATCGGGAGGTTAGTAGCGGAGGGACCATATCTGCATGGTACGCGTAGCTCACAGGTTAACGCAATAATTCACCTATTATCTAGTGCCATGGACCATTGCTAGATGACCACCCATGGTGATAGGTACCCTCCAATTAAGGAGTTAATTGAGGGTGATTAATTATGATAAGATCTAAATTAATCTAATGCAAGTTTCTAATTAAATTGTATATATGATACAAGCCCAAATCTAGCTGAGTAGTGAACCTAAAGGGGTCACACACTCATGATGGAATTATTGCAATTAATTTATAAAATTAATTATGGAGAATAAATAAATTAATTTAAGGAGTTAAATTAATTAATTGAAATGATTTATGAAATCATTTCATGGGAATATTAACTAATATGATTATTTAATTTGGAGGCTAAATTCAAAAGCATTAATTTAATTAAGTAAGACTTGTGATAGATTAATTAAGATTAATCTATTTTAGCTTGAAAATCAATTAGTTAGATTAATTGATTTGGGCTTATATTTAATTAAAGAATTAAATATCATGGGCTAAATAATTGGTTGGGAATTAATTAAAATTGGACTTAGTCCAATTGAAATTTAAGATAAAGCCCAAGACCTTAGCCCAAGCCCACAAGCCCACAAGACAAGATTCATTGAACATAGATATGACTTGTTTTCATCTTTAGATGAAGAAGAAAATATGAGTCACGCTAAAGCTTGTCTATAAAGAAGACAAGTGTAAAAGAAGAAAATGTGAGTCATGCTAAAGCTTGTCTATAAAGAAGACAAGTGTAAAAGGAGAAAAAGATGAGTCATGCTAAAACTTGTCTATGAAGAAGACAAGTGTTATCTTAAGAGCAAGAAAAAAGGACTTGTCTACATTTCATTGTATCTAGTACAAAGAAATGCCTATTTAAAAAGGGGTAGAAAAGCAATAGAATTTTCATACCGTATTTTTACATACAATGATAACAAAAACTCTTGCGTTCATTTTGCTCTCTAGCTCTTAAACTCTCTCTCCTTCAAAGCTAGAAAGTCTAGCTTTCACTTTAGCATTGGTCATATGTTCATTTCTCATCTCCAAAAGAGAATAATTCCTTTGATTTCTCCATAGATCAATAGTAATCTACCTTAATCCTCCAATACCTGTTAGCATAGGTTTTGAAGGTAATTCCATCATAGGTGGTATGGACAAGCTTTAGAGGGACGACACTTGTGTTCCTACCGTGAACAACAATTAAAAGCGATTCCGTTTTGACGTTCCACCATTTTTAAGGTAAGGTCGTTCTTGAGAAAGTTCAAGTAAACAACATCAACCGAAGAGCAAGAAAGGTTGGTTTCTCTTAACCATTCAATTGACATCCATTAGCATGCGATCCACATCGTAATAACAACGAGACGGGCGATTTGATGGCTAATTATAATATTGGTTTCCAATTAAGATTTAATTTCCGCTGTGTTTAACGTCTTGGGGCTTATACAAAGCTAACAATTTTTCCCCAGAGGCGATGGGTTGACTTGAATTATCCGGAATTTGTAGTTCTTGTAACTAAACTTTTGCCTTTTCACCAGAGTCTGACGATGGCCTTGTGCAAGCAGTACTTGAATCTGCTACTACAAGTTTAGAGCCCTGTTCTCTAATTGTAGGTTTAGGGCCTTGCTCTCTTAATTCTCAGGCCATCGCTGAAGATGATGCCTTTCGAATTGGTTCTAGCAGATCGTTCCATAACGAGCTTGTGGCTAGTTTGGTATTCCTGATGGCGATCTGGAAAGTGTCAAGATTAGCTTGTTGGACCTGGCTAGCTATTGGGCTTTGAACCGTCAGTTGTCCAAATCTCTTATCAATCTCCTCAATCTCCCTGAGGTGCCTGAGTCTGCTATAATGACGAAGTCTGATTCACCTGTCTCTAATCTCTCGTCAAGAAATATGAACTTACTTTGTAGATTATATGATGTTTCCTCTTGGTTCAGTTTTGTCTGGTTGAGGACTCTACCTATCGCTCTAATCCTAAAACCGTCGTTTGGGCTAAGATTAGAGTCTTGTCTCATGAATTCTTTTTCATGGTTTTGTTTGAACTCGTCATCCTTGAAAAAGAATCCTGATAGGCTATATGAGGTTTGAAGCCTATCCTCTTCGTTGTAACTACTCTAACTCGATTGAATATCATTCAAATCACTTCTCTATTCCTTCTCATAGATGCTTTCATTATGAGGGAAGATCTTCAAATTGGTAGAATTTGGTACCAATTCGCCATAGTAACTGCATCAAGGATATCATTACATTGGCTTCAAACTGTCGTAATTCACCACGTTTCTACGGCAATCTGGTGATATGTCCTTCTTGCGTTGCCACGTAATAGTCCATCAGTTACAATATTTGAAACTTTCATTTGCTCGGTATGGCTCGTTAAAGTCCTTCTCGTATAGGAATTGTCCCTGTGGATCTTGCATTTATTCGTTGAGATCCTTGGAATGAAAAGCTCTTGTTGGTCCTGTTCTCTGTCCATATTGTAACAATCTAGCCTTTGATTTTGACCACCATGATCTCATTCTGAAAAGAGATGATTTTTTAGAACTCCTGAAATAAGAGTCACTAATCTGCTTTCTCCTCTTCTTCTAAACTCTCTTGATTCTCTATAATGGTTGGAAAATAGTATTATCACAACAGAGAGGGGTTCTTTTGATCAACCTCTCAAATTCTTTTCATGATCTTCTAGACGGATGCTTGATAACACCAATCCCTCAGTTTTTCTCTTTAAAAAAGACATTCTTCTTGCCTCGAATCTAGTTGTCCCTCCATGTACCTGTTGTATGATTGTACTCAACATTTTCCTCCATGGGAATGCAAATCTTGGCAAAGAACATCGGACCAGCTATTTCAGATGTAACTCGATCTCTCGTTCATTTCCATACTTTTTCAAAAATCTCCTCATTTAGGGATAAAATATCAATATGTAATATAAACAACCATTTCTTCAATAAACCTAGGCTCTTATACATTTCATGCATAGGGGTGCTAAATCTAAAAATCTGGGCAAAATGCGGAAAGATCCATGCGAAAAATAAATTTAGGGGACTAAAAATGATATTATCAAAAGATAAAAGTCGGTACAAAAACTTTCAGTTTCAAAACAAAGGTTACTAAATTTGCAACTTTTCTAAACTACCGGTATCAATACTGTGCCACGCTCCCTTTTGTATGGTACTGAAATTGGGCATTTTTGAAAATTATGGTATCTATCGAGAATCACCAAGTGGCCTTAGTATGATACCTTTTTTGCATTTAATCCCTTTTTTCTTGACTCCTAAATTATATTTTTCACACACAAAATTTATGTGGATAAGTTTCTGGCACGCCCAAATTAAACAATCTTTACTCCTCATCAATTCTCCTACATTAAAATTAAAAGGCATCACTTTCAAGCACTTGATGGCACCAAAAAGAACCAAGTTGGCATGAATGATAAGAACGTCATCAATGTTACAACTGCTGGCCAATCCTCTTACCAAGGAAGGATCGTGGACCCCAACACCATCACATGTCTTCATATGCGACAAGCCTTTAATCAAGATCAACTCGAAGTCTTACTCCTATTTGCACCCTCCACCTATGATGACTGAGACGAATGACCGATGGAAGAACAAGTTTCCCACGGCCCAAAGCCGTAGCCGACCTCCAGAAGATTATGGAAGACAAGGTCCTCCAAATCATTCAGTTGATGAGCACAATCGAGCCTACAAATGTTTGGGGAATACAACCACAACAATTCATTCTCTTCAAACATGTCGAAGAAGAGAAACAAACAAAGGAGAAGCTAGCAAAGCAAGAGTCTGTCCAGAAGTCTAGTCATTCGCAAAACCTCCATTGCTACGTTGCACATTCCAAAAAACTGCAGGAGATCCAACTGAATTTTACACCTTGAGGATGCCGATGGGCTTACCAACCACCAAATCTGCAACAATTGCATGGAAAAGGAAACCCAAAATTCAGCATTATTGCCCACTTCATCACACGTGCAACAACATCAGCCTCAATGGTGACGTATTGGTGAAGCAATTCGTTCAGTTACTCAAAGGTAATGCTTTTGATTGGTATGTTGACTTATAGACAGAGTCAATCGACAATTTGGAACGAAAGGAAAAAAAAAAATTTACTTAATCGTTTTTTATTATGCACCCACCGAAACGGTGAGAAGGACTGAACTCACCAAAGCAAAACAATAGAAAGATGAGCCAGTTATCGACTACATCAACTACTAAGCCCTACCTACAGCTTGAGCTCAAGGAAAAACTTTCAGAGGCGTCTGTGATAGAAATATGCGTCCGAAGCATGCATTGGGGCTCCTCTACATTCTGCAAAGGATCAAGTCGAGAAAACTTGGAGGAGTTGTGATGAGGTCGAATCCACCAAAAAATAATTCCTACACAAAAACTTACAGAAGTAGTGAGTAGGTCGATCCACAGAGATTGGTTCTAAATTAATTCCTTCGAGTGAAAGCAAATAAACGAGGGGGGTGTTTTTAGTTGAAAGATACTAAATTGACCACGACATTAAAAATTCAAAAGTGAAAAAATATGAGAACAGATTTCCAGTTGAAGACAGGTTCATGCTCGATTCCGGCGATTGATCAATAGATGCAAAGATGACAATTGCACAAAATAGATAAACTAGTTATGGCCATTGGTACGACCTAACGACCCTCACCTTTCCTTACCGTGTCGTTAGCCATGGAACGTCCGTTGGCTAATTCCCTAATCAGTAGAAACCTTGGGAACGTCCTCAATAAAGATTTTAATCTATCAACAACATTAACAATTAGAAAGGGCTAGTTCTAACACAAAAAATTCCTACGAGGATTCATTTAGGCTAGATTGTGCATTCCCCACAACATAACCGACTATTACGACATGATAAATTATGTTGCGTTGCCACTAAGTATTAGACTAACAAACAATTACGAATTTGCCAAGTCCAATTAAGCTAGGCGAATATTCTTTGACAATGGAACAATTGACCTTTCTCCATTTCATAAATCAGATATTCGTGATGAAACCGCAAAGAAAAACACAAATATCCACATGCACGAAAGTATGAAGCATAAATTAGATCTCACAACATCGCGTGAATCAGAAATCACCGTAACTTCAACTACAAATTAAAGGAACTAGCTAACATGCTTTTGAAAGAACATATGAAAGATAGAGAGAATTTCATAAACTAAAACACAGAGAATAAATAGATTTCTATGTCTTCATTACCAGGCCTCTATTTATACTAGTTAAAATTCTAATAAACTTGGATAACGAAAGATAGATCCTAACTTATAATTCCTAATTCTATCCAGACTAGCCGTTGTTGACCCAAAATATGACTCATAAGGAAGGACTTTTAAAACTCGCAGCAAGTTCTCATGTATCAGCCTTAAAGTCTAGAAAACTCGAGCCTCTTTCCTTCCTTTCGCTGGCTTCTCTGCGTCATTAACGTTTGACACGTTCTAGTCGAACCTTTCGAAATTATGTCCCCCATTTTCCTTCTAGAATTTTTGTTGATCTTTTCCTCTTGTTTTGCTTCATTTCTTCATTCATGCTTTCAAAAGTCCCTCTTTAGCTGAAAACACCAGATTTCACATGGTTAAGAGCCATTTAATATAAAAAAGGTGGTTGAAAACACTACAAAACCATGTCGATATTTTAGAACTCATCAAATATCCCCACACTTGCCCTTTTGCTCGTCCTCGAACAAAATCAAGATTTAGCACTCATGGGTTCCTTGTCGACTTCATGATATCAAAAGGAAAGCGTTCTAAGAAAAGATCTAGTTGAATGTCTACGAATAATTACTTCATGATATAGACATAAACTTAACGGTCAAGATAACACAAGTTTCACACAATGGTATGTTATCAAAAGTTTGACACGGAGATTTAGTGGACAGGACTATTCTTCTAGTACAATGCGCTACACAACTATCGTCGAACTGTGTAGCTATGTGTTTTCGTCTTGATACTTCACCTATGAAAATGCTTCGCCATAGGCTATTCTTATACACCACATCAAACACTTAAAATTATGTACGCCTTGAATCAAAAGGTCTTTTATCTTTAGACTGTAAAATGGGGCTTGTTTCGGTTTCGGGTAGGAAAATTTTGGATAGCGAGAGGTGAATTCCCGAAAAAGATCCCCTCAAAATAGACATCAAGAAAGTGATGTAACAATCAGGACTTTTTTTTTTTCTCACTTTTAAATCCGACTGTTCCTCCAATTCATATCTCATATCTTGAATTATGCCTTCTTAGAGGGAGATTTTTCTTTGGGAGATTTTTTTTTCTTTTTTGCAGGAATTTTTCCTCTTCTTTGTTTTATCCAATATTTTTTTTCTTTTTGCTGCAGCCTCTTTTTCTGCTTTTTTTTTTCAAAAAATTTTCTTCTCTTTGGTTTTTTTTTTTTTTTCAGCAACAAGGCATAAAACAAAGCAAGAAGATGACATATTGATTCTCATACTTCTTAGCCAGGCATCTGACCATAGTAGTGCAAATATCCCCACACTTATTTGTAGAATCCATCACTTAGACCACATCCTTTCTCGTGATGCTCTACTAGTCCTTGGAAGCGCCAAATAGAGGAGATAAAAGAATGACGGGTTTTGGCTTTATAGTCTAAGGTTCATGATAAGAAAAACAAGCTTAAAAAGCCTCAAATGGTTTACTAAGGAAAAAAATGCATATGGGTAGTCTTTTTAGGCCAAAAAGTGTTTTTTTCCTATGCCTTTAAGTGGATGCAACAAAAAGAAAAAAATATCACGATAAAACAAAAGAAGAAGAAAAATTCCTGCAAAAAAAAGAAAAAAAAAATCTCCCAAAGAAACAAAATTGCATATGGGTAGTGTTTTTTAGGCCATAAAGTGGTTTTTTCCTATGCCTTTATCATTTTCAAGTACATACACATTGATGTGTCTCGAGTAGGTTCAAAGCAAGTTCTAGGAAGACATAAATCATATAAGCATATCTCTCTGCGAGCAAGAAAAATAGTTTTGCACAAGTGTATTCGGCCTCAAAATCCTATCAAGTAGGTACTATCCACATAAATTCAGATGTATGACTTTTGAATCACTCATCAGCATTGTTAAAAACAAGTTTTTAACCATAAGTTGTCCATAATATGAAGCACAAAATCTCATCACATCATGACCAAATCAAATGCTTGGGACACACTAATCAACAAATCATGAAGGGAAAAGGAATTTTTTCAAAAGAATTTTTTCAAAAAATTTCAAGCAATTCATCCACAACACGTCAACCAATAATATCCCATAGCAAGGTCCAATCCCATCCCCACACTTAAAACACACATTGTCCTCAATGTAAGAGTTAGAGAGAATTAGCACCAACATCGAGGACAAAATATAAGGAGGAAAGGGAAAAGAAACTTCCCCTAACGTGCGCGACGAACAACGGCCGATTGACGGTGTTGAACGACGGTGCGAGTGTCCGGTGCCGATAGTATGTGACAACTAGGCGTGGTGGGGCGGTGGGTGAGTGGCTCCCCGTTAGTGATAAACATTGCACAAGAGACACAAAGAGGGGGTGAGAAGAGAGGTTAGTATTTGACTTGAATGGGTTTTGAATTTTTTTGTTTTTTGTTTTTTTTAGAAAGAAATGGGAAAAAAAGAACGCCTGGAGTGTGTGTGTCTCAGGCTGATCTTCAGAAGAAGCACTAGGCATGGGCACGCTTAGTAAATCGTCCTGCAGACAGACTTGCGATGAAAACGTTAGGCGGGCACACTAGTGACACATCCTACAGACTGACTTGGACGAAATGTTAGCATGGGGTTATGCTTAGTGAATCGTCCTGCAGACAGAGCTTGGACGAAACGTTAAGTTATGGGCACGCTTAGTGACCCGTCCTGCACAGAATCCTGACTTGACAAAAAGTTAGGTAACCATGGGTGCGCCTTACTAATGCTCAGTTCATTTTTTACCCCCCAAAATCCATTCTGCATGATATTGAATAGTGACAAATGTAAGTCCACAACACGCAGGGGCAAATCGAACGTCGGGTAATAAGGGGGTAGAAGGAATGGTAAAGAGAATAATATCGTGGGTTGACCTCCCATGTAGCGCCTTTCTTTAACATCTTTGGCTAGACTTCGTTGTTGCGCCTCAATTTGAATTAAATAAGGCACTATAATCCCACTTCTTCTATGTAATGCATTCGGTTGGTGGGGTGGATTTAGAGAACTTTGAGGGTCCATGAAGATTCTTTTTCCTCGAACTTATTTTGTCATGAAAAGACTTTATTTTTATAAGTTTCTTCGACTTGAGGTGGATTTTCTATCTGGGTGTTTCGCCTTGGATGCACAATTACTATCGAACTTAGCATTTTTCGGCTACATGGGATCAAGGAATCTTTGGAGAAAAACATAATGCACACTCATTAGAATGTTGCGTGGCACACAAATGTTAAACTTAATGACTTTATTATCAATCCATAGAGAGAATTCGATCTACATCAATTTTAGTTTTAGAGTTTTAAGGAACGGATCTACCTAGCAAATATGGATTGGAATTTGGGAGTTATCCTTCTACACTATCAAGCACATAAAAGTCAGCAGGAAAAACCAATTCATTAACTTGGACAAGAACATCCCTCTAAAACTCCTAAGGGCTACACAATCGAACGGTCTGCAAGTTGAATATAACCACTCCGGTTTCTTTCAAAGGACTAATGTGCTAAAAATGATTCATAGATTAGCAAGAGCATAACATTGAGGAAGCATCCAAATCACACATGCCCTTTTCCAATTCCAACCTTACCAATTTTGCAGAGGGATAGAAAACGTACCCGATCTTTGCATAAATTTAGGAGGCAGTTTTCTTTAAGAATAGTGCGGATATGCCATTTTCTCCCATATCTTACCCTCTCATTACCTGTTCAGTTTTGCATTTGTTGGTGCACAATCTCTTGAGAAACTTTGCATACGAGGGTATTCGTTTCATCGTGCCCATCGAGCAAGGAATGTTTTTACCTCTACTTTGCGAAAGGTTCAAGAATTTCTTTGTCCTCTTCTTCTTTTCTTGACTTGGCAAATATTTCTGGAAAAGGAGGTATTTTGGATTCACCCATACCTTGGATACTCCTCGTCAGTTTGGTTGTCTTCTCGGCTTCTTTTTGAGCGTATTTAATCTCAAATTTCTTACTCTGTTTTACCCTGTTCTGCGTGCCCACGCTTAGTGCTATTTTCATCTAGATGGGCTGCAACCTTTTCCGCTGCGCACACAATTAGTACTAACGGTTTTATTTAGGATTAACTATGGTTTTGAAGGTAAGTTCACCTTCGGGATTCCAACCGACTAACTGAGGATGCCAAAATTGACTCATTTGAGACTCCAAATTATGAATGCTTGTGCGAGTCTCTTGTTGGAATTGTTGGAGCGCTCTGTTGGAATTAGTGGGTGTTCTGTTGAGTTGTTGGGTATTGGCGGCGAGTGTTTACATCATTTCCTCAAGAATATACCCGGTTTAGAATCAGACGGGGGACGAGGCTGTCCAAGTGGTCTATTACAGAAATTTCTAAAAAATTTTAAGGTTGGATTGCCAATAGCTAAGACTCGGATGATCTCGTCATCCCCAGATTGTCCGTGCTAGAATAGGGGTCACATTTTCGTCTGTGGCTGCCCGAAAAATTCACCTATGGCGTCCGGTGTGTTCGGTGGGTCTCTCTTGGAGTGTGGGGACATGTATCGATGAGGTGTCCGGTGGTGTGCACACGCCACAAGCTTTTATGTGTTGAGAATGTCCTGCAATAAATCCTTCAAAAAAGTGAGGTCAATTTATCCGAAACGATTTTCAACAGAGGCCATATGCGCCCTCGTTAACCCTTTTGATGGAAATGATCAATCGAACGCCAAATGTTCAGTGTTGGATGCCGTGGTGTTAAGTAGATTGCGTGCTTCAGTAGGCATTTTGTCAAATAGAGCACCGCCACTTGCCGCGTCCACCAAGGCCCTATCTAAGCATGTTAATCCCTCATACAAGTATTGGATCAATAAATGTGGTGGGATTGGTGAAGTTGTGGAAACTCTCCACTAAATGGTTAAAGCTTCCCCAATATTCAAAGAGACTCCCTGGAATTTTGAACCGTATTCCACTAATGTCTTTCCGGATTGCGTGGCTCGAGAGGCGAGGAAGTATTTATCGAGGAACTGTTTTCTTGAGGTCATTCCAGGTGGTGAAAGATCCCGATGGCAAACAGTAGAGCCAATCCTTTGCGTTGTCGGCTAAGAGAATAGGAAGGCACGAAGTTTGACTTGCTCCTCGGTGACTCCTTGAGTCGCATGCAGAGCACACTAAAACCGTGAAATTCTTTGAGGTGTCATGTGGATTGTCACCTGCAAGACCACGAAAAGAAGGGAGTAAATGGATGAGTCCGGATTTAAGTTCAAAATCTACCTCTAAAGCTTGGTAGTCGATGCAAAGAGGTTGTTGGTTGAGGTCGGGAGAAGTCATCTCTTTGATCGATCTTTCGAAATTTGAGCCATGATTTTCTTCGTCGGATTCGCTGGAAAATCAGCGTCGTTTCAGCATTTTCTCTGTTTCGGTAATGAGAGTGGAAGAGGTGGGGCCTCTTCGGTTCATTTGATTGGTTTTCTTCTGAATTCTCCATGCGGTCTTCTCGATTTCGGGATCGAATTCAAGTTCACCTTACACGAGAAGATCGTGCATGAAAACAAGTAACGATAATAAGTAACTAGGAGAAATTAATTTAAAAGCACCAATCCACGCAACGGTGCCAAAATTGACGAGTGTCGAATCCACCAAAAATAATTCTTACACCAAAACTTATAAAAGTAGTGAGTAGGGTTGATCCACAGAGATTGGTTCTAAATTTAATTCCTTCGAGTGAAAGCAAAAATAAACGAGGGGGGTGTTTTTTAGTTGAAAGATACTAATTAACTACGAGATAAATTCAAAGAGTGAACAAAATATTTGAAGAGATTTCCAGTTGAAGACAGGTTCATGCTCGACTCCTCGCGGTTTCATAGATGCAAAGATGTCAATCGTACAAAATAGATAAACTAGTTATAGCCATTGTACGACCTAAAAAACCTCACCTTTCCTTACCATAATTGTTAGCCAAGGAACGTCCGTTGGCTTAATTCCCTAAATCAATAGACAAACCTTGGGAACGTCCTCAGATTTAATCTATCAACAGCATAACAATTAGAAAGGCCTAGTTTGAACAGATAAATTCGTACGAGGATTCATTTAGGCTAGATTTTGCATTCCCCCAGACATAACCGACCACTACGACATGATAAATTATGCTGCGTTGCACACTAAGTATTAGACTAACAAACAATTACGGATTTGCAAGCCAATTAGCTAGGCGAATATCTTGACAATGAACAATTGGCCTTCTCATTCATAAATCAGAATTATTCGTGATAAAAGTGCAGAGAAAACACAAATATCCACATGCACGAAAGTATGACAGCAGTAAATTAGATCTCACAACATGCATGAATCAAGCAATCACCGTAACTTCAACCGGAAATTAAAAGAACTAGCTTAACAGATGCTTTTAAAAGAACACATGAAAGATAGAGAGAATTTTCATAAACTAAAACACAAAGAGTAATAGATGTCTATGTCTTCAATTACATCCTCTATTTATACTATACTTAAAATCCTAATAAACATTAATACCAAAAAGATAGATCCTAATATAATTCTAATTCCTATCCAACTATGGTTGTTGACACCAAAATATGACTCCTAAGGAAGAAAGGACGTCTAAAAATCGAGAAGTTCTCATGTATCAGCCTTTAAAGTCCAGAAAACTCGAGCCTCTTTCCTTCCTTTCGCTGGCTTCTCTGCGTCGTTAGACGTGGGCACGTCTAGTCCAAACATTCAATTATGTCCCCATTTTTCTTCCAGAATTTTTGTTGATCTTTTTCCTCTTTTTTTGCTTCATTTCTTCATTCATGCTTTCAAAAGTCCCTCTTTAGCTGCAAACACCACATTTCACATGGTTAAGAGCCATTCAATATAAAAAAGGTGGTTGAAAACACTACAAAACCATGTCATTTTAGAAATATCAAGTTGGCTACCCATGCCCACGATATAGAATTGAGTATTGGCAATCACAAACCCTCTTCTCATCAAAAACCAAAGGAAGGAAAAGAAAGATTAAAATTGAGCGAAAAAATTGCCATGACCATTGTCAAGGAGTCTATGGCCATCAAAATAGCTTCTATGAAAATTTCATGCAACTAGCGAAAGAATTCAAGAAGACCTGAAGACCAATGCATCCTGAGTGAGATATCACCAAATGTAGCACCTCCTAAAAGGGCCTACGATTGTATCTCCCCTAAATATCAAATTAAAGTAAATCATGTTCATATATATATATATATAATTGTGCATATAATCTAGTATTTGTTGAGTATATATACACGTACTCTCATCATCACAACAAGCATACTCATCATCTCATCCACAAGATTCTACATTATATATGTATCAAGTACCACAAAATAAAACTGAATAGTTCACAAGTAATTCTCATTTTAATTTGTATATAAAACATCCCGAAAATTTGATTTCCATTATATTAACAGGCGAGGAGTTAGACACACTGGATCGACTGACTGAACTGCAAAACTTGACCTAGTCCTCGGTGAGTAAGACTCAACAAAGATCTCACACCTGAAAAATATTAACAGAGGAATGACTCTGTAACTGAAACAACTAAATAACAGCACGCACATACAATTGCCATTAAAATAGTGGTTTAACAAGACAAAAATAAGCAATGTATATAAAATATAATCAATTTGATTCCAACACGTTCATTTCATTTAACAACGTAATCATCTCATAACATAACAATAAATTAAACCCTTCCTTTCCTGGTTTGCCTACCAAAAAGGTGATGTAGTGTTTTTTCCTCCAACCAACTCAACATCAACTATTTCATCACACAATGTTTAAATACCACTTTGAGGAAAGTGGATTGTCGTAGCTTCAAAGCTCTCCTCCTTTTCAAAGGTTGCATGCTTGTTCACACAAGGACAAAACAATGTTATCTCTAGCAAGTTCACACAAATCACCAAACTTGTGTCTCTTTGAGCCTTGCTAGAAACTAAAAAGAGTGGGACTAGAACAACACTTCTATGAAGTAAAAAGTTTTTCTAAAATTCTTAAGAAAGCCTTGAATCAATTTCAAACTCATAAGAAAAATGATGGACGAATATAACTTTTTAAGGAAGAAGAGAGATACTAGAGATAAATAAAACACGAAATGAAGACACACCATGGACAATTCTCCTCCTTATGGCCGACCATATGATCCTCTTGTAGAGGGGTTTGGATACTTCAAGTTAAGGGTAGGTAAGCTCCCACTCATGAGGATGCAAAAGCCTGGTCAATGGCCTTTAATACATGGTAGGACCTTTGTGGCTTGAGGTCCCTTGAGGCATGGTCATATTTTGAATTAAACACACTTTGACATTGGATTAGTCATTATTTGATCCAATCAATTAATTTTTCAAATCCACTTCAAATTCTTATTCAATTCTTGAACCTATGATTGATTAATCCAATCTAAATATTTAATTAAATCCAATGAATTAGCACTTTGGGTTTCCTATCATATAGGACCTCAATTGAATAACTCAATTATTCAAATGATTAAGTTTTAAACTACTTTAAGTTAATCCTCTCTCATTCAAAATTAAATTTACATACAAAATTAATTCTCCAATTAATTTGCCATAGTATTGTTAGTGTTTTGTGTATGACCCATGTAGGTCCACCTTAAGCTAGACTTGGGCTTGTATCATATAGATAATTTAATAAATTAATCACTCTTGATTAACTCATTAATCCAAGAGTACCCCTTACCATAGTTTGTCGTCTAGCAACGGTCCATGACACTAGAGAATAGGTGAAATTGGTGTAAACCTTTAACTGTGCGTACCATACAGATACAGTCCTTCCACCAAAGTCTAGGGCACAAATTCTAAATCGGTTTCCATACTTACCTTCAATAACTATGTATCTACTCTTGACTGTGTTTCTCATAAATCAATATGTGGAAACTATTTTCCTATTTCATCAACAATTGTGGCCACAAACTTTCAGAAATTAACACAGTCTAGAGGACATAGGAGATCATCATAACCTCATGATGGATGATGGATGATGGATTCCTTCTTCAAATGCACCAACTTCCATGTATGTTTTGACTACATTTGTGTAAGGCCTTATGCAACCACACAATGGCGCAATCACATCAGTCAAGATCTAAGATATAGCCTCCCCATACACAAAGCTATTGTGGCTCCTTACTTTGGAGGATAGTTTTCATACTATAAGCAACTAAGGAGTTCTATTCATATCGATCATGCACACGTGCTTCCATATGACAACTCTTGTGAGTCAATCAGTGAACTTGATGACTACGTATTAAGCACCAATTAAAGGGCATAGAAGTCATACGCATGTTGTCGATGAAACTCGACACTCATCATATGAATGTATCACTTAGTGCAAGTATCTATAAAATTCCTTCAATGCTTATTCTTGAGGGTTCTCGGCTTAGAATATTTCCAACCAACTCTTGGAAGTTGGTTCCATAGTCACCATCAAAATGCGCGACCCAACTTCATTGATTTATTTAGTCCGTGGGCTAGTCCGTAAAATGCAGTAATAACATTTACTATTAAGACAACAAAGACGGCCAAAAAATAAACTATATTCACTATATTTAACATTACATCAATAAGATCTATTAACAGTAGATTACAAAATAATCAACTATTGGTTTTCTAGTCACTTAAACTAATAATCTCCCACTTCACCTTAAAGCTAATCACTCATATACTTAAAACCATCTTCTCAAAATGTTGAGTATGGGTGATATGTGAAACATGCTTGGTCAACGGGTCTGCTGTATTTCCACTGATGCAACACGAACTACCCACTCGTCACCTCTTCCTACCATATCTCGGATCAAATGGTAGTGTTTAAGGATGTGTTCGGCCTTCTGATGAGATCTTCCTTCCTTTGCTTGCGAAATTGCCCCGTTGTTATCACAATATACAACTACAAGCTCGGCAATGCCAGGTTTTGCATCCAAATCTTTGATGTAGTTTTTAATCTAAATTACCTCCTTAATGGTTTCTGAAGCTGCTATAGAGTCAGTTGTAGTATCTTGCTTGAAATTCTCCTAAAGAACTACTCCTCCATTGAAATTAAATACATAACCAGACCGAAATTTGGCATTATCTGCATCAGACTTAAAGCCGGCGTCATTATACCCATCCTGCATCAGTTCTCCATTGCCATACACCAGAACAAATCCTTATTTCTTCTCAAGTACTTAAAGATAGTCTTGACAACAATCCAATACTAATCACAAGGACATGCCTGATAGTAGCTTGTGACACATAGAGCATGCACTACATTAGGTGTTGTACACTGGACAATATACTATATGTTGCGCAGAACCGAGGGTTAGGGAATGTCTGACATTCTCTCTATCTCCTTACCTGTTTTAGGAGACTGATTCTTGGAGAGCTTGACTCCATGCCTCATGGAATGGAAACCTAGTTTTGAACTCCCCATCTTGAACCTTTTCATCCTAATATTCTCCTAGATCTATCTCTACAGAATTTTATGCCCAAGATGTAGGATGTCTTACTCATATCCTTCATAAATAACTTGATAGATAACCATACTTTAGTTTTTCTAAATTTCTTCTCATCATTCCTAATGTGTAAGATGTCATCCACGTAAAGTATTAGGAACACAACTATGCTCTCTTCTAATCTAATTATACACACATGGATCATACTCTTTCTTGATGAAATCATAACTCTTTCGGAGATCATCAAACATACGTTCCAACTCTAGGATGCATGTTTGAGTCTATAGATGGACATCTATCATCGATGAAACTTGACAATCATCACACGAATGCATCCTTTAGTGCAAGTATCTATAAAATTCCTCAATGCATTTTCTTGAGGGTTCTCGACTTGAAATGTCTCAAACCAACCCTTGAAAGTTGATTTCAAAGTCGCCATCAAAAGCGCGACCTAACTTTATTGTTTTCGTCTGTGGGTTTTGTCCATGAAATGTAGTAATCACATATAATCATAACATGCAAAGATGGCTAAAGAATAATAACTAACATTACATGTGTAAGACTATTAACAGTAGATTAAAAAATAGCCGGCTTTTTGGTCACCTACACTAACAAAAGAGACGATGGGTACAAATGTCATCAGCATCATTCCAATGCAAGGTATGAAAGTTTTGGATGAAAAAGCTAGAAATTTCTTCATTTCCTACAACAACGCCATTGACACTTCAGTTTGGGATTTTTAGCACAAATAGTATCCTTGCTCATGGACGAGAAAATGGAAATGCCCACCAATAATGATAATGGATAGATCCTCTTGACGCGCCAACAAAGCAAAGACGGAATGTATAGAAGCTTCACCCTTCACTTCTGAGAGAGCCGCGCTTGAACAAACGCCTTCGGCATGCGGAGATGAAGAGCAAGTCGGAAGCAACCGTCCATCGACGCCTTCTTGTGACTCTAGAAGAATTCTTCCAATAGAAATTCGTTGATTATAAAGATAAGACCTTGAGCTCTCCTCTATGCAAAGACAGAAGGTGATAGTGGGTCTCTTGCTACACAACTATGTCCTTCACAAATGAGGACCTACTGCTTGGATCTGAACGGCACAACTAACCACTTTTCGTCTAAGGGTTTATACAAGAGTAGAGAGTAAACCATATACTCATTGATGGTGGGTCCGTCGTCAACATCGTGTGAAAGTCCGCCAATAAAAAGTTGGGAATAACCATGGAAAATTTTCTTGTAGCCATTTGACCATCTAAGATTATAACCAAGGAACCCAACGGGCCATCAGCATGATTAGGCTAACCTTACCGTGGGAAAAACTAAAATCAAGCACTCTTTTTCACATCATCGATTCGAGAACCTCCTAAAACCTATTGCTGGGGAGGGCATGGTGCATGAAGATGGTGTTGTGCCTTACACGTTGCATTAATACTTCAAGTAAGTTAACAATTGATGTTTGTGTTTGCGCTCTCGATCTTCTGAATAATGGTCTATTAGGCCTCAATTGAACTTCACTCACATCATCCTTTTACCTAAATGTCCTAACCCTGAAACTATCATCACTTTCGACCTAATCGTTAATGCAAAGTTGTCTATAAAGTGGCCTCCAAAGTGATTGTGAATCGTATTAAGCCATTATTAGATACGCTTATCAGTGCATCACAATTAACTTGTGTTCCAGGCTGGTTAATTACGACAATGTGTTGAGTTCCTATGAGCTTAATCATACCTCTAGCACAAGTACTGGGGCAATGCAGGTTATGTCTCTTTGAAGTTGGATATCAGCAAGGCTTACGATCGAGTGGAATAGACTTTCTTGAGAGGGTATTACTTAAGTTAGGATTCTTCTAAAACTTATCTCTTTGATTATGAGTTGTGTGACCACAGATCGTACTTGTTCCTGCTAAATGGGAAACAATTTGATCTCATTCGACCCAAGAGGGGTATCCTATAGGGAGATTCGTTGTCTCCTTACCTTTTTCTTTTTTTTGTGCAGAGGTTTTCAACTCATTATTGAGCCAGGTGGTGTTGCTCAAAATCATCATTCAAGCGATACTTCAAATGTCATAGGATATTTTCCAAATCCCAAATAACCTCC
Source organism: Sesamum alatum (assembly GCA_034509735.1). Classification (NCBI taxonomy): domain Eukaryota; kingdom Viridiplantae; phylum Streptophyta; class Magnoliopsida; order Lamiales; family Pedaliaceae; genus Sesamum; species Sesamum alatum. The sequence continues at coordinate 8,009,930 of JACGWO010000007.1, read as the reverse complement.
TTGCTAAAATTGAAAGGATGATGATGGGCTTCTTTGGTCAAACGGTTCCAAGCACAAGACTCACTTCCTAGCATTGCATTAACCATGTCAATCAAAGAAGGTGGGTGGCTTGGGATTCCGTTGATTGAAGGATTCGAAAAGTACGATACTGTGGAAACAGACGTGGCACTGACAACTTTGTTGATACCTTGTTGCATTAGATTTTGATACACAATTATTTTCTAATTTCCAACTTCCTTGCGCAGACATTAGAGAAACTCCTTCCTACACATGGCGATCTCTAATGACATCAAGGGAGGTATTGGTTGCAAGGATTAGTCAATGAGTTGGGGATGGCAACTCTATTATGATTGTTGGACAGCATGGCTTCCACCGCATGCTATGTTTTCAAGTTGTGTTTCCTCCGACATCCATTTACCCTGGCACAAAGGTGGTTCGTCCTACAAAGGCGGATGGGGGGGATGAAGAGCTTATTATGCAACATTTGATCAAGTGGATGCCAAGTGAATTCTCTTAATTGAACTGAGGGAAGATCAAGTCAAGGACCAGATTATTTGGCATTATGAGCACAAAGGTCAACTCACCATCAGAACACTTATGAGGTAGTAATCGAGCTTATAGTAGGGGGCAATTCATCCATGAGCACTTAGGGCAGTCCAAGTTAATTGCATAGATGGAAGTTCTTCTGGAAGCTCCATGTTCCCCCTAAGGTGCAACTTTTTGCCTGGCGATGTTGTAGAAACGCACTTCTTACTCTTTCAAAATTGAGGTAGCGAGGAGTACAAGTCGAAGGTGGATGTCCGATTGTTCGGTAGAAACGAGGACCTCAAACACGTTCTTGTATGCTGCATGTTTGCCATGCTAGTGTGGGCACTATAGAATGTTCCATGGGCAAAATGTTAGGCATGGATGGAGTGATACAGAGAGTTGGATTGGAGCGCTTCATCGCCAGTTGGATAGTCAGGACTATGAGTTTCTCTTATCGTTTGTTGGTCCCTTTGGTGGAATGGGAATAGAAAAATACTTGAAGGGCAAGGCTGGAGATGCTGGAGGTGATTGCAATGGCTCGAGAGAACCCACTAAGCATACCGTCACGACAAGTTGTTCATCCATGAGGTATAGGGGTAGATTAGTTAGTTAGGCTAGTTTGTTAAAGTTGGTAGGATTGGTTTTTCAGTTTTCATTGAGCTACTATATTTTGAATATGTAGACTAACATTTTTAATGATTAGGCAATAAAAGTTTTACCACTTTTCCCTCGAGAAAAAAATCATATACAACTTGATGCATACTGGGGTCCAGCATACGACAATAGTCGAAGGATCTTCAATAAAATCCTAAGACCAAATGAGGACTAACCTACAAAAAAATTGTTAGCACTCCAATGCTTATGTTAGTAATGGTTTTATTGAATAAATGAAGGAAAAACTTGAAAATAATGTCAGAATAATGATTTAATATGATGATAGAGTGATGTAATTCGTGTGTAGTGCAAAAAGAGAGATGAAACTAACTGAAAAACCAAGAGTGAACGGGAGTGAGAGTATGAGAGAATGTGTTACCAAAAAGACTACACAAAGTGTCAATTTATAGGCGTCCATAGAGCAAGATCTGAGAAGTAGTTATGGTGAATCATACACCGTTATAAAGTTGCACGTGTTAGGTAAATAACAAAAATATTAGTTCATGATTTGGACTCATCTAGACGAAAATAGAACCTCTTAACCGAGTCTTGCCCAACCAACCTAAAAATTCATAAATTGATCTGCATGATGCTTGAAGAGTTGATTTTAGCCGAATTATATGGAATTAGTTGGAGAATTTTTAATATGACGTGTCATAGGGATATCAACCACCTGTGTGACGTATCATCCCTACTGTATGTTGGGTCACCTTGTTGGACTAGGATTTCTTAGACCTGTCAAGTTAGTAAAGATAAAGCCTACATAGGCTTAATACCTTGCTCATGGGCCAGTAGGCCTAACCTACTAGGCTGCTCAGTGGGAGCCTACTTCTTATCTTTGGGCTTTGAGAAAAATATTCGATGTGATAGGGCTGTGCAGGAACCCGCCGAACCAAAAAATCGGTTCCAATCGAAAATCGAAACAAAAATCGGTTCGGTTTTTTTTTTAATTTCAATGTTTGGTTCGGTTTGGTGTGTATGGTTCGGTCCACCGAACCGAACCAAAAATCGAATTTTTTTTTATATTTTAATATTATTATATTATTATAATATATATAATGTTGCTTTACTAAATTACTAATCCTCATTCTGACTGACTTCATCTTCATTCTGGTTCACTTCAAGTTTTCAAAGTTTCAAAGAGACAAAGACTCAAAGAGAGGCAGAGAGGCAAAGCGAATTCAGCGAGGCGCGAGAGAAGTCTTCCTCTTGGACGGCGAGGGAACTCAGCGAGAGAGGCGGGAGACGAGACCAGCGACACGCGATTGTTATTTTTTTAGGGGTAAATTACATCTACCTCCCCTGAGGTTTGACATAATTACAAATACCCCCTCGTTGTTTGGAAAATTATAAATACCCCCCTAAGGTTTGTAACTATCTAACAAATAACCCATTTCCATTAATTTTTATGGGTAAACTGACCAAAATGCCCTTATGCAGTGAATTATTTTTATTTAATTCTTCAAAAAAAATTTGGACTACAATGTGCAGGGTGAGGTTTATTAAGGTTTTTATATAAAGGAGCAATATACAATTTTCCTGGGCCAATTTTTCTATAATTTTAATAAAAATTTCAAGGGCAAAATGATCAATTTTAGGCCTTTGGTTAGAAATTACAAACCTCAGGGGGTATTTGTAATTTTTCAAACAACGACGGGTATTTATAATTATGCCAAACCTCAGGGGAGGTAAGATATAATTTACCCTTTTTTTGAGAGAGAGAGAGAGAGAGAGAACCACAGTGGGCGACGAGATTCCGACAAGGTGGCTTTTTTTTCCTTCTTCTAATGTTTATTATGTTTCCGTATTATTGAGAATCTTTGGTGGGTGGGTTTGCAATTTGAATCAGTTGTAATTGTAGTGTTGGTGGGTGGGATTTATTATGTTTGATTTTGATTTTTGAATGGAAAATTATGTAATGTTGGATTAGTGTTGGTGAAAGGAAAATTTGTTTCAGGAGCTGATTTCATTTCCATCCTCGGCTTTATTTTTCTAATATTGGATTTTGTTACTCTATTTTTCAACAAGTGTTGATTCTTTAAATAGTAGTTCTTAACTTGGTTTTTGGTGATCCGTATATGTTAATGTGGGTATGCCGAAATTCATGATTTGTGGATTCTTGATTGCTCCCTTTAACCTAAAAGATGATCTTTTCTTTTTAAATTATTTTCGGGTTTTCTCGGTTGAAAACCGAATTCTTTCGGTTTGAAAAACGCACCGAACTTTGTTGTTTGGTTCGGTTCTCGGTTTTCAGTTTTCATAATAGCCGAACCGAAAATTCGGTTTTCATAATAGCCGAACCAAAAATTCGATTAACCGAATTTTTTGGTTTGGTTCATGACATGGAGAAAAATAAAAAGCCAACTTGTACTTATCTCTCTCCATTAAATGAGAGAATATCAAGGAAGAATTGATGAAGATCATGAATCATGGAAGAAATCATGTAAGGAGAGCTTAATTCATGGAAGCTCCACCATTAATAATTGAGCAAGGAAACGACCATAACGTCCCATAAAACGTTACCATTTATATCCTAGGATATAAAGACAAAGGACAATAAAGACAATACACTATGCTTACCGTAAATAGAATAGTAGTATAAATAGGGGTTCAACCCTTTCATTTTGTGGAGCTTGAATCTTGAGAGAACTCTACTAGTACACATGAGCTATCGTTGTTGATCTTGGATTGATTTGTACGTATTGGTGATTGTACCCATTTCATAAGTAATAAATCGACTATTTCATTTATCACCGAATTCTCTTTATTTCGTTGTTGTTGAATCACCTTTAATTATTTGCAACATCAACCTGGCACCGTCTGTGGGAAAGCCACAATCACAATACTGAGACTGCAAACTCGATCCAAGGCCAGAGACATGGAAATGAATGAAGAGCGGAGAACAGAAGCTCCACAGAATAACGTAGGAGAGCTCCCCCCTTTGGAACACATGAGCCTAGGTCCCCAGTAGGACCACAAGAGGGGACATGAAGAAAGAAGGGAAGGAGTCAGCGAAGCCCCACCACCCACTGCACAACTGCCGATGCTTCAGGTGACGCCCGAAGCACTGCAATAGATGATTGAGCACGCATCGGCAAAAGCAGCCGAGAGGGCGATCATGCATTTCATGGCGAACCGTCCTCGAGAGCCTGTTCCCCCTTGTTCCCCTCGTCGAGGCCGAGGCACACCCTCCGCCCCCGGGGATAATGAATTGAGGGAAGACGGCCCCCAGGACATGTCCATGGAGGAAGAAGAAGGAAGTAGACAGGCCTCTCAGCCTGCCAACCTCCCCCGACGGAACAGGGAGGCTGATGCAAAGCAGGAGAGGAGAGATGAAGGTCTGCAAAACAGAGCGAGGGCTGACAGTTCACATCATCAAACCTCGCGACTCCAGAACTCCCCGCAAGACCTGGTCCCGCTGACCGTGGCACCTGCCAGAAAGAGCCCATTCTCCATGCAGATACTAGCCGAAGCTTTACCCCAAGGACTAAGGCTACCACATCTACCAGAATATGACGGAACAACGGACCCCGAGGACCATCTAGAAAAATTTTTAGCCAAGGCTGACTTGCTCGATATGAGCGATGCCGGATATTGCAAGGTGTTCCGTACAACTCTGGCAGGAAGAGCTATGGCGTGGTTCAACCAACTCCCGGCGTATACCATCGAAAGTTTTGAACAACTTTCACAACGATTTCTGCACCACTTTTCCATCAATAAGAGCCATCCGAAAACCGCCGCATACCTCTTCACAATAGTACAACAGGAGCAAGAGAGCTTAAGGGACTATATACAAAGATTCTCAGGCGTCGTCCTCGAAGTCCCTCACCTCAACCACGAGCTACTAGCAAGCATACTGCAATAGGGATTGCGGAGAGGACGCTTCCGAGAATCTATCGCTGGCAAACCACCATCGACGTTGGACGAATTGATGAAAAGAGCCGCTAAATACATCCTAATTGAAAAAGCTAGCAAACCAAATACGGAACAGTCGAACAGGAGGAAAGTTCAAGAGGGAGAAAAGAAAGACCCAAGAAGAGACGGACAAGCGGAAGGGCAAAGACACATGCCCCAACTAGCTTTATGAGATACACCCCTCTCAAAGCTCCAAGGGCAAAGATTCTTGCTGTAGCAGAACAACAAGGGATCGTTCAATGGCCAAGGAAGATGAAGGATAACCCTAAACGTTTGAAGTCAGACAAATATTGCCGATTCCACAAGGACAGAGGGAATAGCACGGAAGACTGCTATCACTTAAAAAATGAGATTGAAAAACTAATCCAAAGAGGATATTTGAAAGAATACGTGGAAGGACAAGGCCACGGCCAGGAATCTACAGTTGGTAATCAAAGATTCGATCAGAATATGGGACGAGGAGAAACATCCCGCCATGAAGACAAAGGAGTTGAAAATCTCCCAACAGTAGGAATTATAGGGGTGGTCACGGAAGGACCCGCTGGAGGAGACTCGGCACGAGCACGAAAGGCGTTAATCAGAGCAGCCGAACCCTCCCACAACGTCCACATTTGCGAAGAAGTCACTCTAGCCAAAACCCCGGAAGAAGAGATCACCTTCAGCACGCAAGACTTGGAGAAAGGAATACCACCACACAATGATGCATTGGTTATTTCCGCCACGGTCTCCAACTTTCTAGTTAAAAAGGTCTTGGTGGATATAGGGAGCGCAACCGATATTCTATTTTATGAAGCATTTTCGCAAATGGGGATTGATTCCAACATGCTGAGAGATGTCAACACCCCATTAGTAGGCTTCAACGGAAGTGTGGTAGAACCCCTTGGAGAAATAGCGCTGCCCATTTCAATTGGGTTCGCTCCCCATCGAGCCACTCAAATGATAAAATTCCTGATACTGAACGCACCATCATCTTACAACATAATCATGGGGTGACCTAGCCTGAATGCATTCCGAGCAGTTGCCTCTACCTTCCACATGAAATTGAAGTTTCCCACTTACAGGGGGATAGGAGAAGAGAATGGAGATCGCCGCCTCGTAAGAGAATATCACGCCAACATCCTCCGAAAAGAAATGAATTTGGGAAGAGGAAAAAGCAGCCAACCATCAGAGACAGAGAGGGTGACAAAAAGAACAATACTTTAATCCTCCCCAGCACATCCCTTGTCAGAAGAACATAACCAAGAACAAAAGAAGAGAAGGATAGAAGATGAACAACTGGTCGCAGCAGAGAAGACAAAGAACGTCCAGTTTGTGGAAGGCGAGCCCGAAAAAATCACTTCAATTGGAACAACCATGGGGTCGGAACAAGAGCAGAAACTGGTAAAATCCCTCCAAGACCACTCCAACACATTCGCATAGAGTGTTCATGACTTGGTGGGAATAGACCAAGAAGTTATAAGCCACCGACTGAACGTTAACCCAAACGTCCGCCCAGTGAAGCAGAAGAAGCGGAGCTTTGGGCCCAGAAAGAAATTACATAATTAGAGAGGAGGTGGAAAAGCTGTTGGCCGCCGAGTACATCCGCCCAGTATAATACCCTGAATGGTTGGCCACCGTAGTGCTGGTCCGCAAACCAAACAAGAAGTGGAGGATGTGCGTTGACTTTACTAACTTGAACAAGGCGTGCCCGAAAGATTCTTTTTTCCCTCCCGAGGATAGACGCACTGGTCGACTCGACGGCAGGATGCGAAATGATGAGCTACCTGGATGCCTTCCAGGGATATAATCAAATAGCCCATGAGGTGGAAGATCAGGAGAAGAAGCTTCATCACCGAACAAGGTACATTTTGCTACCAGGTGATGCTGTTCGGGCTAAGAAACGCTGGGGCCACCTACCAGAGATTAGTGAACAAGGCCTTCCAACAGATGATTGGTCGAAACATGGAGGTTTATATTGACGAAATGTTGGTGGAAATCCTACGGAAGGAAGATCACATTCAGACCTACGTGAATGCTTCACCATCATAAATCAACTGGGATGAAACTCAATCCCTCCAAATGCACCTTCGGTGTACAAGGAGGAAAATTTTTGGGATACTTTGTCTCCCGCAGGGGGATTGAATCGAACCCCGAGAAGATCAAGGCAATACAAGAAATGAGCCCCCCAAAGAACAAAAAAGAAGTTCAAAGACTGACAGGAAGAATGGCGGCCCTAAGCAGGTTCATGGCACGAGGGGCGGAGAAAGGATTCCCTTTCTTCAAGACACTCAGAAAAGTGGAAGAATTTACATGTAACGAGGAATGCCAGGAAGCGTTTGAGAACTTGAAGAGGTATTTGTCTGCCCCTCCACTCTTAACCAAACCCAAACAAGGGGAACCATTATACTTGTACCTAGCACCTTAGAAGACGCGGTGAGCGCAGTGTTGGCGAGACCACAAGGGAGAGAGCACCAACCCGTATATTATGTGAGCAAAATATTGCAGGGGGCAGAACCCAAATATCCCCCCATTGAAAAGTTGGCCCTACCATTGGTGACAGCCTCTAGAAAACTACGTACGTACTTCCATTCCCATCAAGTAGTAGTGTTGACAAACCACCCCCTAAAGAATATTTTGGCAAGCCCTAATGCTTCAGGAAGGTTGATCAAGTGGGCAGTAGAACTGAGCGAACACGGAATAGAATTCCAAACGCATCCCGTCATAAAGGCGCAAGTCCTCGCGGATTTCGTTTCTGAATTAGCCCCAAGGGCAGAAGGAGACGAACATAGTCTATGGAAAATGTTTGTAGATGGATCTTCCACCTCAACAAGCAGTGGAGTGGGGATAGTTATCGAAAGCCCGGAAGCGGATATTATAGAGTACGCCATCACACTAACTTTCCCGGCCTCAAACAACGAAGCTGAATATGCAGCAGTGTTATTGGGAAGCAAGCTAATTCACGCTGCAGGGGCTCGACGAGTACATGTATTTAGTGACTCCCAACTTGTGGTTAACAAAATGGAGGGATAATACGAAGCGAGACGAGAAAGGATAGCAAAATACTCGATGAAGCTACAAGAAGAAAAGGAAAAATTTCAAGAGTTCACCATGAAGCGAATCCCCAGGGAGCAGAATTCAGTCGCAGACCAACTAGCAAGGCTAGCCAGCGCAGCTCACTTCACGAAAAAACGCACAATAACCCTGTTGTCTGCAACACACTCAGCAATCAGCTCAGAAGGGAGCGAACAAAAAGGAGACAACGAAATCTTGGCAACAACTAACACCACCACTCTGTGGAAGTCTCCCATCATCCAATTCTTGACAAAGGGAACCTTGCCCTCGGACCAAAAAGAAGCCAAGAAGATAAAAACTAGATCCGCCAGGTTCACTCTGATAAATGGAGAAATATACAAAAGAGGATTCTCCACACCATTGCTGAAATGCTTGGACCGCAAACGAGCTGAATACGTCCTCCGGGAAACACATGAAGGGAGCTGCAGAAATCATTCAGGGGCTCAGTCCTTGGCCAAGAAAGTTTTACGACAAGGATACTACTGGCCAACTATGTTGAAAGATGCATCAACTTTGGTCCGCACATGCTCCCCCTGCCAAAAGCACGCCAACCACCTGCATAATCCCGCCGCATGCATGAAAACAATAGAAAGTCCTTGCCCATTCGACATGTGGGGAATGGACATAGTGGGGAAGCTACCTCGAGCGGTCGGACAAAAGGAATACCTAATCGTAGCAGTTGATTACTTCACTAAGTGGGTAGAGGCGGAACCCTTGTCAAGCATCAGGGAGAAAGAAGTCATCAAGTTTGTATTGCAAAACATCATCTGCTGGTTCGGCATTCCCAAAGCAATAGTCACAGATAATGGAACCCAGTTCCAAGGTGTTAAAGAATTGGCTGAGGAAGTTGAAGATAAAGCAACTGTTCACATCAATAAACAACCCCCAAACGAATGGCCAAGCCGAAGTGACAAATCGAACCATTCTTCATCAGCGGAAGACGCGCTTAGTAAAGGCTAAGGGAATTTGGGTGCACGAACTCCCAGGAGTTCTATGGGCAAAACGTACCACCCCCAGAGAGTAAACAAAAGAATCACCGTTCAACTTGGTATATGGGACGGAAGTCGTGCTCCCCGCAGAAATAGGAGAGGAAACTTGGAGAGTAAAAACCTACGACGAAGAACAAAACTCTCAAGTGAGGAGAGAGGACTTGGACCTGATCGAAGAAATGAGGGAAGCAGCAGAAACAAAGGGTCCAAGCATACAAACGTTTAATGTCTAAGGCATATGACAACAAGGTACGCCCCCGAAGTTTTTAGGAAGGGGAATTGGTGCTACGAAAGACTGAAGCATTGGGGCCCGTTAGAAAGTTACACGCCAAGTGGGACGGCCCCTACATAGTGACGGAAGTAGTGGGACCAGCTACATAGGGAAGATGGAAGCCCGCTCCCTCGAACTTTGAATACAAAAAACCCGAAAAAGTATTATATGTAACCGTGTCTTTCCTATCAAATAAAAGTCATGATTTCTCTTGAATATATTCATTGCGATGTCTTTCTATTCCCCTTGCGTGATTTTCCGAGCAAACAATACGCGATAATATTCATAATAAAATTTCCAAAAGGTTGTTCAAAACATGGCAGTCCGTAATAATAAGGCCAAAAAACTACCTTGAGGGGAGGTACACCCCCCTCCCCCCGGAGTGAAAAAGACCGAAAAAAATCCCCTATAAACAAAGAGAGTTCAATAGTATGGGAACTCCTAAGGAAAAAATTTAAAGGAAAAAATCCCCTATAAACAAAGAGAGTTTCATAGTATGGGAACTCCTAAGGAAAAATTTTAAAGGAAAAAGTTTTAAAAAAGAAATAATGACATATACAAGTGTGAATAAAAAATCTCCATGACGTCGACACAAAGAAAGAGTATGAGGGAAAACACCCCGAGATAACAACGGAATATCAGAGTTAGAAGAAAATACTAAAACAAGGGAAAGCAAGTAATCCTATCATTCTATGGGGCATCAACTGCAGGTACATCGGCTGGAGCAATCACAGCCTCTCCCATTCTCAATGGCTCCCCCCTCAACTTCAGGCCCTCCAAGCTCTACCACCGAGGGGTCGAGGAATAGGAAGTCCTCCCCGGGAAAGCGACCGCAGGAACGCAAGGTTGCATGACACTCCCTCATAGTCTGGTCATAAGCCTCCTCAGCCTTGGCAAGCTCAGCAAGCTCAAAGTCCCCAGACTTCTCAAATTCCTCTCTAAAGTCAGCCTTGACGCACTCCAAGTAAAGCTTCCCCGCATCAGACTTGAGGAATCGGGAACCGGAGTTGACTTCTCGGTGGAGAGAATCCTTAAGTTCCTTCCCAAGCGCAAACAGCATCAGCAAGCTCCCCCTCCAAGCGTTCCTTAGTTCTTGGTGGACTCAGCTAAGGCTGAAGTCAAACGGGTTATCTCTTCTTGATACTTCTCAAAACGCTTAGAAGCCACCTCCGCCAGAGTATTCACCTACAAGAAGAAAAAAATGAGAAACACTACCATGATCTCAAACTAAAACAAAAGCAACGTAAGAAAATACATACCCTAGCAGACTCTCCACAGAGCATGTTCACAAAACCATCATTTGAGAGGGAGGAAAACTTAGACACATCAAACTCACTACTCGTAGGGCGAAGTTTCTCCCTCGCTATCTGGACGTCGGCCGTGTCCCAATACGAAAAGACATCCCCACGACGGTTGGTCCCATAAGTAAAATATCCTTTTCCCATACCATGAGGAGGATCAGAAGAGGCGTCTCGAGGATGCTTTGAACCACTCCCGCCGAAACTCGGAGGAGGAGAACGCCGCCCACCAGAAGCATCCCTCGCCCGAGAAGGACTGGAACCCCGCCTTTCACCCTTGCTGTGTTGTGGCGGAGGAGGAGGAAGAGGGCAAGCCCGAGATGAAGTCCCGGAAGGACCACCCTCCCGCGAGGCTTTAAATCGGCGAACATCCTCCAAAGATAACTTTTTTCCAGAAAAACAAAAAGATAAAATACATAAACCACAAACCATAAGTAAAAGGGAAAAAGTAAAATAAGACGAAAGATGAAGAGGGATACCATCTGAGAACCAGCCCGTCACATTGACGACTTGATCAAACAAACCAGCCCCAATATAAGACATTTTGAAGTCGTGGTTCGGGGGGAAATCAAGGGAGGAATTAACCCAAGGAGCACACAAACCCCAATCAGAATCTCTAACATAAAGAAACCTCTCCTTCCAAGGACCCCGAGATGAAGTACAACCCTCCAAAAATTTGCAACCATTGCGAGGATAAAAATAGAAGAAAGAGTCGTTCACTACCTTCTTGACGCAGAAAAGGGTGTGGAAAGCCTCTACGGAAGGGGATAACTCTAACTCACTAAAGCGATGAAGAAACGCCAAAAAGAACATGAAAGCATTGGGAGTAAGCTGACTCACACTCACGCCAACACTACGAATAATCTCCACTAATAAAGGGTGAAGTGGAAGAGTAAAGCCCAAGGAAAAATACACGGAGTATACCGTGAAAAAACCCGACGGAGGAGGCTTGACACGATCCCCACAAGTAGGAAGAAGAAATTCCACCGGAGGAGAAAAATTATAGTTGGCCACTAAAAAACAAAGTTCCTCTAACCAATAACGCTATCACACACCTCTACATCCATGACCCTACAGCGGTACCTAGGAGCTGAAGAACATTCCCCCCCAAGTTCGGTGGAAACGATTAAAGGAGCCTTAGAGCCTACCCCCTTGGGAGAAGATGAGTTAGACTCGAAGGAAATATCTAGAGAATCGGCCGGAGAATCAGGAAGATTACAGATGGCCTCAATGACCTCTAACGCAAAGCTATCGTCATCACCATCTAAAACAATCACATTGGAAGAGCGAGGAGGATTAAGAATAGGACGACGAGATGATCCCTCGCCCGAAGGAAGAAGGACAGCGGAAGGAAGACCCCTGACCGCCAAGCCGAGGAAGACCCTCTCGGCGGCCCCACGGTCGGGTGCGCCTCGACTGGCAACATGGCCGAGGCCACCTCGACCAAAGGATTGGTCACGACGGCCTCGACCAGCTGCCAGGTCGAGGCTGGAGCCTCGACCAAGATGCTCGAGACTGATGCCTCGGCCAGCGCCTCGACCGGCTGCTGGCCGAGCCCTCCAGGGCTGCGGCCAGCATCATCTACTTCGCCTCGACCCCCCCCCCCCCCCCAATGGCCGAGACAAACCCCGCTAGACCTACGAGAAGACTCCATAACTCCCTAACGAAAATTATCGACTATGATCAAGAGGAGAAGAAACAAGCAATCACACAAAAATAAAATACGAACGAAACAACGAGAAAAGAGAATGATTAAAGAGTACCTTTGCGGTTTGACATTCGGAAGAAGACGAAGGAGCTAGCACACCCAAGCCTAAGAAGAAGCACGAGTCAAGAAGGAGTAAACGACGAACAAAGCGAAAAAAAAAAAAGTTCTAAATTGAATGAATGAGATACGTATATATAGGTGAAGAAGACGAAGAAGTTTCCAAACGAGCAAGATTTTGCTTGCCAAAGATGTGTCTTTCCCCTTCTTCTTGAAAAAGATAGACTAACCAAATTAAATGGATCCTACTTACCAAGTTCCAATTATTCCTTCCCAAATGCTTGGAACTTGAGGGGGCAGTTGACATGGAGAAAAATAAAAAGTCAACTTGTACTTATTTCTCTCCATTAAATGGGAGAATATCAAGGAAGAATTGATGAAGATCATGAATCATGGAAGAAATCATGTAAGGAGAGCTTAATTCATGGAAACTCCACCATTAGGAGAGCTTAATTCATGGAAAATCAAATTCAAATTGTACACTTCCATATTTGTGCGAGACAGGAAGTCCTATGATCTACTTCCTGCTTTATTCAACAAGGCTAGAAAACAAGGATACAATATGAATTTATTCATACAGGTTAGGTTCAGATAACCTGGGCGTGGGTATAGCAAGCAGTGGTGTACTTTTCCTCAAGACAATCCCAAACGTGTCGGACATATCAATTAGTTCACCATCTGGTAGGTTCCATTCGAAAGAATGTAGAAGTGAAGCCAATAAATACATCAACATTTTCTCCGCAAGGGGAAGGCCAGCACAAATCCTTCTCCCTGATCCAAAAGGGAGATAATGAAAATTGTTACCACTGAAATCACATTTTTCGTTGCTGTCTAGAAACCTCTCAGGCTTAAATTCGGAGGGGTTATCCCAAATAGAAGGATCCTTTTGGATCCACCCGATGTTTATGAAGACTCTTGTTCTTTCCAGGACAGTGTATCCCCCGACTATAGAAGTTTGAGTTGGAGACCTTGGGACCAAGAGGGGTACGGGTGGATGTAAACGCATTGTTTCTTTAAGAACTGCTTCTAGATACTTTAGTCTAGGCAGATGGAACTCTTCAACTATGTTGTTCAATCCCACCACCTCGAATAATTCTTTTTGTACCTTTTTCATCACATTTGGATTATTCAAAAGATCTGCCATTGCCCACTCAATCGTTGTTGCTGAAGTGTCAGTCCCGCCTCCTACAACATCCTGTCACATAAAATAGTTGATGAGCAAATTATGAACTTTAATGACTTAATTGCAGTTTTTCATCTTGTACTTACGAAGTCTTGGCAGTTTTGGTCCTATAAAGAGTTAATCAAATAATTTAGCCTATCATTTTTCCAATTTATACAGATTGAGCATTTTCTTTGTTGGAATTTTCATTAGGTGTTTAGTTTTATTTTCAAAAGTCAACTTCGAGTATACACTATTTCACATGTTGTCTACCAAAGCTTGTTTGTTTAGCCAAATTTTATTGGTAAGCTCATTTCTAATAAAAATGTGCAACTTGTCTATAAAAAAATGTACTTCTCAAATTATCCTTTTTAGGTCACATCATTGCCTAGTAAATGTGGACGTGAATGATACGTAGTCATGTTATGTTGATTTTTTAATAAATATAAGTGATATTATATTATATATTCAAAATACAATATCTACAAACTACCTATATAACAAATCAAATCCAAACAAATTCTCATTTCTCATAACTATAAACCTAAGTTTGAAAACATAAATATAATTTAATTTCTCGCACAAAAAATCGATAAAGCATTTTCATCACAATGAAAATGCGAAAACTGGTAATAAAAACGAAAACAAAACCAAACCGGCCCAAATTACCCAATTTCCGCCCCACTTGACATACACATGAAAAAATCTATGAACTTTGAAATTTTCAATGAAAAAGTTCTCAATCCCTAAAAATTGGTTAATTCTAAATTATCATATCAACTTTTCATAAGACCAAACTATATGTAGGATGATAATTTCAATTAAACCAAACCTTAATATTAGTTCTCTAAGTTTCCGATTGTAATATATCATAAATTATATTTAATAACACTAAGTACTTTCTTATAAATTAATATAATTATGAACTGCACTTCGTTGCTATTTCATTGAAATTACCATAATCTCGACTCTAACTTCATGTGCTAAAAAAAATTGTATTGTCTTTCTTCAATAATGAGATATGTAGTGAATAATTACACCGTCTTTTAAACTAAAACATTAAAAGACCAGCAACTTTACGGTTTCAATGATTTTTTGATTCCATAATTTAGATTATTTGATATTTTTGTCCTCTAATATTTTAGAATAGCATTGGTCCTGCATTTTATTAATTTCGCAATTTGAATTCACATCAAAATTTAAAAGACAAAAACTCCAAATTACCTTAAATTACGAGACTAGAAATACATTTAATCCACAACTTTACCATCACCCCGGGTATAAGCAAATTAGGTGATTGTAAACTTGAAATGGAGTGGAATATAAAGTAATTCTGCTAATTTTTGTTGGAACTTGTTGTAACTAACGTAAGAATAAAACAAAGCTTACCATCAATATGGCCTTGATTTGACTCAGACTGATCGGCATCTCGGGATCTTCTTTTTCTTTTAGCTCTAACAGGACTTGAAGAAAATCCTTCTTTCCTTCTTTCGTGATTTCTCCAGATGACATCTTTCGACATCTAGCAATAACGTCGTCGAAAATCCTTTCCATAGTTCGGACATAACCCTCCATCTCTTTCTTTATTCCTTGAATATCAAACCTGGCCAGGACTGGAAAAAAGTCGGCAATATTTGGCTTTCCCAGCAAATCCACAATTTTGATGACCACATCCCGGACCTCTTCTCCAAGTCTTTCGCATTCTTCCCCTTCAACTATGCCTCCCCACAGCAAGTTCATTATGACATTTAGTTCCGTCCGAAACGATAGCTCGCCGAAGTGGACAGGCTTTCCGGCATCGTTATAGACACGGTTGATGGCCTTCCTGACCTCGTCCTTCCGAAGATTGTAAGATGCCTGGAGACTGCTGTGACTTAACACCTCCCGGACGAACACTTTCCGCATGACCCGCCATTCAGAATTGAGTGGCGAAAATGATATGTCCTTTCCACCGTAGGTTGCCGCCAGTGCTGCAATGTTAGCGTCACGGTCGGCAAAAATCGAGTCTTGATCGCGAACCACTTCTTTTACGAGGGACGGTGAGTTGATCACGACACACAATTTGTTCCCAAGATAGAGCTTGTAGATTGGACCATATCGTTGTGCCAGATCTGCAAACTGATGGAGTAAATTGTTGCCCAGAAACGGCAGGTACCCGAGGATGGGCAGGCCCCGGGGGCCTGGTGGCAAGGGAGGAGATCTTCTTGCAGGATTGAGGGAGGATTTTATGCACCAGATAATGTACATTACCAGGGCTGAAATGGTGGCCACATAGTACGGATCCATTTTTGGGGGTCAAGTGATGCTACTGTTTCTGGGATTATTCACTCTGAATCTCTGGCAAAGGAAGCTTTCGAACACATCATGATAGCTTTAAGAGGAACCCTTCTTATAGTAATACTAATATGATATTTCATGTATCCATTTAGGTTATATTTTGATTGATGAATTTAAAAAAAAACATTTAAATAACTCCATATCTGGTGTTAAGATTTAAAAAATTATAATTTCAAATTCATCTGTCCAATTGTAACCTTAAGAATTAGTATAAAATTTATATTTTTAGTATGTGTGATGGCCCGCATATACCCCATCCTTTTTTATAAAATTTAAGTCTCACAACTATTTCCAATATGGTAGCTATACCAAATAATGCCCACTAGACTTTAACATTATTGGCTTTTCTATAATGATTAAAGAAAAATCCGGCCTTATCTTGTGACGTGGTAGACCTTTATATACTATATGTGTACATGTAAAATATGAATAGGGAAAATCAATTTTAGTCCTATAACGAAATAATAAAATACGAACAGTAAAAATCAATTTTAGTCTTATAATTTAGAAATAATATTTTTTATTCTGTACGAGTTAATATTTATAATTTGGGTTAATTACATTTGGACCCCCTATAAAAATGAGAAATTATACTTTCCCCCTAAGAAGTTTCAAAACTACATTTACACTCTCTCTGAAAATTCGCCTTTTACACTTGACCTTCTTTCGTTAAGGTTTTGACAGGAAATATTGACGTCAACAAAAATAATTATATAATTTTTTAATTTTGCCTCTCATTTAACATTTCTATGTATAATTTTGTGCTTGCAAGGGAAAAAATGCAATAATGTTAACCTTACTTCATATGTGTATATTGCATTTATTTCCTTATAAATATAAAATATACATGAAAATATTAAATCAGAGGCAAAATAAAAAAATTATATAATTATTTTTGCTGATGGAAGCACTTCCCGTCGAAACCTCAACTAAAGAAGGTCAAGTGTAAATGATGAATTTTCAGAAGGGGTGTAAGTGTAATTTCAAAATTTTTTTGGGGGAAAGTGTAATTTCACATTTTCAGAGGGAGTCTAAGTGTAATTTGCCCTTATAATTTACTCATGTAATTTTAAAATTTTAACAATTTTAATTATTTTTCAATTAATTTTGCCAAAAAAATGAATATGACTTGTTCATGAGTCAATCAAATTGCTATTTTGGTCCTGTAAATGAATCGTGTAAAAACAAAAATTTCAATCACTAAATAACAGAATCAAAATTGTATTTTTTTCAAATATATTAATTATAAGGAAACTCAAATATGAAAATACGAGCTTCCCATTAATCTTCCGCCGCCCGTTAAGTAATATACACCTTGGGAATCAAGATGCACAGTGGGCCGAGTTGGGGCATCCCAGCCCAGGACCGCATTAACCCAATAAAAACATGGGCTGGTTTGGCCCAGGCCCGCTTAGGACACCGCCGGTCCAAACTACCAATACCTGGGACTGGCCCAGCCCAGTGACCCTGGACCACCTGGTCCTGGTCTGGGCTTGGGTCGGACCTACCGGGCTGGGTTAGTGGTCCAGCCCAATTAGGCTAATTTCTTTTTTAAAATTCATGATAATTTTTATTTCATTCTTTTAAGTTGATATTACTAGGTTTTTTAAACTTTTCAAACTTTAAAACTTCTGTTTCTATTGTGCTACTTTAATATTTTTCTTATATTAATTCATTAATACACCTTATTGTTTTTAAAGTTTATTTTAAGTGTTTTTTTTTCTTGTTATTATTTAATTTTTTCATTGTAAATTTCTTAGTCAATTTTTATTGAAGTTCTTTGTCATTTTTACTTATTTTTTTCTAGTATAAGTTTTATTATAAGTTTTTGTTAGAGTTAATTTACTATTTATCTATTCATAAGACACATAAAATTTAAGTAATTGTTCAAAATAAAACCTCAAATTTATTAGATTGAATATAAAAATTTATATGTATAATTGAAAAAGGAAAATAAATATATAGAAAATTAACTATATATATATATATATTAAAGAACATATAGTACATATTGCAAAAAATTATTCAAAAATTATTTTCCACTCATACATATTTGACGATCCTTCTCCATACCGATATTGTCCGCGTGGATAATATAATCATTCAAAATCGATGATTTCTCCACCACTCTCTAGATCGGAAAATATTGAAGGTAGAAATGGTTCTTCATCTTCATCGTCATCATCCTCGTCATTAAATGTTGGTGGTTCATCGTCATCATCCTTGTCCAATTGTTTCTTCCTCCACTCTTGATCTAACAAATCTTTCCGTAAAACACAAAATTTTGATGATTTTTTGGACTTAATCGACTTCTTTTATCTGTGATCGTCCTTTCACCTTCACTAAAAGCACTTTCGGAAGCTATTGAAAACATTTGAGACATTAGTACATCACGCGCAATAGAAGAAAGAATTGAATATTTTCTTTGTTCGGACTTCCACCATCCCCAAATATTAAATTCCGCGTGATCATTTTCTAATGGTTGTAGTTGTAGATAATGTGTTAATTCATATGAGGATCTATGTGCATTTGTTATTTTAGAACTTGATGATTGAGATTTAGAATAGAAAAAGTTCCAAATGGTCGACTTGATGATTGAGATTTAGAAGAAGATTCATGTGCACTAAATGCGGAATTAGAAGAATATTTATCTACCAAAATTTCTAATGAAGTTTTTATATTATTTATTTCTTGGTCTATACTTATTTCACTATTATGTTAAGACATGAATAATAAGTTCTTACCAGATATGCACAACCATCAAATTTGCATCTAGGATAAAGTAGGATTTTTCAAAATATTTATGCCATTTCTCTTTCATATTGGCGATAATTTTACTTACAACATCATCATATATATGGGGAACATTATATTCGAAGTAGTGTAATATACACCGGACATCATAATATTAACTTCTCTAAAAACTTCTAATAATGGAGAAATTATATATATAATGTCAAAATCATTTAAACTAACAAAAATTTCTCCATTCGGACCACGTAATTCATCATTGCATAATTGTGTAATTATTTTTGCATATGGATATGCTTCTTTTAGCATTCTATATGTAGAATTCCACCTAGTTTTAACATCAAGATATGAAATTTTAAAAGTCATTTTTGCTAAATGTACCAATCTCCTATATTTTTTAGTTCTTACCGATGAGGACATAATGTTTGATAAACAATCTCTAATTCTTTCTATGCTAGGATCTATAGCATCTGAACCATCCTTAACACAAAGATGTAATATATGACAAACACATCTAACATGAAGCAATTACTCCACTCGCCAAATTGTGAAAAATATAGGAAAGAGATCGGAACCCCTTCGCGATAAATAGAGGATGATAGGCAGAAAAAATAGAAGATGATGGAGCTTGAAGAGGGCATCGGTGTCCACTATAAATACTAGCACTCGGACATATTCG
Source organism: Sesamum alatum (assembly GCA_034509735.1). Taxonomy (NCBI): domain Eukaryota; kingdom Viridiplantae; phylum Streptophyta; class Magnoliopsida; order Lamiales; family Pedaliaceae; genus Sesamum; species Sesamum alatum. The sequence continues at coordinate 7,990,530 of JACGWO010000007.1, read as the reverse complement.
ATTAGACGAATTTAAAGAAATATATCTATATGATTGCGAAAACAAAATTAAGCACTTACTTTTAATCATAATTAAATCAAAAAATATTTTTTGAATTAACGGTTGAAACCTGGATATATGTATAATTTTAAATTTTATTGTATTTTTTATATAATTAAATGATAAATAGAAATAAAATAGATTATTAATAAAAATTGAAAAATAAGATAATATTTATGTTTGGATATTGGGTCAAGTTTGTGGACTTGTGACCCAATATGCATTCATATTTGAAATAGAGTTTGAAGTCTCCCAACTTAATGTTGGGATGACAACTCCTATAGGATAAACACTATCTAAAAGAGTTTGTAATCTTCCAAATTTGTATAAGGATATGGGCTCCTCTTAGGGATAGAGTTGAGTACACCTATAAATAAGGTACATAGTTGTGATCAAAGGGACAAAAAAGAAACACAATAGTGTGATACAACAAATGAGTTGATCACAACACTCTCCCAAATATACTCCAAATACCCTCTCTCTCTATAGGTCTCACTACGTTCTTTCTGGAGCATCATCATAGACTCCATGGATTTGAGGTGTGTAACCGAGTGGATTACTCTAGTAGTAATTCACTAACGCGAGCAAGGCATGTTCGTGTTTCCACAATATTTGGAGCAAGATCAAATACAGGGAGATCTTGAAGATGTTCGTGGGATGATTTTGGAAGTGTATATGGGGTGATCTTCAAGAACAAGATAGATGATGTTTTCGTGATTCAATTAAGGCATTATCTTGTAGACGAGTCAGATCTGGATACGTGGATCAACATACTTTAGCTGCTATAGGTTTAATCGATCCACGATTTATGTGCCAATGTAGTTTATTAATTAATTAGCATGCACATAGATTATTTTTTTTATGCGAGATTAATTTATTTTATGCGAGATTGTTATTTTATGGATTATCCATTGTTATTTTCTAACAATGATACTAGAGCCACTATGGTTAGTCTAACTGAAATAGTGGGATTGATTGCAAAAGTTTTTTATGCCCGAATTTTTCAAGTTTTAATGGTGTAAGCATGAAATTTTTCATTGATTTTTTCACCATACGTAGATCTTGATATGGAGATCATGTGGTTAAGATTTTCTGAAAACCGGATGAGTAGTTTGTGAGAAAAATCAAACCTATTTTTCAAATCTATTTTCTTGAGCAGAAAATCAAACCTGATTATGTATTTCTTCTACTAAAATATTTTTATGTTATATTATACAACATAAAAGAGGTTTGAAACATTGTAGAGTCATCGAAAACGGATAAAAAAGAATGAGATATGATTTTTTCAAGTTTTTGCTGGAAAATACACACTCACTGGAATTTGGCGGCCGAAGTCGGTGCCGGACAGAGGTGGTTGAGTAGCACTGACCGCGTGCCAATTGGGCGGGTCCCGTGCTAACTGGCTGCTGATTGTGTGCTACCCGCACATCTGTTGGCGCGCAGTCAGCATCTTGTTGGCGTCGTACCAAGCCAAGCCGCAAGCCATGATTGGCTTGTGGCTAAGGCTTTGTTTGGCTGCATTTTTTTGCATTTTTTCTGAAAATTCATTTTTCAGTGCTAAAAAAGGGGGAATTTTTATGGAAGCTTATATTTGATGGGAGAATCTTTCCGGTTGTTGAAAATTTATTTTATTATTTCTAAGTCTATATATTTATCTTATTTCTTCCTTTTTTGTGTTTAAAAAATTGGAACGTGACTTAGAAAATATGTGCCTTTATTTATCGTAAAATTTGGGATTGCGATTTATGCCATTTTGATTATTTATTATTGCAATATTTGTAATTGCAATTTATGCCACATTGGTTATTTGTTATTGCAGTATTATGTGATTGCAATTCCTAATATGATATATTTTATATTGCTATACTTTTGTGATTGCAATTTTGCTAGCATAATTTTTTGTAATTCAAATATGCTAATGAATTCCTGATTAAATTAATGCATGCCTAGATATTGCATAATAATATATGTTTAGTGCAATTTTTCTTCAATATGTGCATTATGATTTTGTGCTATGAATATATGGACATTAACATTTTGGTGCTCATGTATTATGAGATTATTTTTTGTTTACGGAGATTATTTGTGACATGATGGTAATCTATGCGGTATCCTCAATTTTTTAGATTGATGTAGGCCTTGAGTATAATGTAATTATTTTAGACTAATATAGTAGGCTTATATCATTGTAATTACGGTTTTTTTGTTTTAAAAATGTATTTCTTAGGTCAATTCTTGGGGAGGCCGTGTATTACTTTTGGAGGATATGTTTCTTTATTTACCACCATAGAACCAAATTATCTCAACATGATACACCAAATGTTAGTATAACCCATTCGGGGTCAGTTTTATTTTTATTTTATTCACATTACATATGGCATGCACATAGCATTTAAATGGACATAGAGTTATTTTATTTCATAATCAGTAAATAGTTTATTATGACTTTTATTCAATGGAAGATGATTACTAGCTGTATTGTGAAATTTTCACTTTCTCTAGGTATAAAAAATAGTAAATAATTTACTTGGATGTAGAATAAAATATAGATCAGTATCAATTTTTTTTTTTTTTGGTGCAAATCTAAAGATTTTAGAATGACTCACCATTTTATTTAAGTCAATTTAATGTGAAGATGCATAAGAGCCTAACATTGTCGCGACTTAGACGCTGACAATCAATAGTGGATCAAAGGGTACATTAGCGTTTTATTAGTTAAGCTGCAAACTAAATTGCATAGCCATTAAACTCTATTTTTGAATATGAGCTCGCTTATCCTTAAGTTGCTAATTGAGTTGACTTATGGATATTTATGTTTGTGTTCAACTAAAGAAATCGCCAAACTTGGGCTTCGATTTTTTATAGTTGATAATAAAAAATTGATGTACTTGTTGCTCATGTTGAACCAACTAAAGTATTGTTGGATCACACAAAGAGTAGTATGATAAGTGCGAGAGTCAGAAATTTTATGCATTAGGTGATAATCGTATCATTCTTGTAAAGGCAAGTGACACCAACAAATATCAAAGTGCTATGATAAAAATTGGTCACTTCGCTCGTAATTGAACTAAGAAGAAGTTTGACTAAGTAAATGCTCTCTTATTAATTTTGGTAGAGTCTCTAATTCTCTCCCTAGATAGATGGTAGATGTGGTAAGACCTAACACATGATTAGGGATTGAGCAAAATGACAATTATCGGTATTGTGCGCTAATATAGAAAATTGTGGCATAGCACATATGATGAGGCAATTTGGGAGTGTCACCCCACGCTCATTAATTGATATAAGTTCTACTCTTAAGAGTCATGAAAAAATTAATGAAGCTACTCTAAAGAGTTGTACAAAAAGCACTAGTTACTCGATATAGTCTCATCGAGCTAAGAGCACTCTTAAGACATTTGTTGTGTGGCTTATCCATCCTAAATGCATATTTTTTGCTTACATGTATTTATATTCTTTAATTTCATATGTGATGGCATATAAGGTTTTGAGAATGACCATGTTAGCTAGTACAAACCACCTGGTTAACTCGCTAAAGTCAACCTCCCTGAGGAAGATTATGTTAGCTAGAGAAGGCCACTTGGTTCACTCACTAAAAAGTTATTCTCTCTTGAATTGACCATGTTAGTTAGAAAGAACCACCTAGTTCACTCGCTAAAATCAACCTCCCTGAGGAAGATTATGTTAGCCGGAGGAGGTCTCTTGGTTCACTCACTCAAGTTTACTCTCATTGGAAATTCTTACTAGCGAAAAGAGTTCGCTGGAAAATAAGGAGGGTTATCAAACAACTAAAACTTGTCCACTAAATAAATGCGGACTTATGAACATGAGACATGAAATGATGCAATAGTATTTCTCATCCTATTGGTCAGGCAATCCCATCTCACTAGTTAAAAAGTGCTAATTTTTAGCAATTTTTTTCAAGGGTGAAAAATTAAAGGATGTGAACATTATGGTTTCTTATACTGACAGGAAGTGAAAGTATCATGCCTGATTATGTTAGACAAATACTGAGGAATATAGAGCTGCAAATGAATCATGATTCTATCATTTAGCAGCTATATGGACTTGCAAAAAAGAAAAGAATCAAACATTTCTACAAATGTCTAAAACTGGCCTGGCGCAAGACAACTTTGTATTTCACTTGGGTAGGTGAATTTTTGAATGCAACCTACAATATGGAAAAATGCCTTTACGAAGTTCTCGAACTCTTGTTGATATAGTAGAAAGCATATGACATGTACCTACAAAGTTCACAAGATATGAACAAAGGTTCATAGAGAAATTAGTCAAGCAATATAGTTTTCTTGAGAGGAACCTTTTTGAGATTTATGAGGTCAATAGAATCTTAACTATGAGAATGAAGATTATTAAAGAGGCGCTCATATCTCTGCAACAATGATATTTCATTCATGTTCAATTGCAAGAGATACTCGAAGCGACTCAAAAGTCAGTGAGAAAGTCTGACTAAGGATTCTCAAATTCCATAAATAAGGAGTGAACATTAAAAACATTCTCTTTCTTCTATATGAGATCAAGTACGTAGCCTCCAGAATTATTTGGTGGATATTGATGAGTCAAGTTTTAATGTTGACTTCACTTAACACTTTCAGTGGACAAGTGCTTCAAGGGAATTGATAAGCCTAATGACTAAGAACAAAGCTAAGGAAGCAAGTTGTTCTTCTATCTATGTGTAGAATCATTGGGAACATGTGGTTTCTAGAGATCAAGAGCAAAGTAGGTAATTTATTATGAGTATAAAGGTCAACTAACAGTGAAACATTTAGACCTACGTAAGGGGTGTAGTTTTCAGACATTCTCTATGATGGTGAGATTTGACCGAATTCGCCATAGCCACTATCGCCACTTTCATCTAGGTATGTCTAGCTGATGATAGTTGACATATCTAATTGAGAAGTGGACGTGAGGATTAGTGTGGATTTCTAGCTAATTCAAATAGTGGGGCAAATGAAAGTTTGATGCTTGAAAGTTCCATTTATGACTTGAATTATTGTCCAAGTAGTGATAATATCGATTTCATCAACATATCATTTGATAGGCTTAACGATGATCAAGATGATCACCATATATCTCAATCTAGTGATGGAACTTAGCTCTCACTGCAATGTGGGCGAATAAGATGGATGGCTAGAAGTGACTTGGAGATATCGCCAAATAGAGTAGTTGTCTTTTACATGGACATAGGAGGAAGTATGATACATACTTAGTGTTCAGATACTAAGGTTGTATATGTATCATAATATCCTTATTAATACTCCGTAATCATAGCGTTCTTAGTTAAAAGAGATGCCTTAAATTGATGGAAGAAAAAAAATGCTAACTGGTATTTTGACTGAGCGCTCTAAGAAATGTTTGATGAACAATATATGGGCACAACTAATCCTGTGCTCAACAATTAGAATGGTCAGTAGATATCAAAGTGATCCTTGATGCACATTTCGTGATGCAACAAAGTGATCAATAGCATATATATGGAAGTAACCTATGTTCAACTAAAGACTATCTGGTCATGATGCAAATGCGTTGCACATAGTGAGACACTGTATACTTTGGGCGCCAAGTATTGTTGGTGGATCTAGTATACAAATATTAGATATTATTGATGAGACATACACATAATTAAATTGTTCTCCGACATATTCTGCAAGCGGTTTGATCGCTTTTCCTTTTACTAAGCCTTGGTACTGATGAAGGCATGTTAGTGGTAAAGGATCACGTAGAACTTGATTCTTATGACTTATGAGAACATTAGAAGGGTACTGAATTATGATATGGCACTAGGCCCTGATTGGCCCTCCCACAAAGGCAATCACCCTGGCACTTCGATAGCGAGCAAGATGAGACTTGACAGATAATTTTGGATAATCGAGTCGTGCGAATGATCACCTTCGCACTTGAGAAGTGGGGAAGGACAAAATATAATGAATAGTCGCCTTAGCTAAAGAAGCTAAGATGAGATCATATATTTGATTGATTATGAAGTATCTCCAAACTTAATAAAAGGCCTATTTTCAAATGTCTGGCCAATCCAATCCCAAATGTCTAATCGATGAGTACCTAGAGTAGTTGATCGAGGAGTTGCCAAATTTATGGCATGTGGGTGTACGGACGCACGACAATGCAACAAACCAGGCATTCATGATGCTGGCCGCGTTGATGTGGACAGTGAACGACATACCCGCTTATGAGATGGCATCTGGATGAGTACCGCCGGTGTTATGGGGTTTCTAATTTGTATGGAGGACACATGGGCATTCTATTTGTAGCACGGTAGAAAGGCATACTATTTTGACTACCATAGGCAGTTTCTCCCACTAGACCGTCTGTACCGCAGGAACAAGAAAGCTTCACTAAAAATCGAGTGGAAAGGAAGGTTGCACGTCCGAGGTTGACTGGAGAGCAGATCTGAACCCGTGTCCATGTGTTTAGTGTTGCAGTCGAACAACCGCTGAATGAACCGGAAGGCTATAGTATCGAGCACAAGTGGACGAAGAAAAGCATCTTTTAGGAGCTTTAATATTGGGGACGCATTTGATATAACATAATCTTGATGTCATGCACATTGAGAAGAATGTGTTTGACAATACATTTAATACCGTGATGGACATAAAGGGCAAAATAAAGGACAATCTGAATGCACGGAAAGATCTAAAGATCATATAATCGGCCAGAGCTTGAGGTGGACGAAACAAGACCGAACGTGATGCCCAAAGCTGTATATACACTGACGAAGGACCAGAAGAATATGATATATGAGTAGATTCGTTATCTTAGGTTTTCGGATGGGTACGCATCTAACTTGTCCCACTGTGTCGACATGAAGGAGCTAAGGATGCACGGCATAAAGAGCAATGATTGTCATGCATTCATGCAGAAGTTGGTTCCAGTTGCCTTCCGTGAAATGCTTCTTTATTTTTTTTTTTGGGAGGGGGGGGGGCATGATGGAGGTGAGCCTTCTATTCCAGATCTTATGTTCAACCACACTAGATGTCAATAAGGTACAAGAATTGGAAGACAAGGTAGCCGTCATCATGTGGCACCTCAAGAAAATATTTTCTCCTTCCTTTTCGACTCATGGAGCACCTAATTGTTCACCTTCCATATGAGGCGCGCGTTGGACGGCCCGTGCAATATAGGTGGATGTACCAATTTGAGAGGTAACTACACTAGAAAATTTAGTTTTTTTATATATATTATTTATCTGTTATCCGTAGTTCAATGAATATTTGTACGGATGGATTCCTACGTAATTTGAAGAAGAAGGTGAAAACAAAGCACACGTCAAGGCGTAAATTATAGAGGCATATATTATCGAAGAAATCAGGCTTTTCTCTTCACACTACTTTGAATAGCACATTCTTTGCAAGCAACTGAGACCCAGTCGAAACAATAATCTCAAGAGCAATGACGATCGAATGGTACGGTCCATTTTCAATCACCCTGATCGAGCAAGTGGAGCCTCAAAGAAGAGGTGGTTGAGCGGTGAAGAACTTCACATAATCGAAATGTACGTGTTGTGTAATTATGAAGTAGTTCCGCCATACTACGAGTAATTGTATAGATACATATGCATATAGTCTAACTATCATTTCAGTTTGAACATGATTCAACATGCTTGATAGATCATAACTTTCTTAAAGACACACTATTTACAACATACAATATGAACAGTGGCATAGGTTCTATGGAATCTGAGGAATTATATAGCTTGAAAATGCAAAAACTGGTTTACTACTCAACAAAGGATTTGACTTGATTCACGATCAGTATAGACAATGTAGACTTTTTCTCTGAGAAAGCGGCACAACCGTTTCAAAAGAACACAAAGAAGTTGTCTCATGTTTCACTCTTAAAGAGCCATTTTTTGTTATCTGTATTCATTATGTTGAACAAAGAGTACAATAGCAGCATTCTTCGCTACACCTTTGGCAATATGAACTACATTTGTGTAAATACTAAAAGTTATAATATATTTGAGCTTCTTATTGTTCAAGATTCCAACTCCATAAATACATCAACTTATTCAACCAGATGTAAATCTACTCTATTGGCATAAACCATGAGGCATTATTTTTTTGTGGACAAAACTAAAAATGGAAAAAGAAAAAAAGTAAAAGTCCAAGAATCAATCTTCACAAGTAGTGCAGAAAAATATAATCTCTGTTGCGCTATTTCTGCAGTAGAAATTCTATTTTTACAGTAGAATTTCTGCTGCTCTATTTTACTGCTACATTTCTGCAACAGAAAATTTCTGTTTCTGCAATTTTCTACTATAGGAAAACAAGATTTCTACTGAAAATTTGTCTAAGAAAAACAGAAAATTTGCCTAAGAAAAACATCATTTATCGAATTTTTTTTTAGCAATTTCAAAATCATAAACCCAAACCATTTCACATCGTGTGTGTGGCTGGGTTTCCAGAACCCAAAATCAAAACCAATTATTTGAAAAAGATAAGTGAATAGTGTGAGAGTGTGTGATTATCAGCTCAAGAAACGCCATAATAATTGAGAAATACTTGGGTTTTCTTCGAACCGAACAAGCTAACAACAAACATGCGCGCGATCTCGAACAACTGAGTGGTCTTCTTCAAATACCTCAGATGGGCTTCACGAACAATTGAGGTTGGACGATCAACTGAGTAGATTTAAGGTTAATTTCTTCTAATAATGGAGGAGGATTTCTTTGGAGAAGTAAACGGAGATGGAGGAGGGTTTCTCAATAACTGGTTTGTCTTCTAACAGAAAAAGCCTCTTTCTCTTTCCTTCATTACTCTGTGGTTGACTGAAATTAGGGAATTTTTTTTTATTTTCTTAACATAAATTGGAGGAAGAAATTCATTCCCAATTTTTTTTTTCCTACGGTTAATAAATATTAGTAGCGAAAAAATCTAAACAGTGTCATTTCATTTTCTTTTCCTTATATCATACGACTTTTTTAGAAACAAATAAAATCGTAGCAAATAACTGAAACAACGTCGTTTTGTTTGAATTTTTCGCTACAAGGTAAATTTTGTAGTAAAATGTAACTTTTTGCTATGGCTTCTCCATTGTAGCAAATATTTTGGTACCAAAAGACATATTTTCTTGTAGTGTGTATATTTATAATTATCATTGTTTCTGATACAGGTCGTTCTTGAATGAACAGTACGAGCAACACCATTCGAAAGACCCAATAATTGATCAACTAGTAGCAACTGAAGTCAAGCATTGGTTCAAACATCGTGTAAGTGTCACTTTCTTATAAATTATGACGGTCTGGTCAATTTCTTATAAATTATTTCAATTGCTATATGAATTGCAGGTGAAATTCGAATTGAACTATACGAACAACGAATTATTGAAGTTGCATTATGGGGTTCTATGGCAGAACTGACGATGTTCTCGTGTTACTTTGTGAATGATTTCAATTTCTACACTGAACGTCACAATGATGGCAAGTCAACAATGAATTGTGGTGTTTGTATCAAAAGTTCATCATATATAGATACAGATAGTGACTTCTATGGAATACTCGAAGAGATAATTCAGTTAGATTACCCACTTATTCCGGACACGCACATTGTATTGTTTAATTGTCGTTAGGTCGATCCGGTTTGAGGCATGAAGATACACCCTCGTTATCACATCGTTGATGTCAATTTCAAAGAGTTGTACAAAAAGAATGAATCATTCATACTGGTACAATAAGCAGTACAAGTTTACTACATGGATTACCCGAGCATGAAGAGAGACAAAGCTGACTGGAAAGCTGTTTGCAAAATCAAGGCTCGAAGAGTAATTGATGACTCGTGGTGGACCGATGTCGCCTATCAAATGAATGAAATCGTACCTACTCCAGATGTTGGTACAGACAATTAAACGTATGAACTTCATGATCCAGCTGGTATACAATTAGTCGTTCATCTATCCGTAGCACAACATGGAGTAGGTACATCCCGCTCCTCCAAATGGTGAATCTGATGATGAAGATGACAAAGATAACTTTGAGGAGTATGAGACCGAAGAAGAGACTTATTCAGTGTGTAATGCTTAGTTATCTTTTCAATGTGTAGAGAAAAACCATAGTTTAAATATTATATTAATTATAATGTTTTAATAAAATAATATAACTTTAGTTTTGTTTAAACATTATAATTTTTTGATATGTTTTTGAATTTTCTGGAATTAGTATTCATTTTATGTAATTAATGTATTTTTTTTTTTTGAATTCGAAGCAATGAATTTTATTAATCGAAAGTAAAGTGATTACATTCAATTATGTCGGCTATCAATATCGAACAGATACAATTATTAAAAACCAAATCAATAATATTACATAAACTAACACCTACCTATTACAATAATAAATCATACCTACTATACAGTAGAAATAACATCAACCCATACAGGGTTCGAACCCATGACCTCTAGGATCATGGAGCCTCAGCTTCACCAAATTTTAGAAATTTTCTACAATTTTTGTGCATTTTTTGTAATTTCTATAAATTTTTATTAAATTCAGAAATTGATGTCAATAATTAGAAAAATATAGGATATTTTCAAAAGTTAAAAATTTTAGATAATTATTAGAAAGTTCTTAAAATATTTTTTTGTAAAATTTGTTTTGTTGTTGTTAAAAAAATTCAATTTTTTTAACAATATTTTCAGTTATTTTTCAAAAGAATATGTCATATGTTAAAAAAGTTCTGTTTTCTAAAAATTATATGTTTATTTTTAAAATATTTTCTGTTTTTTTTTATATTTTTGGTTATTTTTAAAAATTCTATTATTATATTTCTATAAATTTTGTTTTATGTTTGTTATTAAGGAAAAAGCATTCTATTTTTTACAAAATTTTTTGTTATTTTAAAAAAATTCCGTCATTTTTTTAAAAAAAAATCTGTTATTTTTAAAATTAATTTTTAATTTATTTTCTATTATTTTTTTAAAATATTTATCATTTTATTTGTAAATTTTGTTTCTTTCTTCTGTTGTTTGTAAAAAAGTTCTTTTTTTTATTAACTTTTTGTTATTTTAAAAATACTCCATCATTTTTAAAAAAAATCCTGTTATTTTTAAAAAATTCCTTTTAATTAAGAAATTCTGCTATGTACTTAGTATTATAAAACTTATTGTAATTACGATAATTATGAAATGTTGGGACTTAGTATTCATTTTAGGATTTAGTATACACTTTAGGAAACAAATTTGAGATTTAGTATACATTTTAGGATTATAATGTATTATATTCTTAGAAATTTTTCAATAAGCTTATAATGTATTGGATTAATTTTGGAATTTAGTATACATTGTAGGGAAAATTTTATTATTCTAGCAATCATTATATTAATTTTGGGACTTAGTATAGAATTTTGGGATTTAGTATACTTTTTAGGAAAAAATTTTGAGATTTAGTACACATTTTAGAAATTATTTAAGGATTAAATTAATTACATAATTATCAAAATGTCTAGATAATTATTAGAAAAAATTATTAATTACATTTCTTGTAAAATTCATAAACTAATATCTTGAAAAAATCTGTATATCATGTCTAGTAGAGATCTGCCTCCTCGAGGAGGTGGACGTACTCGCAGCCATGGCCGGAGTCGTGGCCCGTCGGTTCCACCATCGACGGCTGCTGCTTCCCAGGTTGGGGAAGCAGCGTTCTGACCACCCCCACTACCATCATCGGTTGAGCTCTCAATTACCACTCCAACAATAGATCCCGACGTAGACCCATCTACTCTGGTACCGGCCACATAGGAGGCCGGACCGTCTACTACCACAACCGTGGTAGATCCGACCCATCCATGACCTACACCACCACTTGCACCACCAGTCCCCCGTTATCCGCGCATTGATATATCACCATCGTCAATGCTAGGTACCATTTTAAAAAAAAAAAAAGAATTGTTATTTATTTAGATTTTTTTTTCGTAAACACTAACTAATATGTAATTTCAGGGCTGAGCGCAAGATACACGACGCATGAACGCAGTGGTGCGAGGACATTATCCCTACCCTAGGGGATGTTTGCGCCAGGTACCGACCGAGCACCAGCATTTCTGGTTCGAGAGTTTGAAGGTACTTTATTTTAATTTCTATTTAATGGTATAAATTTAACTTTTTTTGTTACATATTTTAAAAATTTCTTTCTTTTGCAGATGACGTACTAGTGGGACTGTGACGATGAGTCCATGTTCCGCGTATTCCACATGTTCGTAGGGAAGTTCATTCGCAAGCGCTTCACTGCTCGCCAAACAGTCTCTGGTGAAGCCGGTGTGGCTGGTGAACAAGGTCTGGCGGCAGCTCGAACTGTATTTGAACAGCGAGGAGTTTCAAGAACGAGTCTGCCAAGAACAAGGTCAACCGGCCGGCCAACCCCGCAGCATCATCTATTGTCTACCACAGGGGTTCTTCCTCAGTCGGCATACACAAGTGGAAGATGGTAAGTAAATTTTTTTCAAAAAAGTATTTATCAATATTAAATAAAAATTTGACTAATTGTTGCTTTCTTGTACAGGAGGCAGAACTTGGTCGGCCAGTGAAGCAGATGAGGTCATTCTCCAAATGCTACAAGAAGAAGGCTGGCGACGGCTAGAGTAGCCAATGGCAGCGAAGGTGGCAGTAAATACTTAAATTTTAAAATTTATTTCCTTTAATTTTTTGCAATAATAATAATATTTTGCTTTGTTCTGTAGGAAACGTTCCAGAAGCTACTGGAAGATCACCAGCCTCAGGCCATGGTCGATTCTCGGGATATTTCAGCAGAATCAGAGGGCTCGGTGGCATTGACCGAGCAGGATCCGTGGCTGGCAGCGGTCGGGGGCAAGGACAAGGACCGTGTATTCGGCCTTGGTTCTGAGGCCCATCACCTTAGCCAGATCTATACATTGCTATCACCACCATTACCGCCACCGCCACGGCCGGACATGGAGGATCGGATGGTCCGGCTCAAGACGATGATGGTCGATATGATGGCCATGATGAAGTCTATGTAGACCAACAACTCCACTGCCGGCCCGTCATTACCTCTGATAGACCCTCGTGCCCTAGACGATGCCGACATGGACGACAATAAGGGGGATGGGATATAGATTTAGGATTTCTTTTTAATATTTCTAATTAAATTGGATAATATTTCTATTAATATACTTTTTTTGTATTTATGCATATTTTTTTTTTGTGAATTGCATAACATCATTCAATATTTAATTAATTTAATCAAATTAAAAATTATTATAAATAATTTCCTTTTATTTATATAAATAATAATTAATATAATATAATTAAAAGAATTTAATTAATAAATACTTTAGGAGTGGTCTTTTCCGCGGTTAGGGAATGCTAAATATCGACTGAACCGTTCCAATTATGGATCCCACAAAAAAGACCACCGTTCGTAAAACCGTTCATAAGTAGCATTCCAAATAAATGACAAACCGTGCCTAATTTTACCAGAAACGTAATGACTGTATATCATTGATGTCGCTCCAAATAAAAATCAGCATCGTACCTACGTTCATTACAAAGTTAGGTTCAACTAGAGTTTCATCTACCGTTCCAATATCGATCACCGAAATTTAAAAAAAAAAAAAAACGTTCCACAATGTATTTCAAAATGAGTGAAAAATGCATCTTTCGTACATTAAATTTGATGCAAATAGAGTAGCAATGACCGTTCCAAATTATGTCAATACCATAACATCTAACTGTTCCATATATTAATTGAGTGTTACAAATACACAAATTACATATTTTCAAAGACAAACATAAGTAGGAAGGGTTTTTAGCTTGTGCATCAAAAACAGATCCAAAATAGGAACGGTCACTGCGTAATCATTCCTAAATATTAGGAACACCGTGAATAAAGATGGATAGTCTACCGTTCCATTACTATTCCAAATAACGGTCCAGGTTTATCTAGTGAGCTTTTTCCCGTTCCAAAGTAAAAATAAAAAATGTTCCTAAGCCCATTTCAATTCCCGCATTTTTTTGTAGTGTTATGCCGAGTGCAGTTATACAATATTTTGCCTAAAAGTTATAGAAAATACTTTCATACATACATAAATATATCATAAAATATATTTACACATACATAAATAATCCATAAATTACAAACAATTTTTCACTCTAATTACATACATTCACAAAATTAACACTAAAAAAAAAAAAAAACCCTAACCTAGGTAAAGGGCAAGTTAACGGAATGGTGGGCAAATGAAGGCGAGTAGAGTAGGGGCTTCTTTCACACATAGAAAGTAAGTAATGTGTGAAAGAATATATCAAATGACATATAAAAATAACTACTCATTTTCATATATTTACAATATCTCATAAATGAATGTCTGTAGTTGTAAATATCGCACTTATGTTATTGTGATCCTTTCTTGTTGTAGTTCTCATTTGATCGAACTAGCCAATTCGAAATCAGATCACTAGATATGATTGAACTGACACCATCTTACATACCTTAGGAGAAATCATGTTCATATATGTAGAGATATCGTATTCAGAAAATAAGGCTAGTTCTGTAGATGAAGTTTCCGACAAAATTTGCAACAGGATTTCAAATCCCGTCCCAAATGCTGTTGCAATGCCCGATGGAAAATGTGTCAACTTTTTACAAATTTTTCCCTTCAAAATATTTGATTTTGCTATGAGATTTACCACTTTTTTTTTTCAGTGGGAGTTTTCAATTTCATTTTTCACCAATATTTAATTTTCTTGCCAACTTTAAGTACATTGTAACAGCGTTTGGGAGGGAATCTTCAAAAATTTCCATTGAAAAATTTATGATTGAAATTTCACATTATTTTAAATTTTAAAATTTTTTAAAAGATTAGATTTAACATTATTAATTTAAAATATTTTAATTTAACATTGTTAATTGAAAAATAATATTTTCTTTGAATTTAATAAGTTTTAAAATATATAACAAATTTAAGACTAAACTCCTTTACAAGATATATTGAATTTCGAACCAAAAATACACTAATTTCAATCACCGTCTTGTTCCTTACTATCTCCCTCTGTCTCATAACCTTCGAAGTTGTCTTCATCCTCCTCGCCCTCTACATCATCATCGGATCGCACATCGTACGAACGGAATGTTCTGGCTCTATATTATAAGGCTTGAGAAAGATCAATCAAAAGTTGAATACCGTTGGGATCATGCAAGTCCTACGTCCAGTTGTCTGTACCAACTTCAAGAACATGTATTACTTCCCCGGGCTCATATGTGACATCGGTCCAATAGGAATCATCTAGTCTTCGAGTCCTAGTCTTGCAAACAACCATCCAATCAGCATTGTTTCTCCTCAACTTTCATATTCGGGTGTAGTAAACTTGGACTACTGGTTGTGCCAATTTGAAGGTTCATCTTTTTTGTCTACCCATTTGAAATTAACATCAACGGGGTAATAACGAGAGTGTATCTTCATGCCACTGATCCGATCGACCTATCTACACTTGATCGGAATGACATGTAAGTCTTCAAGCAGTGGGTAATTCAACTGAATTATCTGTTCAAGTACCCCACATAACTTATTGTCCGTGTCAGTATACGAAGAGTTTTTCACACACAGCCCACAATTCACAGTTGGGTTGCCAACATTATGATCATCTGTCTGAAAATTGTAACAATTGACAAAGTAACATGACCATGTCGTCACAAGGGCGTTAGGCCCCCAATAATGATATTTTAGACGTCCGTTCTTGGTGTTGTACACGACGGGTTCTACGTGCAATTCATTTGAAGTAGAATTTAAATCTCATAGTTGTTTTAAACCTTCCGTTCTTGCACTTCCGGCATAGGTACCTAATCTTTTCGCATCCATATGTGCACACTAAAACTTGTCTCATTCTATGAAAGCCTGAACACGATCCTCAAACTCCTGCCTAATACTCACATACCAGTAGGTTCTCTCATAAATCCACCTCCTCAATTGTCTAAATAATAATTGAACTACACTGAACAAGAAAGTATTCCAACTGTTACTTGGTCAATCACGGTCCACCTCTCCCAAACTTAGTTTATAGATCAACGATACGTGGTGATGGTAATACTTAAAAGGAAAAATCACAGTTTTGGTCTGATATGTTAGGAGGCTTTTCCAATCTAGTCTCCTTTGTTATGATTTTCTCACACTGCATCTGAAAAAATAAAAATTAATAAATTTTAGTCCTCACATTCATTTATCCTCCAATAATTAACAAGGCCGTTAGCAGTCTCATGTGCATTTTCGTACACTTTTCGTTAATTATTGGACAAAAAATGCACACGAGGACTAAGATTGAGAAAATTTTCAAATTATGGGATTTAACGTGAGAAAATCATAACAAATAGGACTAAATTGAAAAGGCCCTAACATATGGGACCAAAAATGCAACTTTTACTATTTAAAATATACTCGATAATCCGATAGAGATAGAGAATGTGTGTGTGGTTTAATTATTCAAGAGAGTGAATATAAATGAAATGAAAGCATCATATGTATAGACAAATTTGCGATTAATTTTGCGCCACAATTTTCTGACGAAAAAAACTGGTTGCTAATAAATAGCCGTTATGAAATTTGCAAGAGTTTTCGTGCAATTATGCAACGAGCATATAGTACCCGTTGTGTAAATAGTCGTTACACTTGTGACAATATACTACATCTGTGACGGCCATAAACTTTAAATATTTGGCGACGAATATTAAAATGATATATAGCCATTTAAATATAGCCATTACACTCATCCATTATTGGAACAATCTTTCTAACAAACAATGACTTTCGTACACAACTGTTCAAATTGGAATAGCTCCAGTACCGATTTTTTTTAATTATATTTTTAAACGGTTTTATGTACGTCTTTTGGAATGGATGTGTTGCTTTTCCGTGACCGTCACAAGGGGACATGGCCAATAATAAAACGGTAGCACTCTTGGAACGGTCAAAACATTGTATCATTGTTTGTAACGGTCATTGAATATTACACATTTGGGATGGCTATTCATTCAAATTTTGGAACGATATATATTCACAGCACACAAAGCCATTGCAAAGTCAAACAACAATACCAAAAGCCATTACAACCTGTACCGGTCGATATTTTGTAGCGGCTATACGCATACCACATTTTTTGAACAGCTTTGTAACGCATTTGCCGCTACAAAAAAACTAAATCCTTTCAGCCATAACCGTGACGACAACAAATTGTTTTCATAAAATAGTTACAATTGTCGTGCATATTGGAACAGTCATATGGCCTTTCCAACCAAGCCATTACAAATACCGCATTTTTTGTAGTGTAATTTCGATATTAGAAGCAAAAACAAAAATAAATCAACTAACATTAGAGTTGATCTACCGTTTAATGTGGTTTAAATGCCAATGTTGTGTAATGTTCGAGGAGATCTAATGTCGCCTAATGCACTTTTAAGTAATTTATAATACTTGATAATATGTTTTAGTATATTATAGTCTATTCAGATTTCTAATACTCTCTACTAGATTCTCATATTTGGCCATTTTAAAAAAATCCTTAACATCATATTGCAGCCTAATTAACAAAAATCCAATTCAGAAACTATAAAAACAAATTTAGAAAAATTGACAAATTAATATTCAAAATTTGACAAAAACAAATACAATTTTATACCCATACATTTCATAATTTCAGAAAATTAAAAATTAACAACGAATAACAAGAAATTCAGAGAAAAAATATGAAGCCATACATTTCAGAATTTCAGATTTCGAACTCAGACTAATGTTCAGGAACTTAGAAAATTAAATTTACCTAACCTCAATTGAATGGCATATCTCTGAATATTCAAAAATTACTAAAAACAATATAAAATCAAAATCTCAAAAATGTAAAATAAAATACTAACCTACGGTTCATAAATTCAAGCGAACGGAGGGGAAGGAAGAAACCTGGGCTTCAAATAGTGGCACCGACTAACAGATGGAGAGAGAGAGAGAGAGAGAGAGAGAGAGAGAGGGGGGGGGGGGGAGGTAACGATGATACGGAGGTCAACCTGCAATTGGTGGAGAGAGAGAGGGAAACGGACAGCGGGGGGTGAGGAGAGATTAGGGTGAGAGAGGGGAAAATGGTGTGAGAAAGAGAGAGGAAGAAAGGAGAGTGCGGAAAAAACTTGCTAACGCGTTAGAGAGTGTGGAGAGTAATTCGAGAGCTTAGAGAGTAGAAAAGCGTTATTGAGCTTGAGAGGGTAGTAAACTTGGCCCCCCATACCAGCCAAGGGGGCTGGTATTTGTAGCAGAGTTTTCTTGAGAGGGAAGGACTCTTCGTGGCCTTAGACTCTTGGAGGGTCAGTTACGCGACCTTCCTAGAGTCCTGCGGGGCAAGGCCTCCTAACAAGTAGGAGGTAGTTGGCAGCAATCTTGGATGTCTTCCCAGATTTTCAGGGAGTCGGTTGTGGACCTCCCCTCCGGATTTGGAGGAGGTTGTTGCAGGATCCTTGCTTGGATAAGGATATGGCTGGATAACCTTATCCTTCGTTCATAGTTGGATCAGACCCCCTTTTGTGGGCCTCCCTTTTATGGGCCTTCCTTCCCTGGGCCTTCTGTCTTGGGGGGTCTACTTAGGTCTGGTCTTGACTTCCTTCGGGGGACCTTGATCTGGTCCTTCCCTAAGCTTGGTCTTGACTTCTTTCAGGGGGCTTGATCTGGTCCTTCCCTGGGCCTGGAGGTATAAATTGGGCGTCCTTGGGGGGTACTTTATGCCTTGTATTCCTTTGGGCTTGTGCGATTTATTTCTGTCTTTTGGACCATTTGGGCTAGCCATTTTTATGCACATCATGTATTATTGGTATATTGTGGTGCATTCATATTTTAAATGGTTCTTATAAAAAAATGCATAAGACATCCAGAGGGTTTAAGGTCACATGGCTTTCTGGGTAATTTCATCTCTTGGGCTACAAACAAAGATTTTTTCCTTTCTCTGAAATTTTGCCAACAGTTCTCACAGGTTGATGGATTTTCGACATGATCGTAAAGTATTTCCTTCACAAGGTCATCATGGTACTAAATCAAAGGTTATCATTAAATCGGATTTCATTATTATCATTTTACTCCGAGTCCCTCAAGGTACTAAATCAAAGGTTATTATTAAATTGGATTTCATCATTGCGAATAAACGGCATATAAAAGTCTTATATCTGGAATGTGACTAGCTCAGAGCTTGGAAGAAAAGCATTTGATAGTTTATCTTAGCTTTCATTACGTAATAGTTATTTGAAGAGGGTGAAGGAGCTCCAACAACAGTTTATGAGCTTTCTCCGACAACTGCTTATGATTTGTGGTAGAATTTAAATCTCACATATCAAACATATATATAAAGCAAAACAAGTGGCTACAAAGTTTTAACTTACACAATGTTTGAACCATCCTTTTAAATAAGAGGCTACAAGTTGATGAATCATTGGGTCCTCAGGACTGTACGTCTTGTATAACTCATTCAAGAAGGACCTGTTGATAAAAGAAAAAAAATATGACAATTTAATTTCTCTCGAAAAATCCTTCCTGACTCATATAATCAAAGCTTTAATCATAATATGGCGCGGCGACTTCAAAGTTGCACAATGCATACGTCTCAATTACAAGTTGTTCTAACCGGTTACTTCTCTTGTCTTTGAAGAACCACTTGGAAGGCCAGGGTTGTTGAATATATCGTTGGGTATTTCGTCGTTGTTTGCAAGTTGCATCATTGTTTTGGCCAGGCGTGTGTCACTTGCAAGTAACGTGAGGTTCAAAGTATTGAGAAGTGAACAATCCAATTTCCTTAACTATGTATGCCTCACAAGAGGAAGCATCAATGTGTGCTTTGTTCTTCACATTTTTCTTCAATTCATGTAGGAACCTATATAGAAAAATACAAGGGGCTACAAAAATTAACGATATACAAACCAAACATAACTATATGATTTAATAATGGTTTACACTCAAAATGTGTACATCCACCTATACTGCATGGGGCCTCCCACACGAGCTTCGTATATAGGTGAGCTAAGGTGCTCCATTGAGTCGAAGAAAGATGGAGAAAATACTTTCTCAAGGTTGCACATGACGACGACGACACTCTTCTAAATCCTCCACCTTCTTCACATCTAGCGTAGTTGAACACCAGACCTAGAATAGAAGGTTGCTCCATCAATGCAGTCCACATAAACTCAGGAAGCACTTAACGGAAGGAAACCAGGATCAAATTTTGTATGAAGATGTGACAATTGTGGCTCTGCATGCCATGCAACATCAACTCCGCCATGTTAACACATCTGACAAGGTTAGACGTGACAATCGTGGCTCTTTAAGCTATTCTTCTCAATGTGCATGACATCAAGGTTGTGTTGTATCAAGTGTGTGGCCCAGTATGGAAGATCCTAAAGATGCTTTTCTTCGTGTACTTGTGCTCGTTGTCGTACCCTGATGGATGTGTCAACAGTTCTTCAACAATAGTACTATACTATTTCACCCAATCACGAATCTCCTCTTCGGTCACCCTCGGCCTTACAATCTTTATTTCATGCCGAATTATAGTGAAAGATATCTTGTTGCTCTGGTACAGATGGTCATGGGAAAGAAACTTTCTGTGGCAGTCAAAGTAGCAGGCACTTTCCTCTCGTGCTACACATGGACACGTGTCATCCATACAAATAGGGCACACCATAATACCCATAATACCCATAATACTTCATCTAACGCCATCTCATAAGTGGGTAGGTCATTCACGGCCCATATCAACACCGCACACATCATCCAAAACCTACATGCCAGAATTGCAAGCAACGCTTCGATCAACGGTTGAATGTACACATCGATCAGATGTTTTGGATTGGAGAGGCCAGGGGTCACCCTCGTCAGGAACATGTGCTCAGACTTCATACATATATCAGGTGGGAGATTGTACGGTGTCATGATAATCGGCCAATATGAATAAGTGCGATCGAACTGACCGTGCCACGCATACCCATTGGTGAACAGGCCCAGTCTAACATTACGAGGCTCTACTACAAATTCACGGTGCATCCACTCGAAATGTCTTCACGCCTCGGCATCGGAAGGATGACATATTGAGCCCTCCTCCGTCCGATGGCATACATTCCACATCATATGCTCTGTTGTTGCTGGTGAGCATACAACCTCTGTAGACGTGGAATCAGTGGCAAGTACAGGAGGACGACATATGCAGACTTCTTGCACTGATGGTTGTTAGCCCTAGTCGGTTTGTACCTCGCGTCACCATAGAACTTGCAATACTGAAGCTTACTATCATCCTTCCAGCATCACATACAACTATTTTTGCATGTATCAATCTTCTTCACACATAAACACAAGTCCCTTATCATCTTTTCCATGTTGTAGTAATGGGGGGGAAGGGTGTGATCGGGGTAATAAGTCACCTAGTCCACTAGGACACCTCATCGCAGCATCTCTAAGGCTGTTATACTCGGCTTTGATGTTTACTAGCTGGGCAACCGTTGACAACTGTGATTGATCACAACACTTGTACGATGGATGATCGGTTGCGTACACTCCATTGAAAATTTGGATGAACGGTACACTCCTCCACCTTAATTTTCAGAATGGAATGAAAGATCGCAATTAATTGTACACCACACAAATTTGATATCATAATTAATACATATAAATAATACCAATATAAAAAATTGAACATTTATATATATATACAACTTCGAGAGCTTTCATAACTAGGATGTAAGAGAGTGGAAACACGAATTAGAGGATGCGTTCTAGTTTATAGAGCCATTTGTGATGGAATATTCGATGAATTTAGGGACAACACATAGCCGTGATAGTATAGCCGTTGAAATATAGCTGTTAAAAGTTATTCTGATGGATTTTGCGACGGTCTTTTGAACGACTGTTCATAACTAATTGAAAAATTTCATTGAAGTTTCTCTCGAAAGTGAACCGTCAAAAAATCCGTCTCAACATATTGATTTCAAACGGATTTTTCACACCTATCAGAACTTTGGATTCTTGGCCAATAGTTGCAAATGCAAATTGATGTCGTCATCAAATTCGTCAAAATTTCCTAACGTCACTACAAAAAAGAAATTGTTCTTTGAGACAGATATTATTCCGTCACAAGTTGGGGGCGTGTTTTGGAATAGAATTGCGGGCTATGATGTCATCACATCTTTTAGAACCAGTTATCAAGTTTTGGCATGGGTTGATAGTTTCAAAACTCGTTGCAAAATGAGGTTGTTACTTGTTTCCCCCAAACCTATCCCAAAAAATGGACCGTCTATATTTGGGTTTAGCGAGGGCAGTAATTCATCTCAATTTTGAGATCGGTTATGCATTGACCTTGGTTAAATTGAGACGGTTAAGTGACAAAAATAATTGTGCAGTACAAAATTTGATGCCAAACTAAATGTTGAGTTGCAAATATATATACCCATCGCAAAATTAACGGCTATTTCCACAACGGCTATATCTCCATTGCAAACCCATTCCAAATTCTGTCCTATATTTTAATGGCTATTTCTTAAAGGCTAATCGCCTAAAAAACCAATGCTATTATTCGCCCTAAAAATTTCTCTACATATATGTGCATGTGTTGTTTTGATTTCATTTGTTTTCACTCTCTAATCATTAAATCACACACACTCTCAATCTCTCTCCGACTTTCAAGTATATTAATAATATTAGCGTCATTTTTGTGTAACGTTGATCTTTTAAGCTGGTTGATCAGGTAATAATTGGAATCCTTGTTTGTTTAATGTAGTTTAATTATAATTTTTAATTTCTGTATTGAATGTTAAATATTAGTATTGACAAATCATGAATTTATAGCTCCAATATATATATATATATATGTGTGTGTGTGTGTGTGTGTGCATATGCATGTGTAGTGATTATCATGTTAAGACAATTGAGAAGGTGGACGTATGAGAAAAACCCACCAGGGCATGTCGGTATTAGGCAGGAGCTTGAGAATAGTACTTAGGCTTTCATAGAAAATTCATGCATGTTCAAATGGTTGCATGTTGTACTAGAAGGATGACTTGATCTGGAGTACTACAAATTTTGCTGTGGCCCCAAGTACAAACCGACCAGGGATAGAAACTCCTAGTGCAATAAATCATCGTATACCGTTCTTAGGTACTTGCCACTTACTCTCCGACTACAGAGGTTATATGCTCCACCAGCAACGGCGGAGCACATGATGTGGCGTGCCACCCATCAGACGAAGAAGGGCTCTATGTGCCATCCGTTTATTGTCGAGGCTTGGAGGTATTTCGATCGGATACACCCCGATTTTGCATTGGAGCCCCATGGATTTGCACCGAACGAGGAGTATGATCGGACCTACTCATTTTGGTCAGCTATATTACACCATACAATTTTCGACCAAGGATGTGTATGAAGTTGGAGTACATGTTCCTGAAGATAATCCCTGGCCCGTCTAATTCGAAACGTCTGATTGATGTGTACCTGGAGTTGTTGATAAAGGAAATGGTGCAATTATGGCATGTAGGTGTATGGACATATGACAACTCTACGAACCAGGCATTCAAGACGCATGCGGCTTTGATGTGGACGGCGAACAACCTACCTGCTATAGGATGGCATCTAGATGGAGGACAGTGGGTATTATGGGGTCCCAAGTTAATATGGATGACACACAAGCCTTCCATCTACAGCACAGGTGGAAGGCGTGCTACTTTGATTGTCAATGACACTTTCTCCCGCAGGACCATCCACACCGAAAGAACAAGAAAGCTTTCACTAAAATTAGGGTGCAAAATGAAGATTTTCTGACCGATGATAATTGGAGAGGAGATCCATGATTGTGTGGCACAATTTTTTACTGCAGTTGAAAAATCGTTGACACTCCTGCTCGGCTACGGTAGTGACTACAAATGGACAAAGTGAAGCCTCTTGTGGGATTTCCATATTGGCTACGCATCTGATATGACACAATCTTGATGTCATGCATATTGAGAAGAGTTCATTTGACAACATCTTCAACATCGTAACATAAAGGGATTAACGATAGACAATTTGAATGCACGGAAGGATTCGACAAGCATATGTAATCAACCAGAGCTTGAGGTGGATGAACTCAGATTGAAAAATGTGCCTAATGTTGTATATACCCTAACAAAGGGCCAGAAGAGAAGAGTATGTGATTGGATTCGGTATTGAGGTTCCCTGAAGGGTATGCCTCTAACCTTGCCCGATGCATCGACATGATGGAATTGAGGCTGTATGCCATGAAGAGCAATAATTATCAAATCTTCATGCAAAAATGGATCGTGGTTGCCTTTCTTGAGATGCTTTTTGAGCATGTGTGGAGCGCATTGGCGGAGTGTGAGCCTTCTATTTCAGGTCCAATGCTTGACCACGTTAGATGTCACGAAGATGCAGGAGTTAGAAGATTGTGTCACCGTCATCATGTCCAACCTTGAGAAAATATTTTCTCTAGCTTTCTTCAACTCGATAAAGTACCTCATTGTTTCACCTACCATACGAGCTTATGTGGGAGGGCTTGTGCAGTATAGGTGTATGTACCCATTTGAGAGATAACCATTATTAACTCATGTAGTTGTGTTTGATTTATATAGTTCATATTTGACGAGTCTAATTATTTGTATAGGTTCTTCTGTGATTTGAAGAAGAATTTGAAGAACAAAGTGCACGTCGAGGCTTTGATCATTGAGGCATACATTGCCAAGAAATCGGGCCATTCATTTTTCACTACTTTGAGCCCAACAATACTTGCAAGCGACGTAGGCCCAGTAGAAATGATGATCTCACGAACAACCATGATAGAATTGAACAGTCTATTTTCAACCACCCTGGCCGATCAAGTGTGGCTTCGAAGAAGAGATGGTTAAACGGTTCAGAACATCACATAGTCGAACTGTATGTTTTGTGCAATTGTAAAGTAGTCACGCCATATTACAAGCAAGTCTTTTGTTGTATGTAGAAGTCTATTTTCATAAATATTGAATGTCATATATATATATATATATTCAATGATCTTTTCGGCAATAGGTTATTCTTGAATGAACTGTACGAGAAATATTGTTCAGATGACCTAATGATGATGATGTTTTATGTATTTTTTTGGGCATTTTCTATTTAATATGAAGTTGTTTTGTGGATTTTCTGAAATTTTCAGCAATTTTATGTGTTTTCATAATTTTTTTTTTTATAATTTTACATCATTTTATGTGATTAAAATTATTTCTATATTTTCTAAAATAAGCTAGTAAAATAGATTGTGGATTTTTCTTTAATTTTTATGTAATTTTATCTCATTTTTCTATTTTTAAAATGCATTTTTCTAAAATTATATGATTTTTCTGTATTTTTTTACAATTAAGAAAATTGTTGGGATCTAGTACACAATTTAGGACTATTCAAATTAGGTACAACTTAAAAAAAAAATCTAACAGTAAGAAAATTATTGGGATTTAGTTCCCATTTTAACGACATTTTTGAATTATCAAAATTTTTGGGATTTAGACCACATAATTATAATATTTTATGATAAATTATAATATACGACAATGAAAAATAATTACACTAATATATTTATTAAAAAATTATAATATACTTCAATGGAAAATAATTTTATTTTTGACCTTATTAATATATTATTATAATGACATAATATTATAATATAATTATACAACTTTATATAATATTAAATTGAATATATAATTGTAATATAATTTTTTAATTAACAGTGATGTGAGCAAAAAGTGCTCGATCAAAGTTTTCTTCCTGGACTAGAACGTAGTGGGCCTGGATTTTGCGAGTTTGGACAAGGAACCTGCAAAAAAAGCGTTAGCACTCCGACGCTCAAGTCTGTAAACAATTTTGGATTAATTACAATTTTGTCCTGTAATTATAGGTATTTGGCATTTTGGTCCTTTCAATTTCTAAGGTAGTAAAATAGTCCTTTAATTTTTCAGTTAATTGTAATTTTCATCCTGTAATTATAGGTATTTGGCGTTTTCGTCCTTTAAGTTTCTAGGGTAGCAAAATAGTCCTTTAACTTTCCAATTTTCGCGATTTTCATCCTCTGATCACTGAATTTTTTAAACTTGATGGAATAATGGCACATGATAAGGTCGATTGTCTTCTTGAGTGATCCTACATTAAGGCACTGCCCCTTCTTCCTGCAAGTTTAAAAGCCTCACGTGTGAATCGCGTGCCATTATTCTGGTGAGTTTTAAAAGATCCGGCGATCAGAGGGCGAAAATCACGAAAATGAAAAAGTTAAAGGACTATTTTGCTATCCTAGAAACTTAGAGGATCAAAATGCCTATAATTACAGGACGAAAATTGCAATTAACCCAACAATTTTAGAATAAATAACTTAATTGTAAGCAAAATTTGACAAGAATTAGGAACATAAAAATGTGCGAAGTGTGATTTAATCAGAGATTCAAGGAATGAAAGAGTAAAGAGACGTTATTCTGCCAGCCAACGGAAGCTGGTATTTATAAGGAGAGTGCTCTCGAGGGAGGAGAGTTCTAAGGGGGGTAGGACTTTTAGGGGATCAACCGAGGCCTCCCTAGAGTCCTTCCCCCCTTAACTTCCTAAAAACGGGGGAGTTGGTTGAGTAGCCTGCCTATCTCCAAGGGGGGCTTTATCCAATCTGATTGGCTTTAGGTGGATCGAATATTTGGACTCTCCACCGAGGGTCCGTCCTCCAGACATCTTCCAGCTTGGGCTAGGCCAGGTTTTCCTGTGGGCTTCCGCCTCCTGGACTGTAGGTGGGCTGCCTGCAAATCCCTTCCTCCTAGGCCTTTTTGGTCCCCTTGGGCTTCGCCTCCTCTTCCGTGGGGGGGCCTGGCCTGATCCCGGGCGGGCCAGGAATCGCCCTTCCTATCCTGGGCTAAAGGTTGTTGGGTTTCTTCATCCTGGGCCTGCCTTTTGTGGATTGGTCCTTACAGATCCTGGGCCGCGCATATGGGCCAACTATTTTATACATATCAATCAGTCCCCCCCACTCTGAAGGGGAGGGACACTCCTTACTCCCCCTTAGAGTAGAATTCTTCCTGGAAGCCTTCTAGCGGACTCGCCCCCCTCAGGGGCGACGCCAGCTGGACCTTCTTTCCTGGTTGCGGCTTTCTGGGTGATCCGAAACGTTTGTCTCTCTTCCTTGGAGATAGCAAGCTTCGTTCATTAAGAGAGAACTGTCAGCCTTCTCAACTTTCGAGAGCGTAGCCATAGCCTAGCCATGATGGCCTAGGGCTTGATTTGATTTTCTGGCGTCTAAATTCCTCGGGACTCGGCGCGTGACCGCACCCGCTTTTTACAGGAGGGGGCAGCTTTGATAACTACCCACGTTGGTCTTGTAACCGCCTAATGAGGGGCGGTTACGTGCACGTTTGCCCAGGTAACTGCAACCTTCCTCCCTTCGCCCTTGTAACCGTGCCCATAAGGGTTTCCCTCCCCCTCTTACCTCTTTCCTTCACGTCATTTTGAGAGCAAAGAACTTTAAAGCCCTTCAAGATCTATAAGTTCATCTTCCCTTTCTGTCTATTTTTCTTTATCAACTTTTTGATCATGTCTTCTACTTCTACTCCTTCTGATGAGTCGGTGCAATGTGTTGGGGAGAGGTTTGTGGGCGATGATCCCTTCGAGGCCACTTCTAGGGGTGCCGACCGTGGGTCGGCAGCTCCTAGCAGTGGCCAGAGCTGGAGCTTCAGGCAGTTAGCCTAACCTGCTAGGCGTTTGATAAACGAACCAAAAGAGGATCAGGGTGAAGAAGAGGGAGAGGATGAGGGTGAGGGTTCTGAGGGAGAGAGTGCAGTAGGCGAAGAGGATGAGGGCTCTTCCCCGGGCAGGGCGGAGACGGCGTTGGAGCCGGAGGAGATGGGACTGGCGAAGGCAGGCAGAAATGCCTCCTCTCGTAATGTAGCCGCCTTGAGGGAGTAGTTTTGTATCTCTCCTGAATTTGGTATTTATATGCCTTCATCCCTAGATGCGTTGGAGCGTCCTCCCAGGGGCTGTTTAAGCTTTTTCTTGGCCCAACTGCGAACGGGCCTTAGATTTCCTGTCCCCGATTTCTAGCAAGACGGGTCTAGCTTGTATAGAGTCCCCCTGAACCAATTGAGCCCCAACTCCTTCAGTTTTATGGCCAGCTTTTTTATGATTTTGAGCCACAATGATCTGCTCGTCACAGCCGACTATTTCTTTTTCTATTTCCGCTTGAAACGGTCTGAGCCAGGGATTTTTCATGTCTTCCCCACCTAGGATGTTAGCTTTCTGCCAGCTCCTAGCGCCCCTAAGCATTGGAAAGGGTCCTTCATTTATGTCGGCCCTCCTAGGCCCTAGCCTTTTCCAAGACGTGGATCATGGATCCCCCTGCCACGCCATCTTTTTCGATAAAGGATTGTCCAATTGCCCTTTCCTCCACCTTGGTTGACTTGAACCGTCACCCTTATGTCATTCGGGACTTGGTTGATGAGAGGCTCCTTTCTTGCTTTGGGTTGAGTCCCAAAGATGCCCCTCTGGATGAACCCCTGGGTACTCTTTTATTTTTTCTTTTATTGACATTGTTCAGATTAATGTGGGTTGAATGTAACTGTTGATTTTCTTCTTATAACAGAGGTCATCATGTTTGGGAAGAGTTTGCGAGATAGTGCCCAGGGCAGCCTCCACGGACGCCTTCCGCTGCTAGGACTCCTAAAGGGGCCCCTATTGAGACCAGGGGAAAACGACCAGCCCCTCTTCCGCCTGCGGGTTCTTCCAAGAGAACCAAAGGGGCTTCCTCCAACCAGCCTTCTTCAGGAGGCTTCCAGAGGACGTCCACTCGCTCCACCACAGGGCCCCCTCCTCCTCCTCGTCCCTCAGGAGGTTCGTCTCCTCGCCGCCAATGTTTTGTCCCGGACTGGGAGGTGTTCACCCACCAGTCTGTCCTATAGGAGCGAGAAGGGGAATCAGGGATTTTTACTGATCTCCAAGGAGGAATGGTGCTCCCAGTGGATAGGCGGGCCATGGACTCCTACTCTCAGAAAGACTCGGCTAAGGCTCTGGCCTGCCATGCTTCCAAGGTTTGTGTATTTTACAGTTTCTCTTGGATTCTTCCCATAAGCCTTGTTTAGCGGCTGATGCCTGTTTTATTTCATGTAGGTGTCGACTTTGGTGGGGGGCTTGCTAGGTCGCCCCTGGGAGATGCCTCCTCCTCCCCCCGTTGGAGAGGCTGGTTGCTGAGGTGACTAGACTGAAGGGATCAATGAAGGAGGCCTGGGAGAAGTTCCACGAGGCCAAGAGGGAATGGAAGAAACTTCAACAAGACTTCCTTTCCTTGTTGAAGTATCAAGCAGATGCCTTGGCTCAGGCAGCAGACCGAGCCCACCATTAGTTTCCCAACTCCAAGGAGGGGCAAGACTTCCTTGCTACCTACTTGGAGAGCCGCCTGGAAGCTCATAAGAAGTATGATGATTATCAGTAGGAGGTGGCGGACATTGCTGGCCCGTTCCTGCATTATAGGTTCCAGGCCTGCCGAGAGCAATTCATGGCCAATGGTTATCCTCCAGAGGTGGAGGAGCCCTCCTTTCTGGATTTTGATGCAGTCTCTGCAGAATGCCCCAAATCCCTTCGCAACTTCCCCTCCCACGGATCAGGTAACAAAGTTTTCATGCTGACTTCTGTGCTGCCCAATGTTTTCGTTATTGAATGATATGGAGGGAAATCTCTTGTAGAAGGTGACTTGGATCACCTGTTGGACGTGGTGATGGAGGAGGTCAGGACCCCCCAGGAGGGAGGCACAGGGACGGAGGGCCCCGAGGCAGAGCCTTCTGAGGAAACATTGCCTCCCCTCCAGGCTCGATTGAAGCTGATCCGCCCTCCATCGAGCCCGAGGAAGAAGTTGGCAAGACCCCGCCTGTGGGGAAATGAATGATGTGTACCCCCTCTCCTTAAAAAAAAAAAAAAAAAATTCTTTGGTCGTGTACCCCCTATGTTTGGGGATGAAATAATTTTTACTTGCTTTTTTTTTTTTTTTTTATACTTTGGATGATACTTCCCTCCCCCTAGGGCCAGTTTGGCAAAAGGGCTTTTTAATGTTAGTATCTTTTGCCTGCATATCTTGACTGCTTGCGCTATTAAGGGATTGTCGCCCCTGTTTTGGGTGTTGGGACCAAGGTGCCTTTGCGCGTTTCTTGCGCCTTTGTTGAGGGGTTGTACCCTTTTTGGACGTGCGATCATATGATAGTATTAAAAAATATGGTTTATTATAGTTACCTGTTGGGCGAGGTACAAGCCTTGTATTTTCCTTTTTTGAAGAGGAATGCTAGATAGGCCTGTTGTGCGAACAGAGCTTACTAGAGGATAGTGCCTATTTTAGGAACAGGGCTTATTTTCCTAGCAAAATGTAGGGTCTGTCTGGAGCAGGACAGTTATTTTCTTTAGGTAGTGCTTGTGGGAAGGCAAGGCTTTTCCATCGTTTGAGGACGCCTATGGTGAAACAGGGATTTGAAGGGTGTCTGTTTGGAAGACAAGGCTTTAAAATCTTGAGAATGCCTGTTTGGAAGACAGGGCTTTAGGATTTTAGAAATGCCTATTTGGGAGACAGGGCTTTAAACCTTTGGGAATGCCTATTTGGGAGACAGGGCTTTAAACCTTTGGGAATGCCTATTTGGAAGACAGGATTTGCTAGTATTTCCCCATTAGGGATAGGAGGCCCCTGTAGGAGTCATCCTTGGGTGGGAGGTTCCCACTTTGTTTGTCAATGCTTGGAAGGAGTTTGCTGCCCTGCTGGAGGGCTTTCCCCAAGGAAGTATGATTTTACACAGTCTGGCCTGGAGGCAGATGTTTTTTTCTGAGGGGGAAGTGTCCTATGTAGGGGGACAATCCTTATGGGAAAATTTTCCTTAAGTTGTGAATATTCCAAGGGCGAGGCAAAGGATGCCATCCCCTTCTTTCAGCTCGTTGGCTCCGTTCCCCAATATTCCCTTAACTTTGTAGGGTCCCTCCCAGGTGGGATCAAGTTTTCCCACTGCTTTTGAGGATTCTACCTTTTGGAGTATCAAGTCTCCCACTTGTAGTTCACGAGGTCTTACTCGTTTGTTGTATGCATTGAGTATTAAGCTTTTATATCGTTGCATACGGAGGAATGCTCGTTCTCGCAGTTCATCTACGAGATTGGGGCTTTCATTAAGCAAATTGTTATTGTTGTCTTCAGTGTAACAAACGATTCGATGGGAAGGCATGCCCACTTCAATGGGTATTACTGCCTCCGTCCCATATATAAGGGAAAAGGGGCTTTCTCCCGTGGAATTTCTAGAGGAGGTACAGTAAGCCCAGAGGATGCTTGTGAGCTCTTCCGCCCAATTGCCCCCGGCTTTCTTGAGTCTCCTCTTGATTCCTTGCAGGAGGGTGATTAGTAACCTCTACTTGCCCATTGGATTGAGGATGTGCGGCGGAGGTAAACCTTTGTCTAATGCGCAATTCCCGACCCCATTCTTGGATTTTGTTTCCCTGAAATTGCCTTCCATCATCCGAGATTATTTCTCGAGGGAGTCCAAAATGACAGATGATGTTCTTCCAAAGGGATTTCTTGACCTCCCCCTTGGTGATGAGGGAGGAGAGTTCTAAGGGGGTAGGACACTTAAGGGATCGGGCGATACCTCCCTAGAGTCCTTCCTGCTTTAACTTCCTAAAAACGGGGGGGTTGGTTGAGTAGCCTGCCCTATCTCCAAGGGAGGGCTTATCCAATCTTATCGGCTTTGGGTGGATCGAGTCTTTGGACTCTCCACCGAGAGTCGTCCTCCAGACGTCTCAGCCTGGGCTGGGCCAGGTTTTCCTGTGGGTTTCCCCCTCCTGGACTGTAGGTGGGCCGTCTGCAAATTCCTTCCTCCTGGGCCTTTTCAGTCTTGGGCTTCGCCTCATCTTCCGTGGGGGGCTTGGCCTGATCCCGGTGGCCTGGCGTCGCCCTTCCTAGCCTGGGCTAAAGGTTGTTGGGTTTCTTCTTCCTGGGCCTGCCTCTTGAGGAGGGGTCCTTACAGATCCTGGGTTGCGTATATGGGCCAACTATTTTATATATATCAAATACATACATTTTTTATAATTAAATATAACATTATATAATCGACAACTCTATATTTTTTTTTTGTCCTTTAGTTATAGATGACTCGCAGTTCTAGTCCAGCTCCTCCAGGACGTGGTCGGGAGGTCATGGCAGCAATCGTGGGCAGATGGTTCCATCACCTGCCATTGATGCTTCCCATGTTGCGGAAGCATTGATACTACCACTCCCACCACTAGAGCCAGCTCCGATGTTTGAGAGCTCGTTGGTGGCAGATCCTGTGACGGTGAGTCCATCAATTGTAGGGCCCAACACATCACATGGTAGGCAGTCGGTCGCTACCCTGTTAGTCGTTGCATCCCCTATCTCGCCCTCCATAGAACCACCAACACAATTAGTTGTGCGTTGGTACATCAGCCTCTTCGACCCCAAGTAATGAAATTAAATTCATTTAAATTATTTCCTTATATTTTTTCTTGGATACTTTAATTATTTTACAGGTTTGATCGAGATTTTCACAGCGCTGTCGGGGCTATCGTGCACGACCATTTTCCCAAGTCGTGGCCCAAATACAAGGACATCCCGCTGGACCACCAGGACTTCTGGTTTTAGCAGCTAAAGGTAATTAATTGTTATTTTTTAAAGGTAAACTACAGCTACCTCCCTTGAGGATTGACGTAATTACAAATACCCCCTTATTGTTTGAAAAATTACAAATATCTCCTTGAGGTTTATAACCGTTTAACAAATAACCCATTTCTATCCAACTCTATAGGTGAACTGACTAAAATGCCCTTATGCAAATTAATTTTTTTATTTAATTCGTAAATTTTTTTAGAGTACAATGCGCAGGGAGAGATTTCTTATGTTTTTTACAGAGATGAGCAATAATGCCATTTGCCTCGACTAATTTTTCTATAATTAAAAAAAATTCAAGGGGAAACTGGTCAATTTCAGGCATTTGGTTAAAAATTACAAACCTCGGGAGGGTATTTATAATTTTTCAAACAACAAGTGGGTATTATAATTATGCCAAACCTCAATAGAGGTGGCTGTAATTTACCTTTTTTTTAATAGCATCTTTAAAAACATTACTGATGGCTAACAATTTTTATGCTCTATGGCCTAGACGGAGGAGGAGGAGTTGTGGATCACGGCAGTCGGTGCCCGAACAAAGGACGAGTACTCGTTCTGGGCTCAGAGGTCCACATATCTTTTGTCGGACCATCATAGAGGACCGCACCACTGACACGAACCCCAAATTCAGAGACCGCAGAACTGAAGGATCGTATGCTGAGGATTGCGGGCATGATGATGCATATGGTGTAACACTAAGACATAACTCCAATGCCCAAACCTCCCTAACCTTCATCTAATGACCCGGCCACAGTTGACGAGCCCGATGATGATGAGGAGCAGGACAAGGAGGCCGCATTGGATTAAGATTTTTTTATTTAATTTGTGTTTTTGTACTATTTATTTAATTAATATATACACTATGTTAGTAATTCTAATTTTAATTAAGTTGAACTCCAATTTATTTGATAATATAGTTTACATAAAATAAAAATAATTTTTCCCATCCACTTTTGACGGATTTGAGGACGAAATTTTTTGTTCTGACGGCCATGATAGTCCCTCTATCTGCCAATCAACATATGTTGGAAAGTAGCACGAATCTGTCAGTAAAACCGGGCAAATTACCGACTGATATCGAACGTCCCAAAATTTCATTGCAATAAAATGATTTATTTTTAGTGAAAATGTAAATTAAAAGTATTTTTTAATTTATCTCTTCAAAAAAAATAATATATACTTAAATTAATCTGTTGCAAGCATCCATGCGGCGTCAGAAAAGTCATAAATTCATTAACCATAGATTCAAAGATATTTAATTTGTGGAAGTCAACTACACCAGATCTCCAAACTAAATAAAGCCGTGTTTATTAACCATATCCTTCTAGTGGATCTGTTGCACATGCGCGTCCAACTGAATCAAGACTGACTTTTTGAGTCTAGTTACATTTGTATTTAAATAATATTTATTTTGGTATCCAAATTTTGTCATGAATGTTACTATATTATATGAGTATTTATAAATTACTCAATGTACTTGAGTTTAGCTGTTATTTTCATTTTGATATACGAATAATTATAAATAATTTAATTAATACTTCATCATTAATATTATTTTGTTACTCAGTTCATATTCTTATTTATTTTTTCTATTATCTTTTTATGTAATGGCCATATTATCCTTAGATATTAAACTGAAAAATGATAAATATGACAAATAAAAAATTGCATAAATTTCTATTCATATATTTTATTTTTGTTTGAATGAATTGACTTTCATTTCTATATTTGGTTATCAAAATTAATATATTTTTATTATTTTGATACTTTCTATTATCATTATCTCTCAATATATATATAGAAAAACTCATTATTAAATAACTTATGTTAATAGTCAATTCCTGAGAAATAGAAATTTTCATCGTTAATGATATTTAATTTTTGTATTTAATTGAGATATTAAAAATTGGTTGCAAAACTTATATATAGATTCAAAAGTTTCAATTTTAGACTATAAATTTGAAATTTTAAAATGCCAATTCAATTCTCTATAGTTGCAATGTATTTTGGGTTTTACTTTTCATATATTTAATTACTAAGCTATGAGTTATCTTATGAATCTTGGTAAGTAAAGTGAATACAAAAATAAATTAATAAAATATTATTATCAAGCGTAATACTTCAGATGTAAAAATTGAACGTCACATGGTTCAAATAAAGATAAAATATATAGATTAAATTCTATTTTTCCCTATCATCCTTTAACTAGACGTATTATGTATGTTGCACATATAGAAATATATATTTAAAGGTGAATATATATCTTAAATTAGCTACAAACAAATTATGTTCATAATTTTATTTATATTTCTATCATTGAAACATGCCTTAGTATTATATTTTAAAATTTTTTTTTATTGTAATTCATTTCTAAATTTTACTTGATACTATTAAAAAAAAAATCCTTAAACCTGAATTTTTTTATTTTGTATTTAATTATTAAGTATTTACTTGATGAACGAACTTGAATTGGAATAGTGCACACTAAAATATAACATATTAAGACAATTCAATATTAAAATAAAATTAATTAGTCAAAGTCTCTTATTTTTTATTTTTTATAAGAATTCCCAGTTTTATAAAATTGATCATGTTTTATTTGTAGCTTTTGTTTGGCAATTTGCTATGTTTTTAATTTTATTTATTTTTATTATATTATTTCTGTGTATAATATATATATATATATATATTTAAAGTAGTAATGCCTTTTATTTTAAATTAATGATGCGAAAATATTTCAAACTAATTATTTATTACTATTTTTATCAAGGGTTATTGTAATTAGTAGTATCAGGCTTTGTGTCCCGAGGTGCTATAAGTATGCTATTTTTGTCAACATATTGTTTATATTCTTCATTTAACTTCTAAATTCAAATATAATTGCATAAAATGTTTTTTTTTCGGCCTTTATTTGTAATTTTGAATTTCACATTTTTAGTATGATTTTTTTTATTTATTCATATAAATCTAATTGGTATTATCTATTTTTATTCAATAACATACTATGTTTTTGCAAACATAGAGGGTGATCGGCTAAACTTATTTGAAACATCTTATAAGTTCTACATCTTATAAGATGTTTTAAGATCTTAAAAATATTGGAGACCTAGTTTGTGGGATAGGATTAGGTATGATGAAATTGGGTGGGATGAAAAATAGAATGATAACTAATGCCATCATTCATTATATAGTGTTTGGCTTGACGTATAATTGTACCCATGTGATAATATAATATACAATTTGGTTGAAGAAATTACAAAATATGATTAAATATAAAAAGACCATTAAGAGTATCATGTTTTAAGTATTTTCATTTAAGCATTGTAGATTCTGAATTATTACAAAAAAAAATAATTAAATCTCTCAATATTTATTGAAATACAATTCTTTTAATAATAATTATTGTGGAATATTTTTTTTCCTACATTCATATGAAGCAGAAGTTTGCATTAATAAAGAAAAAAGAGAACGAAGGTCTAAACTTTTCAAATAAATTATAAAAGTATAGCAAAAATTCTACTTGATGAAATTTAATAACTAATCAAAACTCACATATTTTTCAAAAGTCCCAAAACATGTATTAAATTAATATTTTTTTTATTAAATTATTGTAATCTGAAGTATATTCTTTTAAACATGTATGTATTTCACAAGTAAGAAAAAAGCCAAAGTGAAACAAGTTTTTCCATCATATTGTCGTGCAAAAAGCTATTATTGCGATGAAGTGAAAAACTAAGCAACCAACTTAATAATGAGTGAATATATAGAGAACGAAAATTATATCAACTTAAACTGGAAATGCATATAAAGAAGAAATTTTTTAATCTCAGCTTAGTCTAATCAATGGGAGGATAGTGTACCCCACCTAAGAGGTGGGGTACACTATCCCGTAAACTAAGATTGTAAGACCGGGTCCGGTATTAATACCAGACTCAAATTATGCGAACTAAATGTGCGACTATGCATTATAAGCAATCTTATCATGCTTAATCACACGAACCAAAACTGGCCCTAGAAATAAAGTATTTGGATAAATAAGATGATAGAGCTTATAAGATGTTAGAGTGTTTTTTTATACTAAACTCTTCTTTCTTGTTTTTAATCTAACACCTCTCGTGCCTAGGCGGGGGATTTGGCGTTGACCCCTACCCATTTATTATTTTGAAAAAAATTCAGGTACAATCTAAAAACTGTAAACGAGGACTACTTACTCCCTTTACAATTTTGAGTACGCCCCCCTGCTCTATCCACTATACAAATCATTTGAATCAAAAACTTGGTAATAAGTTGTCGAAGCGCATAAGTGTAGTCAAATGCCCTTGTGCCTGAGTGCGAATTTCTGAATGCCTCACCAGACATGCACAGTTTGCTAGGAAGTTGGCAGACTGGTTTCCCTCGCGATATGCATTTACATTTGAGAGACATACCTCGTTTCAAGATCCAAAGATGCGGGAGCAGCAGCTGCAATCACCAATCCCTCTCATCTTTGTGAATTACAATACAAAACAACTAGGGCCTCCATCTCAACCAATACTTTTTGTAACCAAAATCCCACGCAAGCTGCAAGCCTCGGACTACTGTGAAAAACTCCGCAAAGGTGTTAGTGAGAATATCCAGGAAATTGTAAAAAGCGACCACCATGTGCCCGACTGTGACATAGTAAGCCTGCCGGCCTTGCCAACCCCGAGTTACCCTTCGAGGCACCGTCACATATGAGCTTGAACCAGTTTTCACTTGGAGCCAACCAGCGAACCAACCTCAGCCCTGAAGGTGTTGGCACACTAAAACGGAAACCTAGTTTTTGAGTCACTTCCCAATCCCCTCATCGTTGTTGCAAACACATACCATTTGCCCTTTACAACCTCCACAAATAGGAGAGCACCGCCTTGATTATCACTCGTATGGAGAACCGAACATCATTGAACTTTGCATTGTTCCTTTCCTTCCAACTTAACCACAATAAGCATGGGAATGAGCAATCGGATATGTCCCCCCATAGCATATGGCAATGACAATTTCCATAAATGAAGCATGTTGAAGACGTAGTCTATTTGACGGGTTTCTAAACCAAAAAAAGTGTCAAAAAAAGACCACAACTCTCTAACTGGCAGGCTGTGCAAAAAGAGATGTTGTAGTGACTCAAAATTACTATAACACAAACATTTTGAAACCACCTAAAAGCCTTTATTGCATAAGAAATCATCCACTAGAATGAAATCATGCAACAACCTCCACATGAAGATAGATCGTGTTGGTGTGATGTCAGGTGCCATAAATCCTTCAGGATAGGGAGCTACACTACTGCCACCCGGCTTTCAAGTAATTTTTGAACTTAAAATACCATTAGGAGAACACTTCAACCAAGCCTTATCTGTCAAACCTTCATCAAACGGGATGGCTAGAATATCTAAAGGCACCATATCCTCGCCTCCGCAATAATATTTGACCTTTTCATGCATCATGACAGCCAGTGAGAAGAGTTCGGACAAATGTGCAACTCCCACCAAATTGTCATGCCAAAAACAAAGATCTCCCGTACTAAGACTCCAAAAAATGAATTTTTCAGTAGTCCTATGTACCTACCTCATCCTATACTATTGTGACAATCCTGCAGAATATATTCTCGTGGAAGTTTGGCAAGATATTTTATAGTACTTCTTTTCTAAAAAGCCCACCGGCGAGGAAGACGGACAAAATCGCCACCATAACTTATTAGAGAAGGCCCCAACCATATCCATTAGATTCCTAACCCCCTCCTCAACCAGGTAGCATAATGGCTACCAAGAGGCCCAGTGAAGTCTCTTAACCAATTCAGACGAATCCTATAAAAGTTTATTGATTAATGGTTCTATCCGAAGCAAAATTTCCTTGGGCGGTTTAAGTACGTGCATGAAACGTATCGACAAAGCTAGCAAAACGGATTTGATTAGCTCATGTAACACTCCTTAACCATACTTCCATTTAACAACATGTGATCATCACACATACATAACATTATGTATGTAACCTAAAATGAGCTCATAGTCAGGTCAGTCAACATATAACGCAAAAGTATCATCTCATCCACATATTGATACATATGTCTATCAAATATAGTGGAACAGAACTACTATAATTGATTCACAAACTATTTTTGCTTTTAGTATATTATTAACATTATCAAACTTATGACTTCTAATCTTATTGACTTATGAGGAGAACACCGCATACTGGCCCGACCTGACTTGAAATGCATAATGTTGATTTATTCCTCGAGAATGGACACAATAAAAAACCTACACCTGAAAAATATTAGATGAGGAGTGAGCTTGCAACTCAGTAAATAAACAACCAACACCACCTATACATGTAAATTTTATTTAATTCCTAAAGACAACAACGAGCAATAGATAATATTTTTTCACCAATTAAATTTCAAGACGCCTCATTTTATTCAGAATGCAATCATCTAACATAAAGAAAATCAATCCCAATTCTCCCTTTTTTAGTATATTTACAAGATGCTATATAGATTTTTTCTGTATACAAATAAAATCACATTGGTTCTATTCTACTCAAACCATAATCTCACAACAAGACAATCAGAACTCTTTATTTCTTAGTATGCTTACAAGATGGTGATATAATGTCTTCCTCCACCAACTCAACATCACTATTTATCACATAATGTTTAAGTGAACCCCCTCATACCACACAAGCCATCAATATCATTTCACATCATAA
Source organism: Sesamum alatum (assembly GCA_034509735.1). NCBI lineage: Eukaryota > Viridiplantae > Streptophyta > Magnoliopsida > Lamiales > Pedaliaceae > Sesamum > Sesamum alatum. Next base: position 7,951,095 of record JACGWO010000007.1, on the reverse strand, counting down.
CTCTTTTCGTATCGCATCATAACTCTTTCATTTCGCAACATAGCTCTTTTCATATCGTATCATAACTCTTTTCATTTCATTTTGCAACCCAGGCTCATCGCGGCCACCAAAAGGGTATTCACATAATAATTATATTCAGCTTCCGTCACTCCCTCATTTCCACATATCACCGTTCTTGTAAGCAACTAGTCAAGTAAAACCACATATCATCACACCTCTTCGTTCATATGCATATAGCCACAATGTCATGCACTCATGAAATATAGAAAGTACACTTTCTCATTTTGCTACCACAACATTATCATTCAAAGTACAACATCCACTTAATCATATCATGCGTAATTATTTATTTCTGGCGCCATGCTGAAATAAAAGTAATGTCAACAGGAATTTGGAACAAATATAGATGACACTAATTATTTACTTAGCTCGTTTCAACCACATGGTCATCCAACTTGATTCAGCAATCAATTGTCCACTTTCCATTGGATATTAGCAGTACAAATTATAAACTTTCATACAACAAAATGATACGAATAGAATGTAGCACAAATACATATCATGCTAATCATTTACTTATAGTTATCACTAGATCGCCGACATCTTAGTTGTTGTGGTTGTCTTCCCCACTTGCTCCTGCCCCTAATAGTGTTTCAAATATTGATTCACTTAAATAATCACACTTCCAATAAATAAGATAAATATCTGGATACTTTTGTTTTCAATATAATTTAACCTCTTCTAACAGACTTGTCAACATCTCTATTCCTACTTACAATTTCTTCCCCGACAAATATACAGCTCATAAAGGTATCATTTTTACTCTGAATATTTTCCTATTTTTCTAGTTTTATTTTCAAAGGGAATGAGTGAATACATAGGGCACAAAAATTATACCAACTTTAAGTTGAAGGGCATATAAAGAAGAAATTTTTTAATCTTAGTTTAGACTAATCAATAGGATAGTGTACCCCACCTACGAAGTGGGATACACTATCCCATAAATTAAGATTGTCAGACTGGGTCCGGTATTAATACCAGGCTCTAATAATATGAACCAAATGTGTGATTATGCATGATAAGCAATCCTATCATGCTTAATCACACGAAACAAACAGGGCCCTATAAATAAGCTCTTAAAGTGTTTGGATAAATAAGAGGCTAGAGCTTATAAGATGTAAGAGTGTTTTTATATTAAACTCTTCTTCCTTTTTTTAATCTAACACCTCTGGTGCCTAATTGGGGGGTTTGGCGTTGACCCCTACCTTTTTATTAATTTTGAAAAAATTCCTATACAATCTAAAAACTAAACAAGGAGTACTTGCTCCCTTCACAATCTTGAGTACGTCCCCCTTCTCTATCCACTATACAAATTATTTGAATCGAAAGCTTGGGAATAAGTTGTCCAAGCGCATAAGTGTAGTCAAATGCCCCTGTGCCTGAGTGCAAATTTTTGAATGCCTCACATGACATGCACGGTTTGCTAGGCCGATTTGTTTCCCTCGCGATATGCATGTGTAAATTTGAGAGATGTACCTCGTTTCAAGATCCAAAGATGCGGGAGCAGCAGCTGCAATCACCAATCCCCCTCAAGTTTTGTTCATTAGAGTTAGTAAAAATGAGGACATCATCCGCATCGGTTAGGTGCGAGATGCCCTCACTTCCCTTGTATGCTAATGATCGATCGGACTCCACCAAATTGTTCAGACTCATCGAGAAATATTCTGATGCAAGTTGGCGAGAGGGGGTCGCCCTGTCTTAGTCCTCTAGCAGACTTAAAGAAACCACTTAGAGTTCCATTGATCAAGACCAAAAACCAACAATTCCGAACACAATTACGCACTAGTAGAAGCCAATGTGCCGGGAAACCAAACTGATGTAAAATAGCCTCCGAAAAATTCCAATCCACTCGCTCATATGCCTTCATCATATCTAACTTAAAAGCTACATTCCATTCCTTCTTATTAGCCACTATGGAATGCATTATCTCTTGTGCTAGCAAAATATTGTCCCCGATCTGACACTTTAGGACAAAACCACTTTGATTAGGTGAGATCCAATCCGGAAGGAGGCTTTTCGGTCTACCATTGAGGAGTTTTGTTAGGTCTTATTTCAAAGTGTTGTAGAGGCTAATAGGTCAGAACTAACTCTATTTAATAGGATTCTTCACTTTCGGAATAAGGGAAATTGAGGTAGCCGTAAAGCTCACCAGGAACGGGGAGCCTTGCAGAAAATCCTAGACCGCATCGAGGACATCAAGTTTTACAATATCCCAGAAGCACTGATAAAAACACTTCATTAGACCCATCAGGGCCTACTGCACTGTCTCATGCCAAAACCACCTGCATCACTTCCTCCAAAGAAGCCCCCTCGGGTAAGAACGGAGCCCTGCTCGGCCAAAATAATATGAGGGATGGCCAGGGCCAAGGTCAGAGCATCCTATTGAAGCTCGGCTGTCAACAAATCCTTGAAAAAATCCCCATTCCCCACCCCCCCAACCCCCAAGTTGCGAGGGAGACTAGGTTATGTGATGATGCTCTCTAGATAGTCAATGGAGGTGATCAAAGTTGTAGCCCATTTTTATCATAGAGTGGAAATACCTCGTATTTTTGTCCCTCTCAAGTACCCATTTACAGGCTACTTTTTGACACCAATAGTCCTCCTCTACCTCTGAAGTGTGTTGTGGTCGAGCCATAGCTCGATTCATGGAAATGAGGTTGAAATCAGTTGGCATATCATCATATCGTCGTTTAGCTTGCAAAACTACAGCCTCGACCTATTTAATATTCCAAAAAGTATCATTGAAAACGCCCTTGTTCCATTACTTCAGCACTACTTAAGACGATGAAGTTTTTCAGTAAGCTTAGGCATGCCCACGGACACCACAGGGATTGCCCAACACGCCTCCACCATCGAGGTGAAGTCGGGATATCAAAGCCAGATATTTTGAAATAAAAAAGAAGACGGGTCACCAAATGTCGAGAGTCGTACCCGTACAAGCAATGGACATTGATCAGACGAAGATCTCGGAAGATGCGTATCAATGTCTGAAGGAATTCATCAACCCATTAGCTCGAGAAGAGGACTCTATTGAGATGTTACCAGGGCCTATGGTCTGTCCGCCTAAAGACTACCGTCAAATCCAACATCAATGAGACCACTAATCAAATATCGCTTCACTGAACTCCTCAATAGAGTGATCCGTTGGGTATGTACCATAGGATGGTTCAGACACTGAAATTGAGTTAAAATCACTGCCAATGACCACAACTTATTTTCATCGCCCATGCTCCTCTTGAAATCCCATATAATACCCCGTGCTACCTTGTCACATTTACCGTAAACTAATGTACAAAAAAGTGGGTCCTTGGCAAAAGCTACCTGTAACAGTAAGTGTTGAAGTTGTTCGTCATCATGCATGCACGACCTCATAATCAATAGAGTCATCCATCAAACACCAGATATAATTATTACAATTCCTAATCAGAGAAAAGAAACTAAAACGGTGACAACTCAATCTCTCTTCCCCTTGCATTCTTTGTTCACGTATAACAAACTCTTCATATAGTAATAATGTCTGAAGAACCATTATGTTAGCTTATATTTTTAAAAACATATAAATAAATAGTTTTTCTTTAGAGGAAGAACGTAAATTATATGAAGGATAAAAGTGAAATACCAACAAAATCGTAAAAGTAATTTTGTCTATTGAATGTTGAGATTAAAGAGTTTAAAAGATCTTATAAAAAGGATTGGTTAAGCTTACTTCTTTTTCTTAAAGAGCTTATCATAAGATTATGGACATCTTATTTTGAAATCTTATAAGCTCTATAGAAAAAAAATTACCGAATAATTTTATAGATCTATAGAGCTTATAAGCATTTAAACATTTTTTATGTGCATACATGATCATATCTAAAAAAAATTAAGAGATTCTCTGAATAATTGATTTTTCACACGCAATTTTAATTTAATAAAAAGATAGTGCTTTTACTTGTCGATAACTATTTTTCTTCCTAATACCTATTTACTTTGTTAACTCTAACTTATTTTTTTACAAAATTTAATTTAAAGAAAAATATATTTCTCTTTTGTTAGCATCCAATTGAAATTAGTCTATGATTAATATATTTTAGTACATAGTTATTTCTTAAATCTTACTATTTTTAATTGTATTAGTATTGTTTATTCTCAATTTTATAGAGCTTTACTTTATTTTAGTAATATTAATTATACATATTATATTCTCTTTTTGGTATTCTTTTATTGAAATCCTTTTATTTCTAGATATTTTGAAATTTATTGATATACAAATTGTTCATTACTTTTAAGAAGAAAACATCCGAATTAAATAAAGAAATGATAGTTATGACAAGACAAAGTTCTAAAAAAAGGAAAACGATTCAGTACGTATTCTAATTCCTCGCAACTACATAGACATATTTGTCATTATCTAAGTAGTTTAGAGGTATTAGGATTGTTAAATTACCTTTTTTTTTATAGAGTATATTGTTTTATAAATAATTTTGATTTATTATTAAAAAGTTTCTTGAGTAAGGATATGAGTGTCTTTTCACAGAAAACACTTAGGAGATTCATACTTATATATATAATATAGATTTGAAATAGTATTAATTTAAAAATAAATAAATTAGAAATTGTTTGGTATAACTAGCCAAATAGGAAACACCTGCGAGAAAAAAATGCAATTTACACCCGTGATATGAGAAATGAGTAGAGAAAATCTCCTATAAAAAGAAATAGCAAATTATTCCTTATATTTGAAAAATAAAGCAAATTACCCCCTTTAAATAGATGTTAGGGAGGATAACTTGTTTCATTACCCAAAACACACAAAATAATTTGCTATAGTTTTTTCTCAAAGGGGTTTTTATTCATTTTCTATATTAAAGGGAGTATATTGCGTTTAACATGTAGAGACGTAAATTTCATAAAGAAGGAAGACATGTATGCGGGGACCACACATACTAATAATATAAATTTTATATTAAAATTCCGCTCCTCTTAAAGCTATCATATGAGAAATCCTTGGGAACTATATCCAGATTGCAAGCTTCCATCAGAGATTCAGTTTCAGAGTAAATAATCCAAGAACCAGTAGGATTAGGATCACTAGCCCCCCAAAAAATGGATCAGTATTATATTGCTATCATTTCAGCCCTGGTAATTTTCATTATCTGGTGCATAAAATCCTCCCTCAATCCTGCAAGAAGAACTCCTCCCTTGCCACCAGGCCCCCGGGGCTTGCCCATCCTCGGGTACTTGCCGTTTCTGGGCAACAATTTACTCCATCAGTTTGCAGATCTCGCGCAGCAATATGGTCCAATCTACAAGCTCTATCTTGGGAGCAAACTGTGCGTCGTAATCAACTCACCGACCCTTGTAAAAGAAGTGGTTCGCGATCAAGACTCGATTTTCGCCGACCGTGACGCTAACATTGCAGCATTAGCAGCAACCTATGGTGGAAAGGACATATCATTTTCGCCACACAATTCCGAATGGCGGGCCATGCGCAAAATATTCGTCCGCGAGGTGTTAAGTAACAGCAGTCTCCAGGCATCTTACAATCTCCGGAAGGAAGAGGTCAGGAAGGTCATCAGCCGTGTCTATAACGATGCCGGAAAACCTGTCCACTTCGGTGAACTATTGTTCCGAACTGAACTGAATGTCATAATGAATATGTTGTGGGGTGGCATAGTTGAAGGCGAAGAGTGCGAAAGACTTGGAGAAGAGGTCCGGAACGTGGTCATCAAAATTGTGGATTTGCTGGGAAAGCCAAATATTGCTGACTTCTTTCCAGTCCTGGCCCCGTTTGATATTCAAGGTGTGAAGAAAGATACAGAGGGTTATGTGCAAACTATGGACAGGATTTTCGAGGACGTTATTGCTAGATGTAGAAAGATGTTGTCTGGAGAAATCAAGAAAGAAGGAAAGGAGGATTTCCTTCAAGTCCTGTTAGAGCTAAAAGAGAAAGAAGATCCTGCGATGCCAATCAGTCATACACAAATCAAGGCCATACTGACGGTAAGCTTTGTTTCATTCGTACGTTATTTACAACAAGCTCCAACAACAGAAAGTAGCAGAATAACTTGAAATTCCTCTTCCTATTCCGTGACTATCAAATTTTTTCTTTCGATTAACCTTACAATCATCTATTTTGCTTGGGGTTAAATACAAATTATCCATTTGATATTAAAAATGAGTAAATTACCGCTTTATAAAAAGAAAAAGAAATAGCAAACTATCCCCTTTGTTTTTAAAAATAGAGCAGTCAAGACTCTCACGTGACTTCGTGCCATTCACGCGCTTTTTTCTTTATTTTAAATTATACAATTACATTTACATCCTTATTAATAGTCGTTGGATTTGATTTAATCTAAGGTCAAAATGTAACTAATAAGATCAATTATTCAAAGTTTACTTAATTCGATCAACGGTCTAAATTTAAAAAATATATTTATACAAAATTAATTAAAAGTCTATCTATAATATATTTTTATTAATTATAATAATATATATATGTATGTGTGTGTATATATACAGAGAGAGAGGGAGAAGGGGAGGGGGGGGGCTGGAGGGGGAGGGCCGGCGACGGAAGGTGGGGCTGGAAACGACGATGAGAGACTAGGAAAGGAGATGCAACGACAAGGGCTAAGGGATTTGGGGCACCAACGACCTGGGGTAGGGGGAAGGGGGTAGCAAATTTAAGGAGGAAGGGGATGGGGGCGGCAGATCCAAGGAGGGGAGGGGGAAGGAGGGGGCAACGAGGAAGGTGGAGGTGGGGGTGGTGATCTGGGCCGGCGTCGGCAGATCTAGGTTAGAGAAGGACTGGGGAGGGGGAGGCTTATTTTTTAAAATAAAAAATATATTATTATAAATATTATATATTACAATATATTAAAAAAATAGTATTTTATTCTTAAAACTGAATCAAAAATCTCACTTAAGACGTTTGTAGTACGTCACCAGGGCCAAAGGGATAAATTATTTCATTTTTAATTCAGTATTTTTTTTTTCACGGGTTGGGTTGGGGGGAAAGGGGAGGGGACGAGGTATATTGCACATTTTCTATATCACATTGGGATAGTATGCATTTTTTCCATTATGCATGTACCGGGGATGATGGTAGAGTTTCTGGTGTTGCAATGTTTTGCGTTAGGGATAATTAGATCGCCTTTTTCTAAGATTTAGTGTAATTATATGTAGATTTAATGTAATTTAGGAAATTAAATGTGGAATCCCTAACTTTTGTCTCTGCCCAACCTATTGATAAATTAGTAAGATTCACGAAATTTTCTAATATGATCAAACCAAAAGTTATATAAAAAAAAAGGTTAAATCTACGAAATTGATAGACTAAATGATCAAATCAACACTTTATGTGACCAAAATTGTCCGGGCTGCATACATACTGGATAAAAATTGCAATTAAATCATTAAAGGTTTAGAATTTCCTCATTAGCTATTTTGGGTGACAGGATGTTGTAGGAGGTGGGACTGACACTTCGGCAACAACAATTGAGTGGGCAATGGCGGATCTTTTCAATAATTCAAAGGCCATGGAAAAGGTGCAAAAAGAATTATCGGAGGTGGTGGGATTGAACAACATAGTTGAAGAGTTCCATCTACCTAGATTAAAGTACTTAGAAGCAGTTCTTAAAGAAACAATGCGTTTACATCCAGCCGTACCCCTCTTGGTCCCAAGGTCTCCAGCCCAAACTTCCATTGTCGGGGGATACACTATCCCAAAAAGAACAAGAGTCTTCATAAACATAGGGTGGATCCAAAGGGATCCTTCTATTTGGGATAGCCCTTCTGAATTTAAGCCTGAGAGGTTTCTTGACGACAACGAAAAATGTGATTTCAGTCGTAACAGTTTTCATTATCTTCCTTTTGGATCGGGGAGAAGGATGTGTGCTGGCCTTCCCCTTGCAGAGAAAATGGTGATGTATTTACTGGCTTCACTTCTACATTCTTTTGAATGGAAGCTACCTGATGGTGAAACAATTGATATGTCGGACACGTTTGGAATTGTCTTGAGGAAAACTACACCACTGCTCGCTATACCCACGCCCAGGTTACTTGAACCAAACTTGTATGCATAATTTCATATTTGTGGCAGTGTTTTTGGCCTTGTTGAATGACCAGGAAGTTCTTGTTGCTATAGGATCATAGGACTTCATGTTTCGTGCACATCTGTAGTGTTGTGGTTTGAATTCTGGGAAACTGTAATTTTAATTTGGTTTCTGATTGTAATTGAGTTGGAAACTCTAATATGAATTTGATTTGTGATTCAACTAAAGTCATTTACATGTTGAGTGAACAAAAGAATGTTCATTCAAGTAGTTTCTCCTGTGCAACATATAGTGCTGAATGATTAATGCTAAATGATTTTACTTAGGTTGAGGTGAACGTGTCATCAGTTGTAACGAATATTAAGCATTGATATCATCTTGGGTTTAAACCAACTTATTCACGGACCGTTCATAAGCCGTACGTCGCAGAGGAAGACTCGCTATTGCAGTCGAAAAACCATTTGGAAAATTTTACCGTCCACAAATTGGAATTTTGCGGTAAATGCTTTAGTCGCAACTTTGTGACAGATGTCGCGACGGAGGTAGTACAATTCGAACGGCTTTCGTGCAATTTTTTTTGCCCGTCACAGAACTGTTTTAATATTTGTTGCAAAATATTTAAAGTTTTGTGACTTCTTTCTTCAGCCATCACAAATGTAGTAGACCATGATAAGTGTAACGGCTATTTTCACAACGACCACTATACCAGTTGCAAAATTGTCACGAAAATTGTTACATAACGGCCGTCGGAAACAGCAGTGCAAAATCTATATATCGCAAAGTTGTTTATATATATGTTGCTTTAATTTCATTTGTATTCACTCTCTTGAATCATTAAAGCTCACAGACACACACACACACACACACACACACATACACACACACACACACTGTCTATCTCTCTCTGATTATTGAGTATATTTAAAATAGTGAAAATTGCATTTTTGGACCCATATTTTAGGGCCTTTTTTAATTTAGTCACATTTGTTATGATTTTCTAAAATTGCATTCCATAAGTTTAAATTTTCTCAATTTTAGTCCTCACATACATTTTTTTTCCAATGATTAACGGAAAATATACGGAAATGCACGTGAGACTGCTAACAGCTTCGTTAATTATTGGAAAAAAGATTAATGTGAGGACTAAAACTGAGAATTTTTTTAAATGGGACGCAATATGAGAAAATAATAACAAATGACACTAAATTAAAAAAAATAAAAAATAAAAAGCCCTAACATATGAGACCAAAAATGTGATTTTCCCTTTTAAATATTACCATCATCACATACCGTTGATCTGCGAACTAAGTTTGGGAGAGGAGGACCGTGATTGAGCAAGTATCAGTTGAAACGCATTTTTTGTTCAATGTAGTTTGATTATTATTTTTAATTGATATTTTAAATATTAATTATTATTAATAGCAATTAATTAATTTATAACTCAAAATTTGTATGTATATATATAGGTAGTGATTATCATGTTTAGAAAATTGAAGAGGTGGACTTATGAGAAGAACCTGCCTGCAAATTTGGGTATTAGGCAGGCGTTTGAGGATGGTGCAGGCTTTCATAGAAATTATTATGCGGAGGGTGGGCGGCGTCCAAGTAGGTGGATTTTGTGCCGAAAAGATCGAGCCTGCTTCTCTGGAAAAAGAGAATTGTTGAAGGGTGTGGCGGGGATTCCGGTGAATTCTTGAACCATGGCTCTGAAATTGGTGGTGTAAGTGGTTAACACGGGAGTCGGCGCTCATCTGGAGGCTCTTGATCTTTTCTTCAGGTTAGGCGCCGCCATCTGGTTTTGATTCTGTGGCAAAGGCAGAGGTGCCAGGGTGGGGCTAATACTGTCCACTTTGACCGTCATTGCCTGTTGTAAAGTTGGCAGAAAGGAGGAAGAGTTGGAAAGCATGGGATTGTGAGAGAGGGCCTTTTCTTTCTGCCTTTGCCACGTCAGCATCCACTTTGGATGCTAACTGTTTAATTTTTGTCCAATTGATCGTCGAAACCCTAAGGCTCACTTTGAGCTTATATTCCCGACCAATTTTGATCGTACACTATAAAAAAAATGCGGGAATAGGAACGGATAGAGACGACCGTTCCAGTTACCGTTCCAAATAGGAACAGTTGTAGGAACAGTTGTGGAATGGTAAACCGTTGATGACGTCACAGTCGTGCTAATTGTAATACAAATTAATAGGAACGGACCGACCGTTCCTATTAGAGTGCCAAAAATGGTGAGCCAATTTGTACACCTACAACCGTTCCTAAAGGGGACCTGATATATTTTGGACTTTAATTTGGAACACATGTGTGAGATTTGGAACGCGACGCCGACCAGGAACACTTACCGTTACTATATGTGTTCCAAAGACCGGGTCTATTTGGACCGGTGGACTGACCGTTCCAACATGTAGTCCTACAGAAGACCCTTTTACGCCATGGGAAAAAATGTAATGCAATTACTGTTTCAAATTATGTGTATATAGTAAGTGTATTGTTACAAGTACCGTTCCAAATTGTATTCCAAGTAGGAACGATCCTTTTGGATGTACCTCATACCGTTCCTAATATGCGGTAACAGCTATATTACAACGGTAACATTACCGTTCCTGTTTCCTCTCCTGAGACCGTTCCTAAAGCTGGAACAACGGCTATATTTCAACGACTAGTTTTGTGTTCCAAATAATATTCCAATGCCGTTCCAATATTTTCTATATATATGTCCCCCTTCTTTGTCATTGTTCTTATACTTACTCTCCTACTCATTTTGTTGTAACTCCCCCCCTTGATTCTTTATACGGAAAAATCGAACATATCAATTACCGAGCGCGAATTTTACATTGATATTGATAGGTGTTTTGCTCAGGTAAGTTTGCAAAATTCTATTATTTTGCATGTATATATTTATATATATAATTTACTCTCGTCAATTAATTGCGTACTGTTGTGAATTATACATAGGACCAATCATGTTAAGACAGTTGAGGAAATGGATGTATGATTGAGACGTCCTGGGTGTGACGCCGGAGTTTGAGGATGGTGTTACAACATTTTTAGAATGGGCCCAGTCTCAACATTCATATATGGATGGGACAAGATTAAGTGTCCTTGCCAGAAGTGCAAAAACGAACGGTTCAAAACGCCAGACGAGGTAAATTTTGATTTGTGTATGAAAGGGTTTATGCTAGAGTATTACAATGTGACTTCGCATGGTGTGGGGGGCCTTGACGGAAGTGAGCCTTCTATTCCAGATCCTATGCTTAACAACACTAGATGTGGCCAAGGTAAAAGAATTGGAAGATAGTGTAGCTGTCATCATGTGCAACCTCGAGAAAATTTTTCCTCCTTCCTTTTTCGACTCAATGGAGCATCTAATTGTTCACCTTCCATAATAGGCGCGCGTTGGGGGCCCGTGCAATACAGGTGGATGTACCCATTTGAAAGGTAATTAATTAATTAATACTGTTAAATATATATTTATCATTTGCATTTTAATAAATTGTCATATGAATAGATTCCTACACGATTTGAAGAAAAAGGTGAAAAAGAAAGCACACGTCGAGGCGTCAATTGTAGAGGCTTATATTGTCGAAGAATTCGGACTTTTCTCCTCTCACTACTTTGAACCGCACATTCTCTGCAAGCGAAACAGACCCGGTCGGAATGATGATCTCATGAGCAACGACGATCGAATAGTTCGGTCCATTTTTCAATTACCCAGGCCGAGCAAGTGGAGCCTCGAAGAAGAGATGGCTGAGCGGGGAGGAACTTCATGCTATCGAGACATACGTCTTGTGTAATTGTGAAGCAGTTGCACCGTACTACGAGTAAGTGTCTTATACAAAGGTAATTATCTCGTATGAATCATTTCAATTTCAATTACATGTATATTTATAACTATCAGTTTTACTATAACAGGTCATTCCTGAATGAACTGTTCGAGCAACACAATTCGGAGGACCGATAATTGATCAACTAATGGTGATACAATTCAAGGATTGGTTCAAGGCTCGTGTAAGTATCATATATTTCTTGTAAATGCGATATGCTCATTAATTTGTAATGATTGGTTCAATTGCCTATATATATCATTAATTGCAGGTGAAACCCAAATTGAATCACATAAACGAGGAATTGTTGAAGTTGCATTATTGGGGGCCAAGAGCAGAAATGACGACATACCCATCTTACTTCGTCAATGGCTTCATTTTTCACACTGAACGTCACAATGTCGGCAAGTCAACAATGAATTGTAGTGTTTGTGTTAAAAGTTCATCATATACAGACACGAATTCAACTTCTTTGGAATTTTGGAAGAGATAATTCAGCTAGATTACCCACTAATTCCGAACATGCACATTTTACTATTTAATTGTCCTTGGGTCGATCCGGTCAGAGGCATGAAGATACACCCTCGTTATCACGTCGTTGATGTCAACTTCAAAAAGCTCTACCAAAAGAATGAATCATTCATACTAGCACAACAAGTAGTACAAGTATACTACACGGATTACCCGAGCATGAAGAAGGACAAAGTCGACTGGAAAGCTGTTTGCAAAATCAAGGCTCGAAGAGTAATCGATGACTCGCGATGGACCGAGGTCGCCTATCAGATGGATGAAGTCGTACCTAATCCAGATGTTGTAATAGATAACCAAACATTTGAACTGTATGACCCAACGGGAATACAATTGGTCGTTGATCATGGAGCAGGGCCATCGCGCTCGCCAGACAGTGAATCAAAAGATCAAGATGAAGATAGCTTTGACGAGGCTGAGTCCGATGAAGAGACTTATGGAATTTTTTCAAAAAAAAATTTGTAATTTTTCATTACAGATATTGTAAAAAATTGTATTCGATAGATGTATTTTGATTATTCTAAGAAATCAAAATAAATTTTAAAAATAGGTACGAAAATTTGATTCTAACAACCGTTCCTAATACAGGTACAACTATTTGAATAGGTGCCAAACAAAAAACAACGAGAGAATTTGAATTAGGAACGGTCAAATTTATCAGGACCGTTCCTATTTAAGGTACAATTTTCCAAATATGGCGGCTAATTAAAAAAATGAGGGAAATTTGAATTAGGAACGATCAAATATTAAAGGGACCGTTCCTATTTGAGGTACATTATTTCAATTATGGCGGCTAATTAAAAAAATGAGGAAAATTTGAATTAGGAACGGTCAACTTTTACACTGACCGTTCCTATTTGAGATACAATATTTCAAATATGGCGGCCAATCCAAAAAAATGAGGAAAATTTTGAATTAGGGAACGGTAGGTGAAAACTAAACACCGTTCCAAACTGAAGTCCAATATTTTGTTTTGGGCGCCCAATGAAAAATCTGTGGGAAATTCAACTATATGGAACAGTCCGTTTATACATGACCGTTCCAAAGGTTAATAGGAACGGTAAATACGTGCGTGTATTAAAAACGACATCGTATTTTCCGTTAGGAATGGAGTATTGGGAACATCTTGTCTATAGGTGAGCCGTTCCTATATTATTACAATTCCAACCAATTGGTCCGAGTATCTCAACATCCATCAGCCGGATCAACACCATTTTTTTAACACATACAAGGTTAATGGATATAAATTGATGTCTAACGGTCTGATTTTCAATCAGCAACCCGGAATTTAAGGATGCATCTGTTTTTTCTTACGATGAATACTGACCGGATACGAGATCTCGAGAACCACACACCGAAATTTTGCAAAACTACACATAATGTATTATTTTGTATGATACATCATATCTAACGGTTTGATTAAAATTTTGACGGTCTGATTATGCCGTGCAGTACAACAACATAGGGATCCTAGTTACATCTGTGAATACTAACAAACATAAATATAAAAAATACTTCATATTGTGAGCGTGTGTCTAGTTTTTGGATATTTTACTATAATATTTTTCAAATTCTTTAAATACCCAATTGATATATCTTTTATTCAATAAATTGAGTGTTCGAAACGTGTTTTTACTAATTTATATTTATTATCAAAGAAAATAACAAAAAAATTGCCAATTATATAGTAGGAACGGTTCTATATACAAATAAAACGGTAACTATGTACAGGTAAACAAACGACGTTGTTATTTGAAGATAGGAACGATACTTGTAACACTGGACCATATTACACGACAGTTTCCTAGTAAAGTTTCATATAATATTAAGTAATATGTATTAAATGCGTCGTTTTTCAAAGTTAGAAACGGTACCTGATAACACAGGACATATTACATGACTGTGTTTCTAGTAAGTTTATTATAAGTAATATGTCGTTAAAACGACGTTGTTTTGGAACTTTGGGCTGGACTTAGGAACGGTCCACTACAAAATGTGACCGTTTTCCCAAAATTTCTAATATAAATTCACCCCTACGCTAACTTTTACCCATTTTCTGCCTCTCCCTCTTCCCCCTCAATCTCACTCTCCCAATCTCTCTTTCCCCTCAATCTCATTTTCTCCACCTCCGCCGTCGGCCGCCATCAGCGCCTCTCCCACCGACGCCTCTGACTGCCGCCATACCCGCTGGCCGCCATCAGCCCCCTCCCCCCCCCCCCCCCAGCCGCCAACCGCCGCATCCCCCCGAGTCAGTTTGCCGCTGCCAGCGCCCCCGTCGTCAGTCGCCGCTTGCAGCTGCGCCAGCGCCCCCCCCACCATCCCTCCACATTGTCATACCAAGTAGGTTTTCAAAAACCCTACTTTTATTTTTCTTTTTTCTTATTTTTAATATTCTAAAATGCATGTAAGATTTGGTTGTAATATTTGTAATTTATTCTGTAATTTCTATAATTTTTGAATAGTTAGGGGAGTAATCTGTAAATTCTATAGTTGTCGTATTTTTCTGTAATTTCTGTAGGATTATAGGATATTATGTTGTAATTTTTCTGTAAATTTTCTGGGAAATTTTTTGTAATTTTCTTGAAAAATCTGGAATATATGATATTATTTCCTGTAATTTGTACGGTGTAATTTATGTAATTATGTAATTTTTGTGTAATTGAGTAATTTTTGTTAATGTAATGTAGTTTATTAATTTTCTGTAATTTGTAGGTTTAATTATGGTTAATTTTGTGTTAATTTTTTTGAATTTAATCAAATTTCTGTAAATTTGATGGAATATAGGATATTATTTTCTAATATTATTAAAAATTTCAAAAAACAAATTCTGTTTTACATCTGAAAATATAAAACAGAAAAATTTAATGGTGAAAATCTGGAAATTTGTTATCTTTGAAAAATCTGAAAATTTACTATTTCTGTATTTGGGTATATTTCTGTATTTATGAAAAATCAGAAATATGGAAATTTGAATTTTTTAAATTCTGGAAATTTTTATTTTTTTTAAAAAAAATTTGGAAATTTGAAATTTTCAAAATATATGGAAATTTAAATTTTTTAAAAATCTGGAAATTTGAATTTTTTTAAAAATCTGGAAATTTGAATTTTTTTGAAAATCGGGAAATTTGAATTTTTTAAAAATCTGAATTTTGAATTTTTAAAAAATCTGAAAATTTGAATTTTTTAAAAATTTGTAATTTTTGAAATTTGAATTTTTTAAAAATCTGAAATTTGAATTTTTTAAAAATCAAGAATTTTGAATTTTTTAAAAATCAAAATTGGAATTTTTTAAAAATCTGGAAATTTGAATTTTCTAAAAATCTGAAAATTTGAATTTTTTTAAAAATATGATAATTTGATTTAGTGCAATTTTAGGGGTAAATTTGCTATTAGTATAAATATTATACATTTGAAATAAATTGATACTTACATGTATTTTTTAGATCCATGTCTGGTCGGGATTTCACCTCGAGAGAGGTGGACGGGTCGTGGCCAGGGTCGTTGGCGCGAGGGCGCGGCGAACCGGCTATTACGCCGGCTGGTGTTGCTTCCCAGGATGGGAAGCAGTGTTCCGACCACCACCACCACCACCGACAGAGCAGGCACCCGGCCACTTGCGCCGGATCAACAGACGTTGCGATCTACTGCTGCGCCGGATTCAATAAGCCCGGACCATTCCACTATTGCACCGACGGTCGATCCGGCCCGTCCATGGGCTGCCCGCACCACTACCACGCCACCGGCCCCACCACTCCCACCAACCATCCGCGGTCCAGTACGTCACACTTGCTGATGCGAGGTATATTTATAATTTTTTAAAAAATATTGTAATTTAAATTAATATTTTAATGTCATACTAATTATTTTATAAATTTTAGTTTCTGATTGGAAGATCCACGAGCGCATGTACGTGGTCCGTGCAAGGGACAAACATCCCTTGGCAGTTTGCGCAAGGTGCGCAGAGCACAGCTTTTCTGGTTTGAAGGTACGACAATTATTTTTTTGTTTTTAAATATTTTAACAATCTACTGTAATGATAATGCATATATTTTTATACAGAGATGACGTAACTGGTGGGACGCCGACGACGATTCGATGTTCTAGATCTTCCACGTTGGGTGGGAAGTTTCCTCAGGAAGAAGTTCGTTATTTTACCAGACAGTCCCTACAGAAGCCGCTATGCGCTGGCTAACGAGTGTGGCGGCAGCTCCTCTGTACTGGGAGTCCCAGAGTTCAAGCAGGAGTGCGAGAAAGAACAAAGCGAATCGAAACGCCAACCCAGCCGCATCGCTACTGTGTACCGCGGGGGATCTGTCTCCGTCGGTAGGCACAAGCAAAAATTGTAAGATATCTAATGTTATTTCAATTAATTTATTACTATTAAATTAAAATTGTAATAATGTTTTCCCATTTCTTTTTACAGGAGAGCAGCTCGGCGCCTGTGAAGCAGATGGAGTTTATTCTTCAGATGCTACAAGAAGAAGCGACGGCGGCTGGAGGGGGGTCGAGGGCAGCGGACGGTGGCGGGTAAGTTGTAATTAAACATTCTACTTTATTTTTTTAAATGTTCTAATTTATTGTAATTATTTTTGCAGGAGATGTTCCAGAAAGATGATGGAGGATCATCAATCTCAGCCCGTTGCAATCCTGAGGATTCCTGCTTCCAAATCAGAGGGCTCGGTGGCGCAACCGAGCAGCAGATGTGGCTCACTTGCGTCGGGGGCAAGAAACAAGGGCCGAGTATTTGGTTTTGGTTCTGAGGCCTGGGTTCCGCCAGACCGTTACCTCGCCATCACCAACCGCCATCACCACCACCACCGCCCGCTCCAGAGCCAACACCTTCATAAACTTGGAGGGTCGTTGGTCCGCCGTCAGAGATGATGGCCGACCTGATGGGCATGATGAAGACATGCAGACCAGTCGTTTTTCCGCGCAGCCCGTCACGGCCTCCTAGAGACCCACATTTCCAGATATTGACGAGATGGAAGAGGAGTAGATTATGTATTTTTTATTTTGATTTTTTATAATTAAATCGGATAATATTCGTATTTAATATAATTTTATTTCTAAATTATGCATTTTTCATATTTAAATATTAATTATATAATCAAAATATATGAATAATTAAATTTCTATTTAAATGATAGTAATTATTACTAAAAAAAATTAATAATTCATCTATTAGGAACGGACTTTAGACGGCATTGCAGCTCCAAAATACCGGTCCTATATTGTCTGTTTTAAAAATATATACCGTTCTCAATGCCGATGAAAAAAACCATTCCAAAAATAGAAGCCAACCGTTCCTAAGACGGGACTTACCTTGCCTACATATATTTCAAAATCAATTCTTTCGTTGTAGGCTTCGTTCTAAAGAAAATACCAAAAAACCGGTCCAAAATTGGTTATTCCAAAGTTAGAGTGCCAAAAAACCGTTCCTAAATCACGCGAAAAATATATTCAGTTACGATACTAATGTATACAACCTGCCGTTCCTACATGTATTCCAGATACCATGCTAAATGTATCCAACAACATAGTGTGACAATTCCAAAAATGTGTTCTAACTACCGTTCCTATATGTGGGATTTAATTCGATGCTACCGTTCCTAAAGTTTATAAAGTGTTCCAAATACAAAAAAATATAAAATTTATACGTACAAAGGTTAATTAGGAACTTAAAGCACGAAAAATATGCAAAAACTGTTCCCACGTGAGGAACGGTATCTTCGTTACCGTTCCTAATAATTAAGATCACCTCTTATTGCCACGGATAGCCTCCCGTTCCTCAACCATTACTAATTGCAGTCCAAAAGGTTCGAGTGAAGTATTTATCGTTCCAAAAATAAAAAAAATCGTTCCATGTTGCCGTTTCAATTCCCGCTTTTTTTTGGTAGTGGTAAGGACTAAAATTGCTATAAAATTAAAAAACCTAAGGGATTAAAATGGCTAGTCCCATATTTTTGGAATCAATTTTGTCAACCCCAAACATACGGGACTAATTTTACAATTTTGCCATAAAAGAAAGATAGAATTATTATACTGTTTATTAAAATGTGATCCTTAGAGTAACTAATTTAGATGACATTGTTTATTGATAAAAGTGTCCTTAAACACATTTCTTTGTTCACAAGATCATGTCCATTTCTTTAATCAATTAATTACTCCTTCAGAAATTTTTTAGTCATGTATATTTATAAATATTATCTGCTTTTGCTTATTCTGATCAATTATTTAATTTTTTTCTATTTTTTATTTAATTAGACCAAAAGTACAATAAAATTTTAACTTATACATATTTATTAAGTGTGTTCCAACTGTTAATACCAAAATTTATTTTTTCGATTTTATTATGATTAGATGTAAAGTGTTAATTGTGTTTTCACAAACACATAGATATAAATTTCTTAAATTCGTCTGATTGAAATATGTCGAACTGCTAGTATTGATAATGGACAACCATGCCCTCTTCAAGCTCCGTCATCTTCTATTTTTCTCCTATGATCCTCTATTTATAGAAAGGGTTCGATCTTTTTCCTATATTTTTCCCAATTTGGCAAGTGTATTTATGCGAGTTCCGGGGGTGTATCAATACTATAACGGGCGGTAGGATATTATTGGAAGCTCGTAATTTTATTTTAAGAGTTTCCTTTATAATTATATTGAAAAAAATACAATTTAATTTGCAATTTAAGGGTTGTCATTTTGGTTTTGCAAAATTTATTTACTGGACCAAATTATAATTCGAATTGGATCATGTTCAAGTCACCTACATTTTTTTGGCCAAATTGATTGAAAAATAATTAAAATTGCCAATATTTTAAAATTACATAACTGAAATATAAATATCAATTTGTACAGGATAAAAAATAATCTTCATTCCTAACTTATTGGGCTAAAAATTGAATTTCGCATTTGTATTTTACATCTATACCTCTGTACCTTATTATTAAGGGACACCAATTTGGTGTCTCCTAATTTTTGGTCTATTTTTTGAAATATTTATTTTTTAATTTATTCTAGCTAATTTCCCCACTATTCGTTTATAGTTATTTTTTTTCCTACATATTATTTTTTTTTCATTATTTTTTTATAAATTTATATACTTTATTATTTTGTATGTATTCTAATTAAAATAATTTTATAAATATTTTAAAATAAATATTATAGAATTTTCACACACACATCCATGTGTCCATGAAAATTACTAGTATATTGTAAGGGGCGTCTACCACGTAACAAGATAAGGTTGTTTAATCATTGTAGAAAAGCCAAATAATGCTAATGTGAAGTGGGTATTTTTTTTGTGAAAATGAAAAACAACTTTTCTTTCCACAAACATCAGAAGCCCAACATGAACAAGGTACAGTGAAAGCACAAATAGAGGCACAAAGCCAACAAAGCTTAAAACATACACTAGTTCAGTGACAACACCAGTGAGCAATTGAGCTCCCCGGAAAATCACTCAGAAAACGAGAGCAAAAGAAATAATCTCAGGCGGAGACTGAACAAGGGTATTCCATCAACCGTTTATTCCCATTCTGCCAGAGCGCCCATGCAATGACAACTGCATATTGATAATATCCTCCTCCAGTTTTCTGAAACAATCTTCTAGCCCACGATTCGGCGTGAATCCACCCCATTGCCTGATAACAGCCAAGAGGTTTGTTAAATCCCACGTCTGCCTAGCGAAATCACAATCCAACATGAGATGCGATCATCCTCAACCTCCGAACCAAAACGGACAGCCCCCCTGACAGAACTGTCGCCCTCCGAAGGTTCTGGCAAGTTGAAAGAGCCGAATGAACAAAGTCTCCATAGAAAGACACGAATCTTACTTGGAACCTTAGCGCACCAGACAAGATTCCAGTTACTAAAAGAGGATCCACCCGAGAAGCCAACACCCCCAGCTGCACAAATTAACAATTATCAGTGGCTAAATTATAGGCACTATCAACTGAAAAGCGACCCGTGCGGGAGAAAATGCCAAACTAAGCGATCTCTTCCTGTGGCTCCGTTAGAATTGGGATTAAACTGATAACAACAACATCATCAGGGAAAAAAAAACTTGTTCTAATACTCCAAATTCCAACCCCTCCCATTCAAACAAAAATAATGAATTCACAGTGGCTGATTGAGGGCAATTATGAAGAGACCGAGATAGGCCTAAAAGAGTGAGGCCGAAGCAGCCATCCATCATGCCAATGCGGATAGTAGAACCATTTCCAACTTGAAACCGGCAACGCTTTAAAATGATAGGTAGTGATGAGACGATGCTCCTCCAAGAGTATGATGGATCCCCAACGATGCATGCAACAAGTCAGAATTCAGAACATAACGAGCCTTCAAAACTTTACTAAGAAGCGAATCAGGGAATTCCATTAATCTCTAGGCTTACTTAGCCAATAAAGCAAGATTGCAATGTTTTAAGATCCTGAAAGCCCAAAAACGCCTTCGTGTTTTCTCAAACAAAGCTTTGACCAAGCTAACCAAATGAACCTTTCCTGCCCCTGCCACTAGACACCAAAAATCAGCCATCAACGACTCCCATTTCTTGATTAAAGATGCTGGAAAGGAAGCAGGACAATGGCGTATGTGGGAATTGCCTGATGAGCATGCGCTCAATAAGAATTTCTCGGCCAACTTGAGAAAGGAATTTTTCCAACCACTCCAAGATCTTTTTTTCCACATTCTGTCCGGAGATTTGAGAAACATCTTTTTTGGACCTGCCAAAACATCGGGTAATCCCAAATATTTTCTCCTGCCGAGGGACAACTTGCACATTGAGAATAGAAGCCAAACGGACACCAAACTCCTCCTGACAGTTAGGACTCAACATCATCTCTGATTTTGTGAAATTAACTGTTTGATCCCGACACATTCTCATATAAACAAAGAACATTCTTGATATTGTGCATGGAGACCTCATTTAGCTTGACAAAAAATGAGGGAGTCGTCAACAAAAATAAGTATGAAGTACGGGGGGAGGGGGGGGCTGTTAATCCCTTGAATAGAACTTGTTTCCTCTGAAACCCGTAAAAGGCTGCTAAATGCCTCCGTACAAAAAAATAAAAAGTAGAGGAGATAATGGATCCCTGTTGAATAACCACGCTACGCGAGCCAAAAATCCAACTGAGAAGCCATTCAAAATGAAGGAAAATTTGACTGAGGAAATACATAGCATGATAAGCTCAACAAACGAAATCATCAAATCCCAAAAACGCAATAAATGACCCAAGAAACCCACTCCAGCCTTGCTCATGTCGAGCTTAAGGCCATATAGCCTTTTTTAAACCATTTTTTCTTCCTTTTCAGAAGAAGACCAAGTTCATACGCAAGCAGAATGCTATCTGTGATTAGACGACACTGTAAAAAGCCGACTGAGTCGGGGAAATAATCAGGTCCATGAGCGGTCTTAACCTGTTAGAAATAGCCTTCGACGCTATTTTGTATATAATGTTACACAAACTGATAGGACGAAAATCAGCCATATTTTCAGGAGATGACTTTTTGGGAATCAATACGATGTGAGTAAAATTTGCAGCAGGGAATAGAATTCGATGATTCAGAAAATTAAGGACAGAAGACATGACATCAGCATCAATCACATTCCAGTACTTTTGGGAAAAACTGGGAAGAAAAAACCATTAGGACCAGGTGAGGAAAGAGGGGACATACCAAACACAGAGGACCGTACCTTATCGCAGTGAAACGGAAATGGCCAGAGAATGATTCATTTTTAAGTAACAACGGGGCTGGACAACCCTCAACACCTCTCCAATTCAGGAATAGACGGCGACTGAGACCAAAATAAAGTCCTGAAGTAGTCAGTAATAGTGGAGCTCAATGGCAGTCCGGTCATCACGCCACACGCTTGTGCTATCTTTGAGCCGCCATATCAAATTGTGTTTATGGCGAGATTTGTAGCATAATTCTCGATTTTTATCCCTTGAGTGGATGTGTTCTATAAACTTCCATTGCTTCTTGAAGTAAGTAATCAGTTAAATTACCTCCAGCAGTAGGTGAAATATTTTATACCATCATCCCCGAAGCGTTGATAGAATATTCTATTGAGTTCTCACCTGAAGTGATTTGAGATAATGGTTTGATTTTAAGAAGCCCTGAAACTTCTTCATTTATTTATTTAAAGGTGTTCATCTTCTTTGATTTCAAAGGCATATACATGTTGTGATCCCACTTTTTGCTAACTTGAGATCATTTTAATTAATTTACTTCACCAACATAGATATCCTTCATATGACTATATACATGATTTTAAATATTTTGTTAGCATTAATATATGAAATAAAATGTAATGGTTGACAAAAACAAATTTGTCATGAATCTCATTTAATTCTTACTTGTATTATTATGGTATTAATGTTTAATATATTTAATACCATGTATGTATGTCAATAGATAGTCCAAATCAATTACCATGGCAACTTATTTGATTCTAATTGTTAGTAATTTTTATGTCACTTTTAGTTCATATCTATGTGTAATACATTTGATTTCCACTTATGTGTATAATGGTGAATGTTTATGCTAAAAGTGCATATTAACTTGTTGTAAGGTCAATCTCATAAAATTGAAATTTCAAATGCTATTGACGTTTTTGGAATAAACTATCTATCATGGGTCCTTTAACGCCGAACCGCATTTTGGCAAGTTAATAACTTGAGAGAAATGATAAAGGAAAAATTTTTGATCACTTGATTGGTGATCGGAAGTGTTCAGTAATATTATTTCTTATTTCTTGTTTAGTATTATGAATTTTGTATTTTGCATGTTTTCGACGATAATGAAAACTTAATTTATATCATTGTTTCTCGTTAATAGCATATTCTAATGCGGGTTTGAAATTTCATAATGTTTTAATCAAGAATGAGTATTCCAGTTGGTAGCACTAACATTAATGGTTAAGATATATATCTTGCTGATTGTGCTACAATGTGCACAATATTTAAAGATAAGTACTTTTCTTATTTAGTAATGCAAGAAGCAAAATGTTAGTACTATATCCGGTAGTGAAAAGTTAATTGAGGGCTCCGGAAGAGCTAATATATTATTATCCAGTGGAATACAATTTTAAATTGATGATGCACTTTATTTCATCAAGTCTTAAAGAAACCTTCTAACTTTAAGATATCCGCCGAATGGATATCATATTGATACAACAAATCAAGAGATATTGAGTATCTTTATATCACAAGTGTGATCTCGGGGAAGAAATGCATATTGAAAAATTACAAGCATTTTCTTCTGGTTTGTACTACACATATATTAGTACAATTGAAACTTATGCAATCGTAAACCAGAAGTTTACGAATTATAATAAGTTTGTTGTTTGGCATGATCTGTTGGGCTATCACGGATCAATTATGATGCAAAAATAATTGAGAATTCATGTGGACATACATTAAAGAGCCAACAGATTCTTCAATCCAGTGATCTCTCATGTGCTGATTGTTCTCATGGAAAGTTACTTATTTGACCATCACCAGCAAAAAAAATGAGAATGAATCTCTCACGTTTCTTGAATGTATACAAGGTGATATTTGTGGATCAATCTACCCGCCATGTGGACCATTTCGATATTTCATGATTTTAATAGATACATAAATTAGATGGTCACATGTGTCTCTATTATCATCTCGCAACCTGGAGTTTGTGAGATTTCTTGCTCAATTAATTTGATTACGAGCACATTTTCCTAATTATCCAATTAAGAAAATACGCCTTGATAATGCTGGAGAATCCACTTCTCAGACTTTCAATGACTATTGAAATTTATGTTGAACATCCTGTAGCACATGTTCATACATAGAATGGTCTTGCAGAATCATTTATTAAACGTCTGCAATTAATTGCAAGACCATCGCTAATGAGATCAAAACTTCCCATTTCTTGTTGGGGGCATGCTATTTTGCATGCAGCAGCACTAATTCGCATTAGGCCAACAAGTTATCACTAATCCTCTCCCCTACAATTGGTTTTTGGTCAGGAACCTAATATTTTTCATCTAAGAGTTTTTGGGTGCGCGATATATGTTCCAATTGCTCCACCATAGTGCACTTACATGGGTCCTCAAAGAGGTTGGGAATTTATGTTGAATTTGAGTCTCCTTCCATAGTAAAGTATCTTGAATCATTAACAAGAGACTCATTTACGGCTCGATTCATCGATTGTTATTTTGATGAATCAGTTTTCCCAACATTAGGGGGAGAGAGTAACCAGCTGGAAAAGAAAATTAGTTGAAATGAATTATCACTATCTCATCTTGATCCTCGTACTAATTAAAGTGAACAGGAAATTCAAAAGATAATTCATTTGCAAAGTCTAGCAAATCAACTGCCAGATGCATTTACTGACCCAAAACGAGTAACTAAATCTCATGTTCCAGCCGCTAATGCTCCAATAAAATTTTGATGTCCCTATCGGACAAGTTAATGTTCCAAATGAGCCTAAACCATGCCTGAAGCGAG
Organism: Sesamum alatum; assembly: GCA_034509735.1. Classification (NCBI taxonomy): domain Eukaryota; kingdom Viridiplantae; phylum Streptophyta; class Magnoliopsida; order Lamiales; family Pedaliaceae; genus Sesamum; species Sesamum alatum. Next base: position 7,926,156 of record JACGWO010000007.1, on the reverse strand, counting down.
GTAGGCCTATTGGTTCCAAAGATAAAAATCCTCGAAAAGGAAAAGGAGCTGTGAATAAAGATGGCCAAATTGAGGATATAACTCCCCAAGAGTTTCCAGGCATAATTAATATGTTAGTTCCAGAAGAACTCAGGTACCTGCAATTCACGAAAATGATAAGATCTCTATAAATTATGTGCTGAATGGAATATGTTGAAATCGAAATGAAGTTATCGTCGACGATATTTTTGCATATAATGTAGCGTTGCAATAAATGATAATGAGGATTATGAACCAAGGTCTGTTCAGGAATGCAGACAAAGGAATGATTGGCCAAAATGGAAAGACGCAATTGAGGCAGAATTAAGCTCGCTTGCACAACGAAGGTTTTTGGACCTATAGTCCATACACCTGAAGATGTATAACTAATGGGATACAAATGGTTATTTGTGCGAAAACGAAATGAGCAAGGTGAATTTGTTAGATATAAAGCAAGACTTTTTGCTCAAAGGTTTTCACAAAGACCCAGTATTGACTATTAAGAGACTTACTCTCATGTGGTGGATGCAATTACTTTTTCAGTACTTAATTAGTCTGACAGTAAAACAAGGACCCAATTTGCGTCTACTAGATGTCGTAACAACCTATCTATATGGCTCAATTGATAATGATATCTATATGAAACTCCCTAAAGGATTTCATTTCCTCGAAACATAAAATTCAAGTTCTCGAGAACATTATTCTATTAAATTAAATAAATCCCATTATGGGTTGAAGCAATCTGGACGAATATGGTATAAATCGTTTCAGTGATCATTTGTTGAAAGAAGAAAACAAAAATGATCTCATTTGTCCATGTATTTTCATGAGAAGATCTGGAAATGAATTTGATATAATTGCAGTCTATATTGATGACTTAAACATTATTGGAACTCCATAAGAGCTTCCAAATGCTATAAACTGCTTAAAGAAAGAGTTTGAGATGACAGATTTAGGAAGAACAAAATATTGTTGGATTTCAAGTTGAACATTTACAAAATGGAATCCTTGTGCATCAAGAAGTTTTATATCGCTAAGGTGTTAAAGCGATTTTATATGGACAGATCACATCCATTGAGCACCCCAATGGTTGTAAGATTATTAAAGTTGAAGAAGGATTCTTTTAGACCTCAAGAAGGTGATGAAGAATTACTTGGTCCTGAAGTACCATATCTTAGTGCAATTGGAGCACTAATGTATCTTGCTAACCATACAAGATTGGTATGTCATTTGCTATTAATTTATTAGCAAGATATAGTTCTTCACCCACACGAAGGCATTGGAATGGATGTAGCATATACTTTGTTATCTTAGAGCGATTTCATGGCGATCAGTGAAACAAACAATAACAGCCACCTCATCATATCATGCAGAAATTATATCAACATGAGGCAACTCAAGAATGTATTTAGTTGAGATCCATGATTCGACACATCCAAGGGACTTGTGGATTATCATTTGAAAGATTATCCTGACGATCTTATATGAAGACAATGTGGTATGTATTTCACCAAAATTCTTCTTCGCTCATGGTCTTCAGAAGAATAGTGATATTGACGTTCATCAAGTCCGTTCAAGTGACAATCTAGTATATTTGTTCACCAAGGCATTTCCTACTGCAACATTTCAGAAGTTAGTCCATAATATTGATGTTCGTCGCCTCAAAGATCTCGATTGATATTTTAATGAGGGGGAGTAAATACGCGCTGCACTCTTTTTCTTTTACCATGGTTTTTTCACACTGGGTTTTCCTGGCAAGGTTTTTAATGAGGCAATGTATAATTGCGTAATCGAGGTTTTTTCTAGTAAGGTTTTAAACGAGGCATATTCTTGATTAATGAACATCCAAGGGGGAGTGTTATGAAATTTAAAGTTATGGATGTTCATATTCATTTCCCATACTCTTTGCATTCTCTCATAAATTCTAAACTATTGTGGTTCATCTCCCCTCATCATAGATGAAACTTTTGGTTGTAATCTTGGAGCCTATAAATAGGCCGTTTTATTTGTATAGTGACAAGGAAAAATAATATAAAAACTACTTTCTTTTCTCTCAATTCCAATTCTCATATTGTTGCAATTTTATATTAGTTTTATAACATTTTGTATATATTTTTTCTAGAATAAAATTTTATAAGTATTTTATTTTAAATAATATTATAGAAGTTGCACACACACAGAACACCATTTTGGCGTCTTAAATTTGGTATGTCATTGTTTTTTAATTATTTTATCAATCTCAATTTCTCTCTCTTCTCTCTCTCTCTCTCTATCTCTTGTCAACTTTTCATTTTCTCTATTCTCAATCTCCACATTCCTTTTTCTTTCTAATTTTTTCAATAATAATTTTTCATAACTTTCTTATAATTTGTTTTACTATTCTTTTTATTTATTTAAAATATATATTTTCTATAATTAGAATAAATTTTTTGCCGACTGTGACGCTAACATTGCAGCACTAGCAGCAACCTACGGTGGGAAGGACATATCATTTTCGCCACTCAATTTTGAATGGTGGACCATGCGAAAAGTATTCGTACGCGAGTTGTTAAGTAACAACAGCCTCCAGCCATCGTACAATCTCCACATGCTGAGAGAATTTGATCAAGCGTGGTTTTCTTGGAAGTGAAGGTGAAGCTTGTGTACATGCCGTCTCTACTTTTGTAGCGTCACGATGATCCATCTTATTGTCATTTTTGGGGGGCATTTTCTTTTTCTCGTCGATGAGCAAGGCTTCTATTTGTGTCAGCTCAAATTTTCCAACCTTAATGTGTCGATGGAATTGTTGTAGGGAATGACAAAATTTCTAGCTTTTCCTCTAAAACATTCCTACCCTTCATTGGAGTGATACCGACGATAATTGTACAGCCGTCTCTTCTGTTAGTGTAGGTGAGCAGAAAGCCAATTAGTTAACTATTTTGTAATATGTTGTTAATAATCTTATTAGATGTAATGTTAAATATCATGACCGTAGTTTATTCGTTGGCCATCTTTGTCATGTTATGATTATATGTTATTACTGCATCTCATGGATAAAGTTGGGTTGCGTATTGGATGGCGACTATGAAATCAACTTTCAAGGGTTGGTCTGAAACATTCCAAGTCGAGAACCCTTAAGAATGGGCATTGAGGAATTCTATAGATACTTGCACTAAGTGATTCATTCATGTGATGAGTGTTGAGTTTTATCAATGATAGATGTCCATCTATGGACTCAAACAGGCGTCCCGAAATTGGAACATATGTTTTGATGAGGTCATAAAGAGCTATACTTTCATCAAGAATGAGTATGCTCAATGTGTGTATAAAAAGGTTAGTGGGAGCATACTTTATGTGGATGACATCCTACACACTGAGAATGACGTGAAGAAATTAAGTAAAACCAAAGTATGGTTATCTACCCAGTTATTTATTAAGGATATAAGTGAGGCATCTTAAATTTGGGGTATAAAATTCTATTGAGATAGATCTAAGAGGATATTAGGATTTAAAATGTTCAAGATGGGGGGTTTGAAACAAGGTTTCCTTCCCATGAGGCATGGAGTGAAACTCTTCAAGAATCAGTCTCCTAAAACTAGTGAGGACATAGAGAGAATATCTGGAATTCCCTGAGCCTCCGTTGTTGGCAGCACATAGTATGACCGTATGTAGTGCATGCTCTGAGTGTCACGAGCTGCTATCAGGCATGTGTTGGTGATCATCATTAGATCGTTGTCAAGACTATTCAAGTACTTAAGAAGAACTAAGAAATTGTTCGTGGTGTACGGCAATGGAGAAATGGTTTTGGAAGGGTATAGTAATGCCAGCTTCTAGTCTGACATAAATGATGCCAAATCTCAGCCCGATTATGTACTCAATGGAAGAGTATTTTCTTGGAAGAGTTCCAAGCAAGATACTACAATTGACTCTACCTCTAAGGCAAAATACATAGCAGCTTCAAAAACCGAATAAAGAGGTAATTTGAATGAAAAACCACATCAAAGAGTTGGATGTGATATCTGGCATTGCTAAGCCTGTAGTTGTATATTGTGATAACAACGGGGCAATTGCGCAAGCAAAGGAACCAAGATCTCATCACAAGGAAAAACACATCCTCGGACGATACAATTTGAGACGATATATGGTACAAAGAGGTGACACGTGGGTGGATCGTGTTGCATCAGTGGAAAAAACAGCAGACCTATTGACCAAGCCAGTTATCACCCATACTCAACATCTTGAGAAGATGGGTTTGAACTATATGGGTGATTAGATTTAAGGTCAAGTGGGAGATTGTTAGTGTAGGTGATTAGAAATCCAATTAGTTGGTTGTTGTGTAATCTAGTGTTAATACATCTTATTGATGTACTATTAAATATAATGAATTTAGTTTATTCTTTGGTCATTTTGTTGTGTTATGATTATATGTTATTACTGCATTTCACTGACAAGCCCACGGACTAAATAATTCAATGAAGTTGGGTTGCGCATTTAATGACAACTATGAAGCCAATTTCATAGGGTTGGTCTTAAATATTCCAAATCGAGAACCCTCAACAATGAGCATTGAGGAATTCTACAGATACTTGAACTAAGTGATGCAATCATGTGATGAGTATCGAGTTTTATCGACAATAGACGTATGACTTCTATGCACTTTAGTGAGTGCTTAACACGTAAGCTAACAAATTCACTTAATTGACTTGCAGGAGTTGTCAAATGAAAACATGTGTGCCATGATCGGTGTGAACAGAACTCCTTAAATGCAATAGTACAAACATTAGTCCTCCAAACTGAGGAGCCACAATAACTTTGTGTATGGGGCAACTATATCTTGATCTTGGCTAATGTGATTGTGGTATTGTGTGATTGCCAAAAGCCTGCATCAGTGTAGTCAGAACATACATTGGGGTTGGTGCACTCCAAGAAGGGAACGATCATTCATCATGAGATGATGGCAATCTCCTATTTCCTCTTGACTATGTTAATTTCTGAAAGTTTGTGGCCAATGTTGTTGGTCAAATAGGAAAATAGTTTCCAATGTTGATTTGTGAGAAACACAATTAAGAGAAGATACATAGTTATTGAAGTTAAGTATGGGTCCATAAACTTTGATGGCAGGACCGGATCTGTATGGTACGTGCAATTAAGGTTTATACCAATTTCACCTATTCTCTAGTATCATTGACTATTGCTAGACGTCCACCAATGGTAATGGGTACCCTTGGATTAATAAGTTAATACAAGCCCAAGTCTAATTGAGGTGGACCTAATAAGGGTTTGCACACAAAACACTAACGATGTTGTGAGAAATTAATTGAAGAATTAATTTTGGATGTGAATTAGTTATTGAATTAATTTTGGGAGAGAGAGAGAGAGAGAGAGAGAGAGAGAGAGAGCATTAATTTAAAGGAGTTTAAATTAATCATTTGAATAATTGGGTTATTCAACTGAAGGTCTTACGTGATAAGAAACCAAAAATGTTAATTAATTGAATTAATTAAATATTTAGATTTTACGATTAAGTAATTGGGTTAATTAATCTTAGGTCCAAGAATTAAATAAGAATTTAAATATTTTTATTGGATCAATTAATTACTAATCCAATGTCGAAGTGTGTTTAATTCAAAATATGATCAAGCCTCAAGAGACTACAAGGTCCTACCATGCATTAAAGGCCCTAGACTAAGGCATGCATCCTCATGAGTTGGAGCTCACATGCCCTTGACTTGAAGGATTCAGCCCCTCTACAAGAGGAGCATATTGCTGGCCAGAAGGAGGAGAATTCTCCATGATGTGTCTTCATTTGTGTTTCGGTTCTCTCTTGTATCCCTCTTCTTCCTTAAAGAGATTATATATTCCATCATTTTCTTAAGAGCTTGAAATTGATTCAAGGCTTTCTTAAGAAACTTAGAGCACTTTCTACTTCACAGAAGTATTGTTCTACTCCCACTCTCTTGAGTTTTTAGCAAGACTCAAAGAGACACAAGTTGATTTTTTGTGTGCACTTGCTAGAGAGAGCATTTTTTGCCCTTGTGTCAACAAGCAAACAACCTTGAAAAGGAGGAGTGCTTTTGAAGTTAGGACACTCCACTTTCTCAAAGACGTATTTACCCCTTTGACTTGCATCAACTAGTTGGTGTACAAGTGTACGAATAGCCCAATTTACGTGGGATATGATCTCGTTTAATATTTTATTTATCACTTTCATTGCTCATTTAACGTCGGAGGCTTGTACTGATTCCTTCATCTTCAGAGTCCAAGATTATCTTCTCTTTTGCTAGGGCCATAATCTTCTCTTAACTACAAAGAATCTTTCGATAGTTTGGCTAACCACCCGATGATACTTGCAGTAATTGGGGTCGTTGACCCTTCTAACTTCATCTGGACGCTTTGACTTTAGCAATTTAATCAACTTTCTCAGCAATAGCTCGTCAAAGATGTGGGGCATGTTGGAGTCAGGAATGGGTATTCCTTCTCTTATAACTCTTTCAAGTAGGTCGGCGCTTGTCACTCGGCATACGTTGGTCTATAGGATTTTCTAACTTCTTTCTCTAGTTGGAGCAAATTTTCGTAAGAGCCATTTTGATGGTCATAGACTCCTTGACAATGGACTTGGTGAATTTCTCGCTCTTTTTTTAATCATTCTTTTCCTTTCTTTTGTCGTCGATTGAGAAGGCAATTTTGTGATTAGCAATACTTAATTCCATATCATGGACACGGGTGGCCAACTCCTTGCAGTTTCTCGACTTGATCCTTCATAGAATGTAGAGGAGCCCCATGTACATGCGTTGGAAGCACATTTCTGTCGCGCCTCTGAGAGTTTGCCCTTGCAATTCAAGCTCAAGGTGCGTTAGTGGTTGATGTAGTCAACAACTTGCTCATCTTTCCATTATCTTGCATTGGTGAGTTCAATCATGCTCACCGTCTAACGGGTGTTGTAAGAATGATTAATAAATTCCCTCTTCATTTCCTTTCAACTGCCAACCAATTGACTCAGCCTCTAAGTCAAGATACTAACCAAAAGCATTACCTATGAGTAACCAGACAAATTACTTCACCAGGAGATCTCCATCTGTGTCAGCGTTGCTGCACATGTAGATGAAGTGGGCAATATATGGTTTTGGGTTGCCTTTTCCATGCAGTTGTACGCCGATTAAAGCCAGAACCTTAGATGCAGAGAATCCGCTATTAGGAATCGATTTCATCATAACTAGTTCACTCAGGAGAGAGGGGTGGGGATATATATCCCTCGTAAGACCTAGCTACATCCCGAATTTTGACTACACTTGCCCGGAGATCTTGCACTCCTCTCACATCCCATATTCCATAAGGTGAAGGAAGCAAGAGCCTAAATTGTGAGACCGCAGGAAGAGCTCCAGCTTTGGTGGTTGGTAGCCTATCGGCATCCTAAAGCTGTCAATTCACTTGGATTAGCGATCATCTCCTACAGATGTTGGATGGACAATGCAGCAACAGAGGTCGCGGAATGACTAGACTTTTAGATGGACTCCTGCCTTGGTGGCTCCTCGTTTGTTTGCTTATCTGTTTTGGCATGTTTGAAGAGGACGAACGGTTGTGGTGGGATTCTCCAATGTTTGTAGACTCGAGTTTGTTCATCAACTGAGTGATCCAGAGGTCTTGTCTTCCACAATCTTTTGGAGGTCGGCTATGGCTTGCCCCATTTGAGCAACTAGTCCTCCATTCGTCGCTTCAGTCATCATGGCTGGAGGGTGGCAAAGGGAGTAGACTTTGAATTTATCTCGGTAAGGCTTGCCGAGTTCGAAACCATTTGACGTAGTGGCATCTACGATCTTGCCCTCGGTGGAGGATTGGTCGGTAGTAGTGACATCCATGACGTTCTTATCATTCATGGCAACTTTGTTCTTCTTTAATACCATCGGGTGCTTGAAAGAGATACCTTGAGTTTTGATGTAGGAGGAAGGGATGAAGGGCAAAGGTTGTCCTATTGGGCGTGCCAGAACTTGTTCACCCTAATTTCGTGTATACAAAAAAAAATAAAAGAAATAAATTTAAATTTTTTGGACTTGCCCATAAAAATGTATATGATCCAATTCAATTTGGGCTTATAAATTATTTTCTTGAAATTATGAAAAATCCAAATTTATTTTGATTTTATTAATAATTTCTTTCAAAATATTTCGATGTGAATAGTAAGCAAGTTATTGAATAATCATAAAGTAAATGTCATAAATGTCGGACAAAATATTTTTTGGATACCGTTAGAAAAGGTCATTATTATTTTTTGTATCACAATTGTGGCGAGTGTCAATTTTGGTACCATTAAACATGAAAACATGCCTTTTTGGTCCCAAGTTAACTGCAGAGGCCATGTGCCTCGCACATGGCGTTAACGGCCGTTAACTCTTGTTGGCTCACGTGAGGGCCTGTTTAATGATACCGAAAAAACAGGAAAAAATACATTTTTTGGTACTATTAAGAGGAAAAAAAATTACCAACTTTAACCAAAAACTATAAGAATTTTTTTTTCTATTTTCAAAAACGGAAATTTTAGGTAAATTTTATTTTAATAAATATAATAAAATAGGTTTAAAAATTGAATTATTATTTGGTCTAAAAATATTTTAATATTTGGGCACAAACTATAAAAAATAACAATTATTTTTTAATAATAAATTAATTTTTAAATTATAATTATATATAGTCGAGATACATTGTAGCATCTATTTGTTTCTTTTAAACATAATTATTATTTTGTCTGAAAATATTTTAATGAACTTTGACCACAAACTTTAAGAAATAATTAGATTTTTAAAATAAAAATAATAGAGAAACTTTATTTTAACATAAATAAAAAATATTTTATAATTTATAATTATTTTTATTTCAGATAAATTGTAGCATATTTTAATTATTTTTTAATATTAAAATATTATTTATTATGAAAATCTTTTTATTACATATTGACTGCAAACAATAAGAAATAAATTTTCTTAGAGAAATTTTATTATAATAAAAATAATAAATAGTTTTTTTTAGAAAAATAAATTTTATTTATATTAAGTATAAATAATTAAAATATAAAAATGTATTCATTATTTATATAAAAATTAATCTTATATTTTTATCTTAGAAAAATAAATTTTATTCCTTATTGTTTGTAGTCAAAGTTTATTAAAATAATTTGAGGCCAAATAATAATCTAATTTTCAAAAATAATAAAAGGTGCTAGAATTTATCTCAAATGCTTATATTTAAAACTTAAAAATTAATTTATAATTTTACAAAAATAAAATTTATCTAATACCGTTAATTTTTTTTAAAAAAATCCCTATAGTTTGTTGGCGAATATTAAAATATTTTAGACCAAATTATAATTCAATTTTAAAAAATAATAACAAGATCCTAGAAATTATCTAATAAAATAATTGTAATTTTAAATTTATTTTATTGTATATTTTAAGACAAAAAAAAATCTCTAAGATATGTTTTTTAGAAATAAATTTTATTTCTTATAATTTGTGGTCAAATTTTATTAAAATGCTTTTAGACCAAATAATAATTAAATTAGAATAATAATAAGAAGATGCTAGAATTTATCTTAAAATAGATAATTATAATTAAAATTAATTCATTATTTATATAAAAATAACATTCATCTAATAATTTATTTAAAAATTAATTATAATTTTATAAAAATGAAATTTATAATTTTATAAAAATGAAATTTATCTAATAATCTTATTTCAAAAAAATATATTTCTTGTAGTTTTTTATCAAATATTAAAATATTTCCAGACAAAATAATAATAAAATTTTCAAAAATAGTAAAACGATCCTAGAATTTAAATGAAATAAAAAATAATTATAATTTTAAAGCTATTTTATTATGTAGATTAAAATAAAAGGTCCTCAACATTTTTATTTTTGTAAAAAGAAAAAAATTCTTATAGTTTGTGGTCAAAATTGGTCAAAATATTTTTTTTCCCTTCTAATAGTAGCAAAAAAAGCCTTTTTTTTTTCTTTTTTTTTTTGGGTGCTATTAAACAGGGCATCACATAAGCCAACAGCATTTAACTGCCGTTAACGGCCATGTGCGAGGCACATGGACTCTGCCGTTATCTTGGAAAAAAAAAGACGTATGTTCGTGCTTAATGGTACCAAAAGCAACACTAACCATAATTATAATACCAAAAACGATCATAACTTTTTTTAACGGTATCCAAAAAAATATTTTACCCCATAAAAGTCTCACAAATATATTGAGTTTTAAGTCTGAGCGTTCGAGAAACGCTTCCACATATTAATTTATTAAAATCAACTACACAGCACATCTTGAAAATGAAAAGAAGTTTTCTTTATTAATCATATCTTCTGAGTGCACCGAACTATTCAGAATGGACTTATTTGAGCCAATTATGATAGGGAAGACTTTTTATTAACCTAACATACTCCATCGAGTATTATTAAACTATAAGAATCACGTCATTATCATAAATATCAATGAGGGCCATTGATCAAGGGAGGCATCAAGAGGTTGATAGCGAAATTACTAACACTACAAGAAATAATAAATAATGTCATTAGCTTTAACACAATTTTTTTTTAAAAAAAATAATGAAATCCGTTGCTAATTTTACGTTTAGCAAAAAACATAGGAAGAAAAATATTTACTTGTAATTAGCTCGTCGTTCGTTTTAGCATCAAATTTTTGCTAAAAATTTTACAAACTAAAATATTTGTTAGTAAATTTTTGGAGAGACTTTTCAAATTTTTTGCCAAGGCCAGCTACAAATTTTGCAAAATTAAAATTTCTTTATAATTATAGCAAATAAATATTTTATTTCTAATGTTAATTTTGAAACCACGAGAAATTCTTATTTCTTGCTAAATTCATTAATAATTACTAATATGTTTACTCTTCCGTCTAATTCCCTAGCTATTGACATTTCTTGTAGTGTAATTCTCTATAGTTCTCTTGAATTTGAGTGTAAATTGTGAATTGTGAGATCACATTTGAGACTAAAGGACTAGACTGACTTGTTCACAAATTTGTATGGATCTCGTATGATATTTTAGTCTCACATCTTGATATTGCACGAATGTTAATTGACACCTAGGTCTCTTTTAAAAATTAAGAAAAAAGTACGTAATTACACTAAATTGTAATTTAAAAGATATTGGTGTGCCATAAAAGTGTGATAGCAAATCTTTTCATTAACTAGGAATTACACATTTCTTATTTATGTTTTCTTAATTCTTGATAAGTGAAATGATAATTATAGTATAAAAGTAGCTAATAGATATATAAACATATTTATATAATATCAAATATAAAAATATAAAAATATAAAAAAATAATATTTTGATAATCGAAGGGTTTGTAAATCAAGAGTAAAAATTTGAAGACACCACAAAAAATCCTGTTATATGGGATGGACATTTGGGATGGAAAAACATCCGTCCCAAATTGGGATGTTTATTGGAATGAATTTGCTGTGGATGACATCATCACATCTTTTAGAACAACTTTACAAGTTTTGGATGGATTGACCATTTCAGAACTCGTTGCAAAATCAAGTTTGTCATTTGTCCCAAAAGTCTTCCCAAATATCCTACATTTGGGACTGTTAATTAGCACGAGACGTTACACGTCTCAACTTCTAGATAGATGTTGTGCCGACCTTGGTTAATTGAGACGGTTACGTAACAAAAGTATTTGTCCGTGGCAAAATTCATACTAAATCCGTGGCAAGTTTAAACAACTTTTGCGACAACTTAGTATCCCAATGCAAATTTATATGCCCATCACAAAATTAACGGCTAGTTCCATAATGGATATATTTTCATTGCAAACCCGTTGAAAACTCTGTAAATTGTAATGGCTAGTTTTTAACGGCTAATTTTTTGCCTTCAAAACCCATTGCTATATCCGCCCCATAAAGTTCTACATATATATAATTATATGTGTGTTTGTGTGTTTGTCTGTGTGTGTGTTGTTTTCATTTTATTTGTTTTCACTCTCTTAAAATAAACCACAGGCACACTCTCAATCTCTCTCTGATTTGTGATTATTTATTAATAATATTAGCATCATTTTCATGTAGTGTTGATCTTTTGAGCTGGTTGATTAGGCAGCAATTGAAATCCCTTTTTGTGCAAGGTAGTTTAATTATAGTTTTGAATTTCTATATTTGAATGTTAAATATTAATAGTGACAATTAATGAATTTATAGCTCGAAATTTATAGTTTTGTATATATGAGTATGTGTAGTTATCATTGTGTTTAAACAATTGAGGAGGTGGATATATGACAAGAACCTCCCGAGGAGGTTGGGTATTACGTAGGAGGTTTAAGGATGGTGTTCAATTTTTCATAGAATGGGCCAAGTGTGGCATGCACATATGGACGTCGAGAAGATTAGGTCCCGTGTCGGAAGTGCAAAAACAAAATGTTCAAAACAATATATGAGGTTAATTTTGACTTATGTATGACAATGTTTATGCCGAAATAGGCTTAAATACATTTATGGTCCCGTAATTTAGGCCTTCTGGCATTTGCATTCTTTAACTTTCTAGGACAACATTTTGGTCCTGTATTTTTTATATTTTCGTGATTTTAGTCCATTTTTGTTTTTGGAGTTCACCCTTCTTGCCAGAAATATACATGTGTCTCTCACGTGATATTTTTAAAATGGGGCTTTTGTTCCTTTTGAACCATTTCTGTCGGTATTTTTGTCCTTTAACTTTCTAGAGTAGCATTTTGGTCCTGCATTTTCTTAATTCTTGCAGTTTCAGTCCTTTTTTTTTTTTTTTTGCGGAGTTGACCCTCTTGCCGATAGAGGTGAACTCTGGCGAACAAAATGACTAAAATTGCAAAAACTAAAAGATATAGACTAAAATACTATCTTAGAAAGTTAAAGGACGAAAATATCAAATGACATAAATTACGGGACTAAAAATGCATTTAATCGGCCAAAATGTTATAATTAGCTTGTCACGATGCGGACATGGTGTATGAGTAATATGAATACTATGAATCATAGCAAGGATGAAGGGATGATGATGCATATGATGACACATCCAATGCCCGACACTACAAAAAAATGCGGTAATTGGAACGGATATAGAAGCCCGTTCCAAGGACCGTTTCAAATAGGAACGGTAAATGGAACTCTAGTGGAACGAGAAATCATTGATGACGTCACTATCGAGGTAATTTTAATACAAATTAATAGAAATGGCACGACCGTTCCTATTTGGATGCCAACCTATGGGTGCCAATTTGTACACCTATTACCGTTCCTAAAAAGGACCTGATATATTTTGGACTTCAATTTGGAACACATATGTTAAACTTGGAATGGTTAGTCGACCGGGAACACTTACCGTTCCTATACGGGTTCCTATGGCCGTGTCAATTTGGACCGGTCAACTTACCGTTCCAATATGTAGTCCTAAAAAAGACCATTTTACGCCATGGGCAAAAATGTAATGCAATTACAGCTCCAAATTGTGGGTATATAGAAAGTGCAATATTATTACAATTACTGATCCCAATTGTGCTCCAATTAGGAACGGTCATGTTGCGTGTGCCTCATACCGTTCCTAATATGCCCTAACGGCTATATTACAACGGTAATATTACCGTTCCTGTCACCCAACCTGCGACCGTTCCTAAAGCTGGAACAACGGCTAGTTTTGTGTTTCAAATAATATTCCAATTTCCGTTCTAATATTTTCTATATATATGTCCCCTTTCTTTCTCATTGTTCTTGTAATTACTCTCAAACTCATTTTTTTGTAACTCCCCCCTTGATTCTTTATATGGAAAATCGAACATATCAATTACTTGCGCGAATTTTGCATTGATATTGCTAGGTGTTTTGCTCAGGTAAGTATGCAAAATTTATGTAATTGTTAGTTATATATATATATATATATATAATATTCTCATCATTTAATTACGTAGTGTTGTGAATTATACGTAGGACCAATCATGTTAAGACAGTTGAGGAAATGGATGTATGATCAAGACGTCCTAGGTGTGACGCTGGAGTTTGAGGACGGTGTTACAACATTTTTAAAATGGGCCCAGTCTCAGTGTGCATATATGGACGGGGACAAGATTAAGTGTCCCTGCCAGAAGTGCAAAAACGAACGGTTCAAAGCACCAGACAAGGTAAATTTTGATTTGTGTATGAAAGGATTTATGCCAGAGTATTATAATTGGACTTCGTATGGTGAGGAAAGGGTGCAGGAACACTTTGAAGCATTGACAGCGCCCCCTGTGCAGCAGCAGCAAATGCCACCCGTTCAGGAGAGGGTAATTCGCATTGGGGTGATGCAGCTCAGATAGATTGGGCACAGAGGATGGTATTCGATGCCGCCGGCCGTCTTTCTGGTCTTCGTACAATCAGGAGGGACCGACTGATGATGGTACTCGGTATTGTTCATCTGATGTGGGTCCTAGTTCATATTACGATTCGGGGCCCTATGATTATGTGCCTGGCTTGTCAGACCGTTTTTTTAATATAGTTCATGTTGCGGACCAACTGTTATGGAACGGTTGCACTACCTCTCAGTTGGTGTCAATTGTCTCTTTGGTAAATGTCAAGGTCGAAGGGGATTTTTTCGAGCATACATATGATCCGATATGCCAGTGGGTTGATACTGTAATGCCCCGCGATCATACTTTCCCCGCCGATTATTACAATACGAAGAAATTGATAAGAGAATTGGGTTTACCAGTTCAAAAGATTGATGCTTGCAAAAACGATTGCATGTTGTACTAGAAGGACGATATTGATTTGGAATATTGCAAGTTCTGTGGAGACGCTAGGTACAAGCCCACCAGAGATAGAAATCCTAAACGCAAGAAGTCCCCGTATACCATTCTTAGGTATCTACCGCTTACCCCTCGGCTACAGAGTTGTATGCATCGGAGGCCACAGTAGAGTGTATGACTTGGCATGCGAGCCATCAAATGGAGGAAGGATCCATGTGTCATCCATTCGATGCAGAGGCTTAGAAGCATTTTGACCGGACGTATCCTGATTTTATAGCTGAGCCTCGTAATGTTAGACTTGGGTTGTGCACGGATGGGTTTGCACCACACGGCCAATATGGTAAAACTTACTCATGTTGGCCCGTGATACTTACACCATACAATCTTCCACCGGGAATGTGCATGAAGTCTGAGTATATGTTCCTAACGATGGTGATCCCTGGCCCATCGAATCCGAAACGTCTTATCAATGTCTACTTGGAGCCGTTGATTGAGGAGTTGCACAATTTATGGCATGTGGGTGTACGTACGCACGATACTGCGACAAACCAGGCATTCATGATGCATGCCGCATTGATGTGGATAGTGAACGTCCTTCCTGCTTATGGGATGGCGTCTAGATGGAGTACCGTCGGTGTAACGGGGTGTCCAGTTTGTATGGAGGACACACGGGCATTCTATTTACAGCACGGTCGGAAGGCATACTATTTTGACTGCCACAGGCAGTTCCTACCACCGAATCATAGTTATCGCAGGAACAAGAAAGCCTTCACTAAAAATCAAATCGAGAGGAAGGTTGCACGTCCGAGGCTGACTGGATAACATATCCGAACCCGTATTGATGCGTTTAGTGTGGCAGTCGAACAACAGTTGAGTGAACCGGAAGGCTACGGTGTCGACCATAAGTGGACAAAGAAAAACATCTTCTGGGAGCTTGAATACTGGGGAGCGCATCTGATACGACACAATCTTGATGTCATGCATATTGAGAAGAATGTGTTCGATAATATATTCAATACTGTGATGGACATCAAGGGGAAAACGAAGGACAATCAAAATGCACGGAAGGATCTCAAGGTCATATGTAATCGGTTGGAGCTTGAGGTGGACGAAAGGAGACCGAACATGATGCCCAAAGCAGTATATACACTGTCGAAGGAGCAAAAGAAGAAGATATATGAGTGGATTCGTTGTCTTAGATTTCCTGATGGGTATGCGTCTAACTTGGCCCGTTGCGTTGACATGAAGGAGTTAAGGATGCACGAAATGAAGATCCATGATTGTCATGTATTCATACAGAAGTTGATTCCGATTGCCTTCCGTGAAATGCTTTCAGAAAACGTGTAGGGGGCCTCGACGGAAGTGAGCCTTCTATTCCAGATCCTATGCTCAACAACACTATATATGGCCAAGGTAAAAGAATTGGAAGATAGTGTAGTCGTCATCCTGTGCAACCTCGAGAAAATATTTCCTCCTTTTTTTTTCGACTCAATGGAGCATCTAATTTTTCACCTTCCATATGAGCGCGGGGAGCTCGTGCAATACAGGTGGATGTACCCATTTGAGAGATAATCAATTAACTACTGTTAAATATATTATTTTTATGTAGCAATTAGATTGCATTTTAATAAATACTCGTATGAATAGATTCCTACGCGATTTGAAGAAAAAGGTGAAAAACAAAGCACATGTCGAGACGTCAACTGTAGAGGCTTATATTGTCGAAAAAATCGGATTTTTCTCCTCTCACTACTTTGAACTGCACATTCTCTGCAAGCGAAACAGACTCGGTCGAAACGATGATCTTCCGAGCAACGACGATTGAGTAGTACGGTCCATTTTCAATTACCCAGGCCAAGCAAGTGGAGCCTCAAAGAAGAGATGGTTGAGCAGTGAGGAACTTGATGTTATCGAGACATACGTCTTGTATAATTGTGAAGCTGTTGCACCATACTACGAGTAAGTGTCTTATACTAACCTAATTATCGCAAGCCTTCATTTCAATTTCAATTGCATGTATATTGATAACTATCAGTTTTACAATTACAGGTCATTCTTGAATGAAACTGTTCGAACAACACAATTCGGAGGACCCGATAATTGATCAACTAGTGGTAACACAATTCAAGGATTGGTTCAAGCGTCGTGTGAGTGTCACTTTCTTGCAAGTGCATGCGATTTGCTCATTAATTTGTAATCAAATTATTTCAATTGCTATATGATAAATTTCAGGTGAAACCCGAATTGAACCACACAAACGACGAATTATTGAAGTTGCATTATTGGGGCTCTAGAGCAGAAGTGACGACATACCCGTCTTACTTCGGTGGGGCAGACCGAGCAGGAGATGTGGCTGGCTTGCGTCGGGGGCAAGAACAAGGGCCGAGTATTCGGTCTTGGTTTTAAGACCCACGGTCTCAGCCAGACCGTTACCGCGCCATCACCACCGCCACCGCCAGCTCCAGTGCCTTCGTCAAACCTAGAGGGTCGGATGGTCCGCCTCGAGGAGATGATGGTGGCATGATGGGCATGATGGCCCTGCAGACCAGTCACTCCGGCGCCGGCCCGTCACGGCCTCCTAGAGACCCCCCCTCCCAGACGTTGATGAGATGGACGAGGACGAGTAGGACGAGGACTAGATTTAGGACTTTTTTTTTAATTTTTATAATTAAATTGGTTAATATTCACATTTAATATTATTTTTATTTCTAAATTATGCATTTTTTCATATTTAAATAATAATTATAAAACCAAGTTCGAAAATATTATTAATAATTTAATATATATTTTAGTGATAATAATTATTACCATAAAAAAATCTAATAGTTTATTATTTAGGAACAGTACTGTTCGACGGTCATGGAGCGCTTCAAACCATTCCAATATGTGACTGTTTAGAAGAAGTGACCGTTTCTATTACCGGGTAAAAAACCATTCCAAATTTATACATCGACCGTTCCTAAAAACGGGTATAAACGAATTCCTAATTATGGACAGACCGTTCCTACACGTATTCCAAATTCAATGGTTTCGTAGTTAGGTTTGCGTTCTAAATGCAATACCAAAAATTGATCCAATATCGTATTCCAAATTAAGAGTACAAAATCTATTTCCAAAAATCGGGTCAAAATGTATTCTAGTTCCTAACGTGCATATCCGACCGTTCGAATATGTATTCCAGATACAGTGCTAAATTGTATCTTCAACTTATGCTGACAATTCCAAAATGTGTTCTAACGACCGTTTCTAATTGGGCATATTTCTTTTGATATGACCGTTCCAATAATTTAAAAGGTGTTCCAAATGCAAAAATTACCGATTCATACATAAAAAGGTAATTAGGAACGGTAAAATGATTGTATGCCAACAACCGTTCCTCAACTGGAACGGTCGACCTTCTCCCGTTCCTATTTATTAGGAACGCCTCTCATTGCAACGGATGGCCTCCTGTTCCTAAACCGTTCCTAATACCTGTCCAAATGAGTACAATGATCTGCTTATCGTTCCAAATATTAAAAAACCGTTTCTATTACCGTTTCAATTACCGCATTTTTTTGTAGTGTGAGCCTCCCCAGCCTCTATTTGATGACCCAACTATAGCTGACAAGCTTGGTGATAACAAGAGCAGGACAAGGAGGCTGCTTTAAATTATAATAATTTTTTATTTAATTTGTATGTTGGTACTATATTAATTATGTTTTTAATTTAAGTATCGCCCAATTCAGTTAATAATTCAATTTGTAGAAATTAATAATATTTCAAATTAAAAATTAAAAATTAATTAAAATTAAAATAAATAAAACTATTACTTTTAATTATCAAACTAATTTAGAAATAAATTAATTCAAAAATAAAATAAATGAATAAAAAAATTTAAATTAATTTATCAAAATAATAAAAATAAAGTAATTTAAAATTAAAATAATTCAAAATTAAATAAATTAAAATAAATCAAGTTTTGATAATAAAAAATTAAATTAAATTAATTTTTAAAAGGCGTCGTAAAACTGTTTTGTCTGGTAAGAAAACACCGTTTCAAAAGTAATGGCAAACCGCTACAAATTGATTCATCGTACATCATTGCGAAGGCCAAATATATCCGTCTCTAATCCGTATTAAATTTGAGAGCGATATCTTTTGCCCGTTGAATCAAATCCATCCCAAAAGTCGAGCCCTCATGGCAAAATTTTCCATATCCATCCCAAAAAAAAAGTTTTTTTGGTAATGACAAGACGGATATCCAGTTTTAAAATAAAAATTGAAGAATAATTATCCAAAATTTTCTATTCAATTTCAATTCGATTCAAGAAGGAAAATTGCAATTCTTGTCTTGTAACTTAAGAGGCTAGCAATTTTGATCCTGTACGAATTGATTTTCGCAATTTATTCTTGTAATTTAAAAAAATTGATAGTTTTGGTCCTTTTTGGCCTAAAAAATGCATATGCCGAGCACATGACCTTGACAATTGGGGCTTTCTGGTGAGATGGGACCAAAATTACCAAATTTTAGAATTTACAGGACTAAATTGCCGAAATCAATTCGTACAGGATTAAAATTGTCACCTCCTCAGTTACAGGATGAAAATTGCAATTTCCTCCCTAACAAACTCGAATTACTTTACTGAAAATTCTATTTTTTTTACTCTCATAAAGAAATAAATTAATAATAATGTCTACAATTGAAAAATTTTAGGGTGTTAAAAATATATTTTTCAAGCTTTGTAAATCAATATACCCCTAATCTGGTGAGGGTTGTGTTGACAAATAGACTATAAAAGTATTATTTTTACTAAAAATAAATCACCTATTTTTTACTCTTTTCAAAGTAAACAAATTAATAAAGTCCATAGATAAAAAATTTAGATCCGTAAATATTTAAA
This sequence comes from Sesamum alatum, assembly GCA_034509735.1. Taxonomy (NCBI): domain Eukaryota; kingdom Viridiplantae; phylum Streptophyta; class Magnoliopsida; order Lamiales; family Pedaliaceae; genus Sesamum; species Sesamum alatum. The sequence goes on along the minus strand of JACGWO010000007.1, from coordinate 7,906,509 downwards.
TATTTAAACATTGCATATCAACATGGGGTGTGTTCATGGAAGTGCTAAGCAAATATACTAAAAAAAACTCATGTTTTATGCTAAAAATTCTGCTATTGTTTACTCATAGAGAATGTAAATTAATACTGCCTTTTAATTGTAAATTAGAATCTTGAAAATATTCTTCAAGCTTCCCAAGTTAAATGCCCCCAGCAAGGGGTTTGGAAATGATAGTGTTGACAAGTAGACTATAAAAATATTATTTTTTACTAAAAATTCACTTATCTTTTACCTTTTGATTAGAGAAAAAATTATTGAAGTCTATAATTCAAAAAATTAGAGCCATAAAAATATAATTCTCAAACTCTGCAGATCAACGTACTCCTAGCATAGGGTGTGTCGAGGGCATTGTTGAACAAATGGACTAAAAAAAAAGAAAAATTGCAATTTTCATCCAGTAATTTAGGGTTGACAATTTTGGTCATGCACGAATTAATTTTCGCAATTTAGTCGTGTAACTTTGAAAAATTGGTTATTTTGGTCCTTTTTCACTGAAAAATGCATGTACCGGGCACATGACGTTTAAAATTTGGGCTTTTCGGCAAAATGCGATCAAATTTTCAAAGTTACAAAACTAAATTATAAGAATCAATTAATGTAAAACCAAAATTACCACCCTTAACTTAAAAAAAAAAAAAAAAATCCAATTTTCCCGATTCAAAATTGATTCATCGAATTATTGAACACCGTTTTGAGCAGGGTTTATAAATAAGCAGATGAGATGCAGGGTCCACGTACTAATAATATATACACCCTTTTTTATTCTCATAGAGCTACAAGAGAAGGTTTCTCTCCTAATTAAAGTTGTCATATGAGAAATCCTTGTGAAATATCTCCATATAAATTGCGAGCTTCCATTATCAGAGAACTCGTCCCCAAAAATGGAACAGTTCTATGTGGTAATTACCCTTTCAATCCTTGTAATATCCACTCTCTGGTACATAAAAACCTCTCTCAATCCTGCAAGAAAACTTCCTCCCTTGCCTCCAGGGCCCTGGGGCCTGCCTATCCTCGGATATTTGCCGTTTATGGGCAAGAATTTACTCCATCAGTTCACAGAGTTGGCAAACCAATATGGTCCAATCTACAAGCTCCATCTTGGAAGCAAACTTTACGTGGTGATCAGCTCACCGTTCCTTGTAAAAGAGGTGGTCCGCGATCAAGACCCGATTTTCGCTAACCGGGATGCCACCGTTGCAGCATTGGTGGCAACATATGGTGGAAACGACATAGCATGGTCGCCACACAATTCGCAATGGCGCACTATGAGGAAAATATTCTCGCGCGAGATGCTCAACAACAACAATCTCGAAGCAACATACAATCTTCGCAAGGAGGAGGTTAGAAAGTCCATACGAATTGTCTACTGTGAGACCGGAAAGCCTGTCCACTTTGGTGAAATATTGTTCCGGACTGAACTTAATGTCATAATGAACATGCTGTGGGGTGGCATAGTTGAAGGGGAAGAGGGCCAAAGAATCAGGGAAGAATTCCAGACCCTGATCTCAAAGTTTGTTGATTTATTCGGGGAGGCCAATATTTCTGATTTTTTTCCTGTTCTTGCCGGGCTTGATATTCAAGGAATAAAGAAACAGATGGAGAGTTATGTCCAAGCTATGGACAGGGTCTTCGACGCTATTATTGCTGCACATGAAAACAAGTTATTTGGAGAAATCAAGACAGAAGAAAAGAAGGATTTTGTCCAAATCCTGTTGGAGCTAACGGAGAAAAATAATTCTGAGATGACAATCAGTGAGAGACAAGTCAAGGCCATGATGCTTGTAAGAATAGTTTATCTTGTATTAATTAACAATTGCAAAACTTAGAGAACTAATATTAGGACATGATCGCGTACGTACTCTTAAATTTGTACATAAACTGTATATTTTGGTGACAGGATTTCGTAGTAGCCGGAACTGATACTTCAGCAACAACAGTTGAGTGGACAATGGCTGAGCTTATGAATAATCCAAAGGTCATGGAAAGAGTTCAAGAAGAATTATCTGAGGTGGTGGGAATGAACAACATAGTTGAAGAGTTCCATATGCCAAAATTGAAGTACTTGGAAGCAGTTCTTAAAGAAACCTTGCGTTTACATCCCGCTTTACCCCTCTTACTCCCCAGGTCTCCAAGCCAATCTTCCACGATCGGGAACTACACTATCCCAAAGAACACTAGGGTTTTCATAAACGTCGCGTGGATCCAAAGGGATCCTTCTATTTGGGACAGTCCATTGGAATTTAAACCTGAGAGGTTCCTAGACGACGACAAAAAATGTGATTTTAGAGGTAACAGTTTTGATTACCTCCCATTTGGATCAGGGAGAAGGATATGCAGTGGCCTGCCCCTGGCACAGAGAATGCTGATGTATCTACTGGCTTCGCTTGTGCATTCATTTGAGTGGAAATTACCGGATGGTGAAACACTCGATATGTCAGAGAAGTTTGGGATTGTGTTGAGGAAAAGTAGGCTTATTTATTTATTTAATATTAAGAAAATAAAAAATAACAAAAATAAAAATATTATAATATATATAACACAATTGGTAAAAGTCGAACTCTCTGAGTACGACTTTTACCTAAATTTTTTTTTTTTTTTTTTAATTTCTGAAGTCGAACTCTGAGAGTTAGACTTCAAGTCGAACTCTCAAAGTTCGACTTCTACTTTACTTTTTTTTTTAAAATTATTATTATTATTAAAATTATTATTATTATTATTATTATTATTATTATTATTATTATTATTATTATTATTATTATTATTCCTACGCATATAAATGTAAAAAAATTACATCAAAAAAATTATATTTAAATTAAAAAATATAATTTTAAAAATTAATTATAATAATTACAATTTTTAAAAATGACCGCCCGTCCCACAAGTGCGTCGGTGCCGTTGGCGCCGAGGTCTTCTTATTTCTTCACCCATATTTTGTATCGGTTCATCTTCAACATTATCATCATTATCTGCATTCATATGCAACCGACTTGATGATGTTGCAGAACTAGACTCTCCATAATCACGATATGCACCAAATGCTGGAAATGGAATTGGTGAGATGTTATATTCTGGTGCATATGTTTGACTCGTGCCAAGCCCAAGGTCAAGATCAACCTGTCCATAATAAGGTTGTTGGCTTGGCATGTATGAAGCTGAATCAAACCAATCACTTTGTTGGGGCGGTTGAGGCACGTAGCAATCTTCATATACATTTAGAGGTGTATGCAGTGTGGATGGACCAGCTATATCTGCCCCAATAGTATCATCACCTCTAAGTGAACTTGTAGACATTCTACTACTGCTTCTCCTTTGTCTGTGGGACGTAGACGGAGCATTATCATGTGGTGCTGCTTGTTGTTCGGGCTGATTATCCCTCGGAAAATGAGAAAGCATTTCACGAAGTTCAGTCATTCCGATAATAAACCGCTGATGCATTTGCAAAGACTCTTCGAAATTGGTTGGTGGAGATTGAACACTTAGATAAAGGGTCTCTGCATATTGCTCCTGCACCAATTTTAAAATAATGAATTTAAATCTAAGAGAAAAATAGGTGTAACATGAATCAAGTTTTATTGCACAACATACCACATGTTGTATTGTTGGTGCATGTCCAGGTTGATAGCCACTCTCCACACGTCTATCAGTAGATGATGAGACGAATCGACGCGTTATTCTACCGTACCAATTCTAATATCCATTTTCTGTATCTCTTCCATTGGAAATGGGTGGTCGGCGCACAATCGTTTCATCTCGTCTACCCCATCTACTAACGTATATCGCGTGATGAGTCTCCCAGTCTGTGCCCCCACGTGCTCTACGGGAAATGTTATGGAGGTTGAATTCCCGACTGTCTGTACCCTGTGGAATGTCTTGCCTCATTCCGAATTGACGAAGTACCCGTTCGGGATGATGCATTTCCACAATGGCATAAAATATTAGGGACATATTGATGTCCACAACTGGGGGTTGAACTCATCTGAGTAGGCTAGAATGTTCTCCAAATTCATGTCGTACGGCTGCCAAAGAAACTGAAATAAAAGCAAATATATTAAATTAGTGGGTAATTAATATTCATAAATAAATATGCATAAGGATGAGTCTTGTTTACCTGATCAGCCATCATGCTATCTAGCATATCTCTAAATACCCGGACAGTCCACCGTACAGTGCGGGTGAAGTTGTGTTTTTTGTTCCACGTTGCACCATACGGTGGTATTGGAAGGAGCCGATTATTATAAGTTTGTATTGGCCCCATCGTTACACGTTCATCACCAAGACCGGGTGTTATTGGTGTGATACGCGACCAAGCCCAAATCTGTAAATTAATAAGCTTGTGTCAAAAATAAAATATTGCAATAAGTTAGTTAATGAGAAATATAAATATTTAATTTTACCTGCAGTAACTGCAACGGGCCACCACTTTGGGCTTTGCCTTTGGTGCTGGCATTACACAATTCACGGTACAAGAATGCGAGCACAGCACTGCCCCAACTATAGTTTCGGACGGCGTCGATATCCTCTAATTTCTGGACATATAGTAATGATACCAGATGTCCAGATGAATCAGGGAACATCACCCCACCGAAAAGAATTAATGTCATACAACGTGCATATTGTACAATATTAGGGAATGGTGTGTTATCATCAATTCTGATCGGTTGTAATGTGACGCAAAATTGCGTTTATGGACACACGCGAACCCCTAAGTTCCCCATCGTCGGGCGTGAAACCCAAATAAAGAGCACAATATTCTTGCCATTCTGTCCAAGATCTCTCCCGATCCATGCCGGTCACGGCAAGTCCGTCTATTGGGAGTCCCCATATTATTTGGACGTCTTGTAGGGTCAGTGTCGCTTCCCCTACAGTCAAGTGAAACGTGTGTGTTTCGAGGCGCCACCTCTCAACTAGTGCTGTGATGAGATGCGCATCGTACACAATCCTGCCGCATCGGTACACACCATAAAACCCATTTGGTGTAGTACTGCCAACACCCTATGATGTGGGGCATGCTCTTGAAAGTGTGTCCAAAATGCACCATCCGCACGTCGTGCCTTCAAGGGTTCATCTAAATCACCGTCAAGCACATCATCAGACCTGTGTTGTCGTTGTGATGACAACACGGTTGGGTCGCGTGGACCATACACTTGTCTTCTGTCCATATTTTAAAACAACTTACGTTTTTGTGTAGAGTGGAAAGTTTGAAGTGTAAATAGAAAAGTTTGAAAGAATTCTCAAATGCACCATACACTTATTATATAGACACAAACCCGTTAATTTTTTGAATTCAAATATATATATATTATTTTACATTTATTGAAGAGGGTCACGGGTTATAAAACCCGTGACCTCTCTTCATAGCGTGCTGCAGCACGCTATGCTGCAGCATTACGCTGCATGCAGCGCTGCAGCAGCATGCAGCACTATGCTGCAGCATGCGCTGCAGCATTACTGCTGCAGTAGCAGCCCGTGACTTAATTTTTTTTTTATTTTAAATAATTAAATAATAATTTTTTAAAATTTTAACAACAATAATTTCAATTTACACAATAACTTAAACAACAATAATAGAACCAATGCATTGCTAATATGTTATTTTGTTGATGAGCTTGAAGGACCGTACCCTCCATCCTCTAATGGTGGTCTTGGAGGGATAAGTGTCCTTGGGTCTATGCTCATGTATTCTTTGGATTCAAATAGCGCCCATAATGCATTCCAGTGCCTTTCTGATGCGTTGACATAACACTTCACATAACGGTCACACGGAGGCATGCAAATCTGCTTCCAAACTGCTTCATTAGCAGTCAATATACCCGTTCTTGCATCGCATGAGATTCCATGCGTCATTTTAAGACGTCGGTAACATTGGTAACGTTGCTTCAAGATGTTTAAACGATGAACACCCTCATCGTGCGATATTGAGTTCAAAGCCTTCTTGTTTACCTTTTTCAATGCCCAGTGGATGTTACAATATTCGACGGCGTCGGGGTTGAAATGGCCAAAATCGAGTTGCCTTAGCAGTTCATCCACAAAAATCATCTCTAGCTCCTCCGACCATTTCCCCTTATAGAAGAGATTGTTCTGGTAATACCATCCATCCTTATTCTCGCTTTGCATATTGAAGATTTTGCTACTTTGGAAAACAAATGTTTGAGACGGAACATATAAATACATCACGCAAAGAAAAATCTGAGAAAAAGCTGCATGATGCAGCCTTTATCAAAAGCTGCATGATAAAGGCTGCATCATGCAGGTAAGTCACGGGTGCTTAGGTGCTTCATGATGCAGCCTTATCAAAGGCTGCATCATGAAGTCACATCATGCAGCCTTTATATATATATATATGTATATTTTTTTTTATTTTGATACGTGAAGTGCATTCTAGTGCTATAAATAGATGTGCTCAAGGTTCATAACACTCATCCCACATTATTGTAACATACCTTATATCCAAAATATCTCCAGCAAATATTTTTGTGTTTATCGTAAAACATCTACAAAAAACAAAAAATGTCGTTTTCATCATCTAGAATAGAAGTTATTTTGTACTTTGGTGGTGAGGTATCTAATGATGGTTGGTCAGTGACCTACGATCGTTTGCCTTTTGCAACGTTGAGGGTATCTCGTTCATCAACTTATTCTCAATTCATAGCGAGGTTATACCAGCAGACAGGTGTTGATAGCAACGAATACTCATTGAAAGTATTCGCAAAACATGCATGCCATTATCTCGGTCGTATCAAAGAGACACTCATGCCAATCCAAGACGATGACACTTTGTCATTCTTTTTGGATCCTGCATCAGGCTTTCCAATCTTAGAACTATATATTGAAAAAGAACATCAATACCCATCACAGCCATCAAATACATTTAGCCAACCTTGGGGCGACTACATATCACTTTTAGCCAATGAAGGTCTACCTTCTTCCTCCAACCACGATTTTTTAGCCGGTCCTTCCGATGGTAATTTTTTTGCAGGTCCATCTGGTGGTGATTTTTGCACTGGCCCGTCTTGGGGTGATATTTTTGGGAGTGCTTCAAATTACGGCGTATATGACTCAACACCTGACGTGGTTGCTGTTACACAAGGCCTGGAAAACATTGGAATTCAACCCCGGGCAACCCATTCACGGAGCAACGACGAGCCAGTGTTCGAAGAAGACCCTAAAGAGGATCATGAAGAAGATCCTCAAGCTGATAGTTTGGCCGATTTTTCAGATCATATGTCTGAACCAGATGAAGCTGCTTTTCCAATACCACCCGAGGATCCTGAGAACGAGGCTGACATAAATGACATGGCTGAAACATTTGCATCCCACTCTCAAGGTATGTCACCAACCAATGAACCGTCTATGCCAAATAACACTAACGAGGAAATGTTTTACCGTTCCATACCATTTTTTGATCGTACATTCCCGGAGATACCTGCTGACTCCATTGATGTTCCGTCAAAGTATGCAAAATTTTATGATGCTAATGAAGGGAGACTTGATGTGGGAATGATTTTCAAAAATAAAGATCATTTAATAGGAGCGGTGAAAGATCACTCGATACGACATGCACGGCGTGAGTATGTGGTACTTGAGAGTACCACAAAAAAATGGAAGGTCGTCTGTAAACATAGCACCCCAGGTACGTATCAATAATGTATAATCGTCTATCACAATTTTATTAGAAAGGGTATTCATCTTCTTCTTTTTTTCCACGTTCCAGATGTATGGTGTAGATGGGAGCTACGTGGAATAATAAAACCGAGAAAGGGCCGTTGGGAAATAACAAAATATAAGGGGGACCACACATGTGTTATTAACGATATGTCCCTCGAACACAGCAATTTAGACAGAAGGTACATTGCTTCTTTATTATTAGGGCAGGTAAAATGCGACCCCTCATATGGAATCAAGCATGTCATACAAACTGTGAAGGACCACACAGGGTTCGACATAACATACCAAAAGGCATGGTACAGTTTGAAGATGGCCCGTGAAACCGTTTATGGCACATGGGAGAGTTCAGTTCGAAAGCTACCAAACTTCATGGGAGCTCTCCAAAAGTATAATGAAGGGACGATTGTTGAATGGGAACATAAATACTTTCAGCGGTCAAGCAATGCATACGTGATAAAATACGTCTTCTGGGCATTCAAACCGTGTATCGATGGGTTCCAATACTGCCGCAATGTCATCAGTGTCGATGGAACACATTTATACACGAAGTACAAGCACAAAATGTTGATTGCAGCTGCCATGGATGGGAATCAACAGGTACTTCCTCTTGCGTTTGCTATTGTCGATGAAGAATCCGAAGCATCTTGGACTTGGTTTCTTCAAATGTTGAGCAAACATATTATAAGAGGACGGTCTGGGATGTGTCTTATTTCTGACCGTAATGCGGGTCTCATCAGAGCAGTGAAAAAAAATTCCAGATTTTGTGCCACCACAGGGAGTGCACAGATATTGCTTGCGGCACGTATGTTCTAATTTCAACAGTCGTCACAAGAATGTCGAACTGAAGGACCTTTGTTGGAGAGCTGGTTCTGAATATCAAATCAGCAAGTTCAATCGAACAATGAACGAGATAAAGGCTCACAAATTAGAAGCGTTTGTGTACTTAGAGAATATTGAGAAGGAAAAATGGACAGCTTCTCACGATGGCGGATGGCGGTGCGGAATTCTCACAACCAACATGTCAGAGTGCATCAATGGAGTTCTGAAAGGGGCTCGTCGATTGCCTGTGACTGCAATAGTGGAAATAACATTTGCTCGTTCAGTCCACTATTTTCGTGAGAGGATGGCCAAAAGTGGTGTCATGTTAAGCAACAACCAACTATGGACGGACTTTGCAAACAAATTATTCCAACGTTGGTTCGAAAAAAGTGTTGAACATGCTGTGACGAGATACAACCAGCACCAACAGTCTGCCTCCGTTGTGACAAAACGTCAGACTGGACATGGATTCAACACTCACGTCGTCAAAATTGCCACACGAGAATGTTCATGTGGCAAATGGAGTCAATTCGGCATCCCGTGCTCGCATGCTCAAAAGGTATGCGCTGCATATAGAATTAGTGCCCCATCAATGGTGAAGGACTATTATGATATAATGGCTTACAGGAGAACATATTCTAAGTCTTTTCATCCTTTGATGGCGGAAGATTATTGGGATGTTCCACAATTTGAGTTGGTCCATGACACTACTTTACGTGGCATCATTCATCGTGGTAGAATCCAAACCACACGTATTCCTAACGAGATGGATTGGCCACAAACGCGAGATAGACAACAATACCAACAAAGGGAGGGCCATTCAAGACAAATTGATGTGTCAGTGAGGAGTCGTAGAAGACAACAATAATTTTAAGAATTGTAATTATTATAAATGATTTTTAAAACTTTATTCTTTGATTTAAATATAATTTTTTACTGTAATTATATTTTTTGTGTTAATAAATATTTTTTGTGGTATATTTATTTTAACTTATATGCAGATTAAAAAAAAACAATAATAATAATAATAATAATAATAATAATAATAATAATAATTTTAAAAAAAAAGTAAAGTAGAAGTCGAACAATGAGAGTTCGACTTGAAGTCGAACTCCCAGTGTTCGACTTCATATGATTGAAGTCGAACTCTGAGAGTTCGACTTAAAGTCGAACTCTCAGAGTTCGACTTCAGAAATTAAAAAAAAAAAAAAAAAATAAATTTAGGTAAAAGTCGAACTCTCTGAGTTCGACTTTTACCAATTGTGTTATATATATTATAATATTTTTATTTTTGTTATTTTTTATTTTCTTAATATTAAATAAATAAATAAGCCAGGAAAAGTACACCATTGATTGCTATACCAGTCCCAGGTTATTTGGATCAGACTTGTATGCATAATTTCATATTTGATGAGTCGTATTTCTGGCCTTAAATGTTGAATAACTCAGGATGTTGAAATAGTTGTAAGATCATGGACTTCCTCTACATATCTGTAAGCATTGAGGGTGTTTTTCTTTTCCTTTTTTTTTTTTGTTTTGAGAATTTCTAGTTTTGATAGAATTTAAATTAAATACATGTTGATTGAACAGAAGGATCTTCTTCAACGTTGCATCGATCCTGGAATATGATAAACTAATTCCCAAATGCAATATATATCTCTATATTATTATCTATACTACTATAAAGAGAAGGGGTTTTTATAGACACAAAGTGTAAGTTTTTATATCACTACACCAAATTATTAAAATACCAAAAATGTTCTTCAACTTTCCAACTCTATTCAATTAAGTTCATTTGGAAAATTCATTCCATGCATTAATTACATGTACTCAATTAAATTTACTTCCATTTTGTTTAAATTTATTGTTAATTGAAATAAAAATAACATATTAGTATTTGTATTTTATGTAACAAATATTTTATAAAGTTTCAATTTTTAATTTAATTTTGAGTATAATATCGTATTGATAATTAATGCATTAGAAAAAATTCTCAAACAATTTTTTTACGTGAAGTCGTAAGACAATGATAAATTTTAAGATGCTGGAATAAGTTATGAGTTTCAATAAAATAAAAATTTTAGTAAAACTTATGCACGCAGTACTTCTAGTGTAATATATGTTAAATGATTGTAACGTTGATAAATTTTTTATACATGATTGAGGGATTCATTGATAATTATTAAGAAAATTAAAATTTAATTATAAATAATCACAAGTTGAATTTTAGATATATTAAAATTTTAAGGGACTCAACTTGAACTTTATAAAGTTTTTAGGGTTGAATTCTACTAATTTATAAAGGGAAAAATGCAATTATCCCCTTGTGATATGCAAAATGTGTAAAAATACCTTTATGAAAAAATAAATAGCAATTTACCTCTTGTATTTTAAAAAATAGAGCAAAAAATCCCCTGTGAGGGAATTATTTACTGCATTTTAAATAATACAGGAGATAAATTATTAGTTATTTTTTCACAAAGGGGTAATTACTCTTTTTGGTTAATACAGAGTGAACTTGCATTTAACCCAATTTATAAAGTTATAAAATCACTTATAATTTTGTGCAAAGTTTAAAAACAAATTTTGGGGGGTTGTTGGGAAGGGAAGACAACAGCACGTGCTGCCACCCCAAATTAGCCACTAATGGGCCTCAGTACCGACAACAGCACGTGCTGCCACCCCAAATTAGCCACTAATGGGCCTCAGTACCGCCTCACCACATTTTACCTATACTGAGCCGAAGTTTGCATCTCATTCAACACTTATTTGAAAAGTTTTTCTTTTCTTTCTCTCGAAAACCGCGCGCGGTGGGTAAGAAAACTTTATGTTAATTAATCAATATATTAATATTATTTGATACATGAATTTCTTAAATATAATTTCTACTACCAATTTAAAGTTCAATTATGAAATTTTATATGTTAGATTATTTATAAATTAGTGATTGGTTAAGGGCAAACATCACTTTTGGTCTTTTAAGTATGTCACTTATCCACTTTTTGATCCCTCGTGTTTTCTTCTAAAATTTGATTCCTCAACTTAAAAATTTTCATTATTTTTTGTCTTTTCGTTAAATATTCCGTTATAAAGCTAACGGATTTCTTAAAACAAATGCAAATGGGCTGGAATGGGATTGAATCCGCATCTTCATGTAACAAAACAGTGCGCTTACCAATCCCTGATAACAAAACATTAAAATATGACCTATCGAAATAACACAAACAAACAATGTAATACAAGTCATAAAAGTCATATAAATACATAAAGAAAGACATACAATTCATAAATAAATGCATAAGTAATGTCATCAATTAGGAAAATAACACTTTTCGTCTTGTATCTTAGGACTTTCCCACTTTTGATCTCATTAGTTACGGAATTCTCACTTTTAGTCCCGTAACTTCTAAAAAGGAGCACTTTTGGTCCCATGCCACTTTTCGTTAAATTTTTTAACGAAGAACACCACGTGCTTAGCACGTGGCCATTAGGGTCTTTACACTTTTGGTCCCATATGTTATGTTATTCTCACTTTTGGTCCCATATGTTATGAACTTTTCACTTTTGGTCCCATAACTTTCAAAACGTAACACTTTTGGTCTCATACACTTAACAGCCACGCGGCACTTTCCGTTGAATATCTAACGGAAAGTGTCATGGGATCAAATGTGCTACTTTTTGAATGTTATAGAACCAAAAGTGGGAATCTCGTATCCAATGGACCAAAAGTGAAAATGCCCTAAGTTATGTGATGAAAAAATGCTATTTCCCCATCATCAGTTACATAAATACAATCTTGAAAAGATTCTAAACATCAGCTAAAATATAATTCAAACTTGTTCCATCACAACAAGAATATTTATTGGGTGTGGTTTGTAATGGCACGAGTTTGAATTATGTTTTAGCTGATGTTTAGAATATTTTTAAGACTATATTTATTTATTTGATGACATGCTTATGTATTTTGTTTCTGAATTGTATGTCTTTCTTTATGTATTTTTCTGACTTTTATGACATTGTTTGTTTGTGTTATTTTGATCAGTCAGATTTTAATTTTTTTTATCAGGTATATATATAGGAGTTTGTTGTATCTGATTTTGAGATTTTTCAACATGGTTTTGAGATTATTTTAACTTTTTTTTTTTTTTAATTTCACTCTTTTGGTTAAGTACTTTTCATTTAGTAAAATATGTGAAAAAATAAGCTTGGTTGAGTGGTACGCGTATTATTTCGTTATATTCAAGATGGGGGTTTGATCCCATTTCAATCCATTTCCGATTTTTTTTCTAAGAAATTCGTTAGTTTTAACGAAAGGACCAAAAATGATGAAATTTTAAACTTGAGTCCAAATCTGAGAGGTAGGAAACATGAGGGACTAAAAATGGATAAGTGGAATACTTGAGGGACGAAAAGTGATGTTTACCCGATTGGTTAATATTCGATTTGAATAGGGTGTTCTAGACAATTAATTAGTGACTTAATTTAATAGATTTACTCATTGCTATAATCAAAATTTTCAAGAAAAAATTACATTTTACGTCTCATAACTTACACTGTTTGCGATTTTGGTCCCATTAATTTTTGACGTAGCAATTTTAGTCCCATTGACAAAAACCGTCAAAATTTTAACGGAAGGAGCGTGCTCCGTTAAGTCCATAAGTCATATCTAATGCAACGTTACAATTTTAGTCCCATAAGTCCACAAACGTTGCAATTTTAGTCCCATGCACGTGCTCCTTCTGTTAAAATTTTAACGGATTTAATCAATGGGACTAAGATTGCAACGTTTGTAGACTTTATGGGACTAAAATTGCTACGTCAAAAATTAATGAGACCCAAATCGCAAACAATGTAGGTTATGGGACGTAAAATGTAGTTTTCCCTCGAGGGTATCAGGTTTTTTCGCTTGACACTTAATTACATGCGTAGGTATTTAATTAATATTTATAATAGTGAGGAATTGATGGGAGTTAATAGAAATATTAGAAAATTATATTTGAGAGATAAATATTATGTTTATTAAAAAGCTTAAATGCATAAAACCCGGGTGTTTTGAAAACTCGGCTAAAAGACACCTATGTTTTAAATATAGGCCACCCCTTCCCCCCTCCCCCCTCTGTTTTCTAAATGTAGCTCAATCATTCATCTCCGTTAAATAGAACTAACGGGGTTAATATTTTGTCAAAGTGACTGTTATACCCTTACTTATTATATATTATTCTTTATTTTAATGACAAGATCATTATTGATTATAGAAGAGTCGTTAGATCTAATCAATTATTTTAACCGTTGAATCTTAAATTTATAAGAAAAAATAAAGGGTTTAGATTTAGCTACCCCTCCCTCATAGTTCCTCCCCCCCCCCCAAATGTCGTCGCCCCTAGAACAACACAGAAGGGCGCGATGTTGTCTCCCACAATCTAGGCAGTGGTCGTCCTCAATTTGGGCGAAAATAATTTTTATTTTTTATTTTCTAAATTTTAAATTTTAAAATGACTAAAAATTTTAATTAATCATATTTAAAATAATTAAAGGAAAGTATTAAATGTTAGTTTCAATACTTATAACATTAATTTAAATAATAAATAAAGATAATTTATTTAAATACTTTTAACTAAATAATAATTTAAATTAGTTGATAATATACACTTTTTATAATTATAAGCATTTATATTCCATTAAGGTATTTAAATTTGAAAAATAAATTTACGTATTAATTCTTGTACTAGGATTTTAATTTAATATTTCAATTTAAATTATATACTTTAGAAAATGTATATATTTTTTTTCGTATTTTTAGTAAATATATTTTAAAAAAGTTGTTTAATTTTTTAGATAGATGAAAATATAAAAAAATAACTCAAAACAAGTCAAAGATGCCCAAGTCAAATATATAGATAACCATAAGGGCATTTTAGTTCAAAATGCCCAAAATTGAGATAAAAAACAGCTAAAAAAACACCCCAAAATGTAGCAAATGCTCGTAGAATAGACCTTCCGTCAATTACTAACGTAAAGGGTGATTTTTGCTATCTTTTACAAAACACAAGGGGGTGTTTAGCCTACTTCGAAAACACAAGGGGTTTTTAACTTTTTCAGCAATACAAGGGGGGATAAATGCATTTTAGCTATTAAAAAGAAATATGAGATTTTTTAGATAATTTAATTCAAGAACGTCGTCAAGAACGGTAAATATGAGAATATGAGGGTTTGATAAAATAAATCCTCGTGAGTTAAGAAATAAATTACACATACATACACGCACACACACACACACACATATATATATATATATATATTGTTGTGAAGCTTTGGATGTCTAATTATTTAAAGGGAAAGAAATGGAGATTTAAATTTCAATAGAAATGAAATATTGAAATATTGGTGAAAAATGTAAGAATACTATTTACTATTTTATTTAGAATTTACTATATTCTCGATTTATTGATTACACACATTACAATTCATTATAGGATACTAGGTTAGCCAGTAGTGATATTTTGAGTTGGAGCTCTAGCTACAGTGACGGTGTGCCTCCTGTCCAAGAATCGAAAAAAATATGTAAGTGATTGTAAATGATACAAGTACTACAAAAAAAAAAAAGCGGGAATTGAAACGGTAATAGGAACGACTTTTTTAATTTTTGGAACGGTAAATACTTCACTTGAACCTTTTGGACTGCAATTAGGAACGGTTGAGGAACGGGAGGCTATCCGTGGCAATAAGAGGCGATCCTAATTATTAGGAACGGTAACGAAGATACCGTTCCTACGTGGGAACGGTTTTTGGCATATTTTCGTGCTACCGTTCCTAATTACCTTTGTACGTATAAATTTTATACTTTTTGTATTTGGAACACCTTATAAACTTTAGGAACGGTAGCATCGAAATTAAATCGTGCAAATAGGAACAGTGGTTAGAACACATTTTGGAATTGTCACACTATGTTGTGGATACAATTTAGCATGGTATCTGGAATACATGTAGGAACGACAGGTTGTATACATTAGGATCGGTAACTGGAATACATTTTGTCGTGTGATTTAGGAACGATTTTTGCACTATAACTTTGGAATACCATTTTAGACCGGTTTTTGGTATTTTCTTTAGAACGAAAGCCTAACCACGAAAGAATTGATTTTGGAATATATGTAGGCACGGTATGTCCCGTATTTAGGAACGGTTGGCTTCTATTTTTGGAATGGTTTTTTCATCGGCATTGAGAACGGTATATATTTTTAAACAGTCAAATATAGGAGCGGTATTTGGAGCTGCAATTGCCATCTAAAGTACCGTTCCTAACAGATGAATTATTAATTTTTTTAGTAATAATTATTATCATTTAAATATAAATTTAATTATTAATAATATTTTATTATATAATTAATATTTAAATATGAAAAAAGGCATAATTTAGAAATAAAAATTATATTAAATACGAATATTATCCGATTTCATTACAAAAAATCAAAATAAGAAAAATACATAATCTACTCCTCGTCCATCTCGTCAATGTCTGGAAGGGTGGGGTCTCTAGGAGGCCATGACGGGCCGGCGCCGGAGCGACTGGTCTGCATATCCTTCATCATGCCCATCAGGTCCGCCATCTTCTCCTCGAGGCGGACCAACCGACCCTCCATGTTTGACGAAGGCGCTGGCTCTGGAGCGGGCGGTGACGGTGGTGGGGGCGGTGGTGATGGCGATGGTAACGGTCTGGCTGAGACCCAGGGCCTCACAACCAAGACCAAATACTCGGCCCTTGTTCTTGCCCCCGACGCAAGTGAGCCACATCTGCTGCTCGGTCTGCGCCACCGAGCCCTCTGATTCGGAAGCAAGATCCTCAAGATTGCACGAGGCCTGAGACTGATGATCCTCCATCATCTTCTGGAACATCTCTTGCAAAAATAATTACAATAAATTAGAAAATTTTCAAACATTTAAAAAAATAAAGTAGAATGTATTAATTACAACTTACCGCCACCTCCGCTACCCTCGACCCGCTCCAGCCGCCATCGGCGTTCTTCTTGTAGCATCTGGAGAATAACTCCATCTACTTCACTGGTCGGCCGAGCTGCTCCTCCTGTAAAAAGAAATGGGAAACAGTTATTACAATTTTAATTTAATAGTAATAAGTAATTAAAATAACATTAGATATCTTACCAATTTTCGCTTGTGCATATCGACGGAGACAGATCCCCCGCGGTACACAGTAGCGGATGCGGCTGGGTTGGCGTTCCGGTTCGCCTTGTTCTTCTCGCACTCCTGCTTGAACTCCGGGGACTCCCAGTATAGGAGGAGCTGTCGCCACACCTCATTCGCCAGCCATAGCGGCTTCTGCAGGGACTGTCTGGCAAGGACGAACTTGTTTCTGAGAAACTTTCCTACCCAAACGTGGAAGATCTTGAACATCGACTCGTCGTCGGCGTTCCACCAGTACATCATCTGTATTAAAAAGATATACATATATCATTACAGTAGATTGTTAAAATATTTAAAAACAAAAAATAATTGTCGTTACCTTCAAACTCTCAAACCAGAAAAGCTGGTGCTCTGGCGGCACCTTGCGCAAACTGCCCCAAGATGGGGATAGTGTCCTCGCACGACCGCGTACATGCGCTCGTGGATCTTCCGATCAGAACTGAAATTATAAAATAATTAGTATGACATTAAAATATTAATTTAAATTACAAAAAAAAATTTAAAATATAAATATACCTCGCATCAGCGAGTGTGATGTACTGGCGCGCGGATGGTGGTGGGAGTGGTGGGCGGTGGGGTGGTGGTGGTGGGGCAGCCCATGGACGGGCCGGATCGACCGCCAGTGCAATAGTGGATAGACGCAGCGGTAGACGCACCGGGCTGCTGATCTGGCGCAGGTGGTGTGGGTGCCTGCTCTGCCGGTGGTGGTGGTGGTGGTCGGAACACTGCTTCCCCATTTTAGGAAACAACACCGGCCGGCGGTATAGCCGGTTCGCCGCGACTGCGGCCATGACCACGACCACGACTACGACCGCGGCCACGTCCACCTCCTCGAGGTGGAAAATCCCGACCAGACATGATCTAGCATTTTTTTAAAAAAAAATATTAGTGGTATGATTTTGACAAAATATAAGTATCAATTTATTTTTTAAAAGAGATAATTTTCTAAATTTTGAAAATTCTATACTAAGTCCCACAATTAATCTAATCAATAGATACTAAATCCCAAAATTTTAAGAAATTTTTCCTACAATGTATACTAAATCCCAAATTCTTTCCTAAAATGTATACTAAATTTTACATATGTTTCATTAAATATATTCTAAATCCGAAAATTTTACCCTAAATTTGCACTAAATCCTTCTATTTTCCTATATACTTATACTAAATCCCAAAATTCTTTGGAAAAAGAGGATTTATATTATGAGTAAATTTTATTTTACTAGGAAATTTTAAAAAAGTAAATAAAAAAATGACATAATTTTTTTTTTAAAAATACAGAAAATGTAAACAATTTTCAAATTTTTTTTAAAAAATACAAAACTTTACAGAAATTACAGAAAATTCTGAAATTTTTTTAAATTTATAGAAAATGGCATAATTTTTTTAAAATTATAGAAAAAAATTCAGAAAATTCTCAGAATTTTTTAAAATTACAGACAATTTTCTGAAATTTTCAGAATTTTCATAATTTTTTAAATTTACAGAAAAAATTTGAAATTTTTTAAAATTATAGAAAATTTTCAGAATTTTCATAAATTCTTTTAAAAAATTAACAGAAAATTTTCAGTATAAACATAAAAAATACAGAATTTTCAGAATTTTAAAACAGAAAAAATTACAAAATTACACCCAAATTAACAAAAACCAAACGAATATTACAGAAATTGCACTAATTACAAAATTAACAAATTACACTAAAATTACAACAGTAATTAACAGGAATTACAGAAATTACAACTAAATTACACTAATTAACAGGAATTACAGAAAAAATACAGAATATTACATAATAATTACACAAAATACAGAATATTACAGAAAATAAAGAAATTACAACTAAATCCCCTAACTAATAAAAATTACAACTAATTCCCCTAACTATACATAAATTACATAAAAATCCTAACTATACAGAAATTACATAAAAACGCCCTAACTATACATAAATTATACATAAATTACATAAAAACACCCTAACTATACATAAATTACATAAAAACTTTTAATGAAAATACAAATTAAAACGGGGTTTTTCAGACCCTACTTGGTAGTTGAGGCTGGCGGTGTCACCGAAGGCGGTGGACGATGGTGGTGGCGGTGGGCATCAGTGGTGGCAGAGGCGGCGGACAACTTGGGTTAACGCAGTGGCAGAGGGCTGATTGAAAACAGCGGAGGGAGAGGCAGCGGCGGTGGGCGTTAGAGGAGGAGGTAGAGGCGGAGGGAGGTGGAGGCAGACCCGGAGGGAGAGGCGGCGGAGGTGGAGGTAGAGGCGGAGGGAGAGTGGGAGTGAGAGGGAACGGCAGAGAGAGAGAGAGATTGAGAGTGAGAGGGTGAGGTAGAAAATGTGATAAAATCGGCCAAGGGTTGAATTTATATTAGAATTTTGGAACGGTCAACATTGTATAGACCGTTCCTAATTTCAGTCCAAATATAGAAAATGACGTCGTTTCGGTATTAAAACAACGACGTTTTAAGACTTAGTACTGACATTGACCTAAATAGGAACGGTCATTTATTATGTCCCGTGTTACCACTACCGTTCCTAAAATAGAAAACGATGTCGTTTTGATACTATTACTAGTATTGACCTAAATAGGAACGGTCATTTATTATGTCCTGTGTTACTAATACCGTTCCTAAAAACTAAAACGGCGTCGTTTTAAGATATGGAAATAGTAACCGTTCCTATTTTCATATAGAATCGTTCCTATATGTATTGCAACGTTTTTTTTTTTTATCTTCTTTGATAATAAATATAAATTAAGAAAAACACATTCCGAACACTTATCTGATTGAATAAACGTATACAATTGGATGTTTACAGAATTTAAAAATATATAGTAATTTTCAAAAAAAAAAAAAACACACGTTCACAATATGAAGTATATTTGTATATTTGTTTTTGTTAGTATTTCACAGATGTAACTAGGATCCTATGTTGTTGTACTGCACGGTATAATCAGACCGTCAAAATTCTAATCAAACCGTTAGATATGATGTACCATACAAAATAATACATTATAAGTAGTTTTGCGGAATTTCGGTGTGCGGTTCTCGAGATATCATATCCGGTCAGTATTCATCGTAAGAAAAACAGATGCATCCTTAAATCCGGGTTGCTGATTGAAAATCAGACCGTTGGACATCAAGTCATATCCACAACCTTGTTTTTGTTAAAAAATGGTGTCCATCCGGCTGACGGATGTTGAGATATCGGACAAATTGGTTGGAATTGTAATATTAGGAACGATCACCTAATAGAAAAGGTGTTCCCAATACCGTTCCTAACGGAAAGGACGATGTCGTTTTAATACACGCACATATTTACCGTTCCTATTAACATTTGGACCGGTCATGTATAAACTGAATGTCCCAATAGTTGAATTTCCCACCAATTTTTCATTGGGCGCCAAAATGAAATATTGGACTTACATTTTGGAACGGTCGTTAGTGTTCACCAACCGTTCCTATTTCAAATTTCCCTCATTTTTTTGATTGGCTGCCATATTTGAAATTTTGTACCTCAAATAGGAACGGTCCAATTAAAATTTGACCGTTCCTAATTCAAATTTTCCTCATTTTTTTTTAATTAGCCGCCATATTTGAAAAATTGTACCTCAAAAAGGAACGGGTCAATTAAAATTTGACCGTCCCTCATTCAATTTTCCCTTATTTTTTTTAAAATAGCAGCCATATTTGAAAATTTGTACCTCAAATAGGAACGGTCCTGATAAAATTCGACCGTTCCTAATTCAAATTTCCATCATTTTTAAAATTTGGCACCTATTCAAATAGTTGTACCTGTATTAGGAACGGTGGTTAAAATAAAATATCCGTTTCTATTTTTAAAATTTATTCTGAATTTTTAAAATAATCAAAATACATCTATCGAATACAATTTTTTGAAAAATTCAATAAGTCTCTTCATCGGACTCAGCCTCGTCAAAGCTATCTTCATCTTCATCTTTGGATTCACTGTCTGGCGAGCGCGATGACCCTGCTCCATGATTAACGACCAATTGTATTCCCGTTGGGTCATGCAGTTAAAATGTTTGGTTATCTATTACAACATCTGGATTAGGTACGACTTTATCCATCTGGTAGGCGACCTCGGTCCATCGCGAGTCATCGATTACTCTTCAAGCCTTGATTTTGCGAACAGTTTTCCAGTCGACTTTGTCCTTCTTCATGCTCGGGTAATCCGCGTAGTATACTTGTACTGCTTGTTGTGCCAGTATGAATGGTTCATTCTTTTGGTAGAGCTTTCTGAAGTTGACATCAACGACGTGATAACGAGGGTGTATCTTCATGCCTCTGACCGGATCGACCCAACGACAATTAAATAGTACAATGTGCATGTTCGGAATTAGTGGGTAATCTAGCTGAATTATCTCTTCCAAAATTTCGTAGAAGTCAGAATCCGTGTCTGTATATGATGAGCTTTTGACATGAACACCACAATTCATTATTGAATTCCCGACATTGTGACGTTCAGTGTGGAAATTGAAGCCATTGACGAAGTAAGATGGGTATGTCGTCACTTCTGCTCTTGGCCCCCAATAATGCAACTTCAACAATTCCTCGTTTGTGTGATTCACTTCGGGTTTCACTTGTAATTAATGATATATATAGCAATTGAACCAATCATTACAAATTAATGAGCATATCGCATTTACATGAAATCGATGATACTTACACGAGCCTTGAACCAATCCTTGAATTGTGTCACCATTAGTTGATCAATTATCGGGTCTTCCGAATTATGTTGCTCGAACAGTTCATTCAGGAATGACCTGTTATAGTAAAACTGATAGTTTAAATATACATGTAATTGAAATTGAAATGATTCATACGAGATAATTACGTTTGTATAAGACACTTACTCGTAGTACGGTGCAACTACTTCACAATTACACAAGACGTATGTCTCGATAGCATGAAGTTCCTCCCCGCTCAGCCATTTTTTCTTCGAGGCTCCACTTGCTCGGCCTGGGTAATTGAAAATGGACCGAACATTCGATCGTCGTTGCTCGTGAGATCATCGGACCGACCGGCTCTGTTTCGCTTGCAGAGAATGTGCGGTTCGAAGTAGTGAGAGGAGAAACGTCCGATTTCTTCGACAATATAAGCCTCTATAATTGACGCCTCGACGTGTGCTTTGTTTTTCACCTTTTTCTTCAAATCGCGTAGGAATCTATTCATATGACAATTTATTATAATGCAAATAATAAATACATATTTAACAGTATTAATTATTTAATTACCTTTCAATGGGTATATCCACCTGTATTGTACAGGGCCCCCAACGCGCGCCTCATGCCGTGCATCCTCAACTCCTTCAGGTCGACGCAACGGGCCAAGTTAGAGGCATACCCATCAGGAAACTTAAGACAACGAATCCACTCATATATCTTCTTCTTTTGCTCCTTCGTCAGTGCATATACCGCCTTGGGCGTCACGTTCGATCTCCTTTCGTCCACCTCAAGCTCCGGCCGATTACATATGATCTTCAGATCCTTCTGTGCATTCAGATTGTCCTTCGTTTTTCCCTTAATGTCCATCACAGTATTCAATATATTATCGAATACATTCTTCTCAATATGCATGACATCAAGATTGTGTCGTATCTGATGCGCCCCCCAGTATTCAAGCTCCCAGAATATGCTTTTCTTCGTCCACTTATGGTCGACACCGTAGCCTTCTGGTTCACTCAACGGTTGTTCGACAGCCACACTAAATGCATCGACACGGGTTCGGATCTGTTCTCTAGTCAGCCTCGGACGTGCAACCTTCCTCTCCATTCGATTTTTAGTGAAGGCTTTCTTGTTTCTGCGATAAGGATGAACCGGTGGTAGGAATTGCCTGTGGCAGTCAAAATAGCATGCCTTCCGACCGTGCTGTAAATAGAGTGCCCGTGTGTCCTCCATACAAACTGGACACCCCATAACACCGGCAGTACTCCATCCAGACGCCTTACCATAAGCAGGAAGGTCACTCACTGTCCACATCAATGCGGCATGCATCATAAATGCCTGGTTTGTCGCAGTATCGTGCGTACGTACACCCACATGCCATAAATTCTGCAACTCCTCGATCAACGGCTCCAAGTAGACATCGATAAGACGTTTGGAATTTGATGGGTCAGGGATCACCATCGTTAGGAACATATACTCAGACTTCATGCACATTCCCGGTGGGAGATTGTACGGTGTAAGTATCACGGGCCAACATGAGTAAGTTTTACCATACTGGTCGTGCAGTGCAAACCTATTCGTGCACAACCCAAGTCTAACATTCCTCGGTTCAACTGCAAAATCAGGATACGTCCGGTCAAAATGCTTCCAAGCCTCTGCATCGGACGATGACACATGGATCCTTCCTCCGTCTGATGGCTTGCATGCCAAGTCATATGCTCTGTTGTGACTCCGACGCATACAACCTCTGCAGCCAAAGGATAATTGGTAGATACCTAAAAATGGTATATGGAGACTTCTTACGTTTAAGATTTTTGTCTCTGGTGGGCTTGTACCTAGCGTCTCCACAGAACTTGCAATATTCCAAATTAATATCGTCCTTCCAGTACAACATGCAACCGTTTTTGCAAGCATCAATCTTATGAACTAGTAAACCCAATTCTCTTATCAATTTCTTCGTATTGTAATAATCGGCGGGGAAAGTGTGATCGCGGGGCATTATAGTATCAACCCACTGGCATAACCGATCATATGTATGCTCGGAAAAACCCCCTTCGGCCTTGATATTCACCAAAGAGGCAATTGATGCCAACTGAGAGGTGGTGCAGCCATTCCAAAAAGGTTGGTCCGCAGTATGAACTACATAAAAAAAATATCTGACAAGCAGACACATAATCATAGGGCCCCGAATCATAATATGAACTAGGACCCACATCAGATGGACAATACCGAGTACCATCATCAGTCGGTCCCTCCTGGTTGTACGAAGACCAGAATGACGGCCCGGCGGCATCGAATACGATCCTCTGCACCCAATCCATCTGAGCCGCATCACCCCAATGCGAAGTACCATCCTCCTGAACGGGTGGCGTTTACTGTTGCTGCACAGGGGTGCTGTCAATGCTTCAAAGTATTCTTGCACCCTCTCCTCACCATGCAAAGTCCAATTGTAATACTCTGGCATAAACCCTTTCATACACAAATCAAAATTTACCTCGTCTGGTGTTTTGAACCGTTCGTTTTTGCACTTCTGGCAGGGACACTTAATCTTTTCCCCGTCCATATATGCACGCTGAGACTGGGCCCATTCTAAAAATGTTGTAACACCATCCTCAAACTCCGGCGTCACACCCAGGACGTCTCGATCATACATCTATTTCCTCAACTATCTTAACATGATTGGTCCTACGTATAATTCACAACAATACGCAATTAAATGACGAGAGTAAATTATATATATAAATATATACATGCAAAAATAACAGAATTTTGCATACTTACCTGAGCAAAACACCTATCAATATCAATGCAAAATTCGCGCTCGGTAATTGATATGTTCGATTTTTCATATAAAGAATCAAGGGGGAGTTTACAACAAAATGAGTTGGAGAGTAAGTATAAGAACAATGACAAAGAAGAGGGACATATATATAGAAAATATTGGAACGGGCATTGGAATATTATTTGGAACACAAAACTAGCTGTTGAAATATAGCCGTTGTTCCAGCTTTAGGAACGGTCTCAGGAGAGGAAATAGGAACGGTAATGTTACTGTTGTAATATAGCCGTTAGCGCATATTAGGAACGGTATGTGGCACACCCAAAAGGACCGTTCCTACTTGGAGTACAATTTGGAACGGTACTTGTAACAATATTGCACTTACTATATACCCATAATTTGAAACGGTAATTGCATTACATTTTTTCACATGGCGTAAAAGGGTCTTCTTTAGGACTACATGTTGGAACGGTCAGTCCACCGGTCCAAATAGACCCGGTCTTTGGAACACATATAGTAACGATAAGTGTTCCCGGTCAGCGTGCTATTTCAAATCTCACACATGTGTTCCAAATTGAAGTCCAAAATATATCAGGTCCCCTTTAGGAGTGGTTGTAGGTGTACAAATTGGCTCATCATTTTTGGCACTTTAATAGGAACGGTCGGTCTGTTCCTATTAATTTGTATTACAATTAGCACGACTGTGACGTCATCAACGGTTTACCGTTCCACAACTGTTCCTACAACCGTTCCTATTTGGAACGGTAACTGGAACGGTCGTCTCTATCCGTTGCTATTCCCGCATTTTTTTGTAGTGAAGCATTCAAACCCGAAAAAAATAAAATAAAACACTTACCATCTTCTCCTCGTGCTGGCTAAAAGAGAACGATCCCCCGCGGTAGACGGTAGTCGCTGGGCCAAAAGAAGAAAATTATTAATTGTATCATATTATGTATAAATTAATATTAAAACTATTAAAGTATATTATATTGATTTTTCAGTATTTTATATTTATATTATATTGATTAAATTATTTTAAAGTATATTAAAATAATTG
Source organism: Sesamum alatum (assembly GCA_034509735.1). NCBI lineage: Eukaryota > Viridiplantae > Streptophyta > Magnoliopsida > Lamiales > Pedaliaceae > Sesamum > Sesamum alatum. The sequence continues at coordinate 7,881,254 of JACGWO010000007.1, read as the reverse complement.
TATTATATTGATATAATTATTATAAAGTATTTTATAATTATATTATAATTCACTAAATTCAAAATTCTCCTAAAATGTTTACTAAATCCAAATATTTTCCTAAAATGTGCACTAAATCCCAATATTTTCCTAAATTGAGACTACAACCCAACAATTTTTTCTAATTTTTTGGATTATCTTATTTTTTTAGTTTGTTTCAATTATCCTAAACTGACATAAAAATACAAAAAATTAGTCTTAACTGCAAGAAAAAATGAAAATTATAGAAAATACATTTTTCAGAAAATTTATTTCATAAAATACAGAAAAAAATCTAAAAAATTACAGAAATTTTAGAAAATAGTTTGTCCATTTCACAAAAAAAAAAAAAAAAAGAAATCGAGTCAATATCCTTAATTACAAGAAAAAAATATCACAACAATTTTAAAATTTTATATAAAATTTCCACAATATTTAATATCATTATTCCATCTCACGAATTTCGAGATATTATTCCAGAACTTGAGTTTGACTTTATAGACACATTTTGTAATGTCCTTTTATACAATCTTTAAGTTATGATTTACAAATTGTGGAACGACAATTTAAAAATTGGACGTCCCCCGAAATTTTTAAATTTTTCCGCCAAACAAGTAATGTGGGCTGGTATTTGGAACGGCCTGTATGATCGGTCGTTCTAAACATTGAATTTCTTCCCACATTCCGACTTGGCGCCAGTTACAATTTTATCTGTAATGATCTTTTAAACGGTTTTGTTGTAGTAACCGTTCCAAATTTTGAAATTCCCTCCATTTCTTGGCCAGTCCGCCAAAGATTTTGTAATTTGGAACGGCATTGGAACGATTTTCTTAAATAAAGTTGTTAAAAAAATGAAATTATTTTTAAAAAAATTATTCATAAAATAATATATGCTTAAATATATCAGTACAAAACTAAGGGTTATATTTATCCGTTCATACAACCGTTCCAAATAGAGTTCCAAAACTTCTATATAATATTTTGCTAAACCTGAACGACATCATACTGACTATCCATATATAAAGCATTTTCAAAAGGTATTTCCAAATAATGAAATATTTTTCAAAAGAATTAATAAAAATTAATAAAAATACGTACTGAACACATTAATGTTGAAGAAAAGTATACAATGTCTGGAATGACACAATAAAAATACGTACCGAACACATTAATGTTTGGAACTGAAATTGATATATGTTCACAATATGAAATGAATTTGTATATTCATAATTGTTAGTATTACACTGATTCAACTATCATTTTATATCGTTGTATTGCATCGGTTAATCAGACCATTAAAATTTAGATCAGACCATTAGATATGCTTCAACCGACAAAAGAATACATTTGATGAAGTTCTGGACTAATTTGAATGATGGATATTGAGATATTGTATCCAGAACGTCTGATTAGTCTCTCATATCGGTACATCATTCAATCAAGCCATCTGATTATAAATCAGACCGTTAGATATGATCAAATAGACAGAGTCTTATATGTGTTTAAGTTTGGTATGTACGGATTTTAAGATATTATACTTCAAACATAAGTTTTGCATTTTGGACATATATTGTAATAGTTTTATAAACTGCCTTTTAAAAATTGGACACCTTTCAATTTTTAAAACTTTTCTGCCAAAATATTAACTCGAGCCGGAATTTGGAACGACCTATAGTTGACGGTTGTTCCAAATTTTGAATTCCCCCTCTCCCCATTTTTTGAGCTGGGGCTAGTTAAAAATTTATTTAGAACGCTTGAATTTGAGCATAGCTGTAACAAAATTAAAATTTATTTTTAAAAAAAATTACTCATAAAATAATATAAACATAAATATTTTCGTACAACACTTAAATATAAACTAAAATATTTCAATACCAAAAACTAGATACTCAAGCGTCATCCTCATTAGTCTCGTAGTCCTCGATGCTATCTTTATCATCCTCGTCATCTTCAATAGTGGTGTGACCATGGGGCGAACGGGATGTTCTTGCTTCCTGTTTAAGTGCCACAGAAAGATAACCGACTAGTTGTATACCATCTAGATCTGCAGGTCGTACGTCTAATAATCAAACTGCATTTTAATTAACAAAAAGGGTTCAAGTTGTCACCTGGTCAACCAAGTAAAGAGATCCATGGTACACGATAAAATGATGCAATTCTAACTGATCAAATGTATATGCACTAATCTAAAGAGAGATTGAGAGTGTATGGTTAATCAATTCTAGAAGAAATGAAATAAAATGAAAACCACATGCAACACATCTATATAAGATTATTTGTACCAACTGCTGAAACGACTTTTGGGGCGACAAAATAACCATTCCATTATTATAACAACCTTTGTAACTCATAATTACTCTCATAGAACTACTAAAGAAATTGGGACGGCGATTGGAAAGGAAGTTGGTATTACAAATTATTAACTGTGTTTTACACGAGAACTGGATCTAAGCCTCTCATATTTTGGGAAGGCCGTTACATTTAAACTTGGCCATCCCAAAAACCCTTGTACATTTGCAACAACCAAAATTTTGTATCAGCTTTTGTAACGGTCATGTCGTACTACAAAATAGTTTTTTATTTTTTAATTTTTTTATAGACCGAAAGATCTTTCCAAATCAAATTGAGCCATGCCAAAAGGTGTTCCAATGCGTAAAGTGTAACATCTATAAATTTTAATACATGATTGTGGGATTAATTGATAATAATTAATGCAATCTAAATTTAATCACAAATGAATTATGAGTTAAAATTTGTATATGTTAAAATTTGAAGGGATTAAATTAAAACTTTAAAAAGTGTTTAGGGTCAATTATATATATTTAGAAGTTTGAGAACTAAATTGTAATTTAAACAAAGTTATTTGAAAAAAAATATTGAAAACAAGGATAATCTTGGATGTAGTGGGGGCAGGCGTGCCTTATGCAATTTTCAAGGGAAAAAAAATGATGACCACTTGCAATACAAATTCAAGGCCAAAGCTTAATTCACTTTCAAAGGAAAATCGCATTTTTTGTCTCATAAAATAGGCTCAGTTTCAATCTAGTCCCATATGTTAGACTGGTCTCACAGTTTGTCCCATATATTAAACAAAATCTCAATATTGGTCAGCGACTCGCATGGCAGGTAAGGGTTATTACGTTTAATCATTAATTAATTTATATAATTATATTATTTAATTAGTGAATTTATTAAATATGATTTGTACTATTAGATTTAGTATTTAATCGAAAATTTAATGAATCTGAGTATTTATACAAATTAGTGTTCGGGTATATGTTTAATTGGAATTGAGATATTACTACCAATAATTAAAAATATTTACTCTATTAGATGTAGCCGTAGTTATAATAGATTTACTCAAGTTAATTGGATTTATTAACCAAATACCTAATAGTATGTACTAGTGTTTAAATAATTATTATAATAGTGAGAATTGGCATAAATTAATAGGAATAGTAGAAATTATGTTTGAGAAATATTAGAAAATTATATTTGAGAAATATTATATTTATTAAAAAGGAATATGAGATTTTTGTAATAATTTCATTTATGGATGTTATGGAGAACGACAGTTATAAAAATATAAGGGGTTTGATAAAATAAATTCTTATGAGTTTATTGATAGATTAGATATATACCGGGGAAGTTTATAGTGTCTAGTTATTTAGACAAAAAACGAACAGAAGTTTGAATTTTAATATAAATGAAATATTAAAATATTGATGGGAAAAATTACAAATATTATTTTATATTTAGCATTTATGATATTCTTAATATATTGATTCTATATTTTATAATTTGTTATAGGATGCATATATAAAGTAGAGGATTGACTAGCCTTTTTATAACGTGATCGTTTTGATATTTGAGGTAAGTATAATTAATTGAATATATCTATATATATATATATATATAAGTCTATATGGGTGTACTTGTTGATTGTAAACCTGATTGGTACTTGTAAATGCTTATTTTGGATTACGTGGTTATTTTATAAAGTTGGCGTTATGTGTTTATTTGTGATTATTTATGTATTATAAAGATTTATGGATGATATACTTATAATACATTCTATCGTTGCATGGAGTTGGACGAAAAAGTCAATTATGAGTATATCGTTAAATTGAGATAAAGAGATGACTTACTTAATTGGGGGACATAGTCAATGGTTATGATGATATGATTGACGATGTGATATGAGAATAATTAATATAAGCTAGGTACCATGGCGCGTAGGGTACCGGGATATTCCGGGTAGCGGGGAATATCTTGTGCTGATAGCTACACACTGGGGTGGTGTGGGGATGCCAAGTTCATTGTGATGTCCTGTGCTGATATTGCTACACACTCAGATAGTGTGGGAAAATCACATTCGACGGGTATCCTGTGTTGTGTATGATGTGACATTGATTGAGATGATGATGACCAGCAGAACCATTGACTGATGTACTCCAATTAGAGTAAGCAGAGCCCTAAGAATATAAAATTGTGACTTCAGATTTTGTATTGTGGATTAATGCATGATTGTGGAATTGATTACATTATAGCTTTATTGTGATTACATATATATATATATAGAATATTCGTTGGTTTGTGACATGACGTGTATTAATGCCTGTATATAGGCTGATTAGCTATACTTATTGAGTGGGCAGCTCATCCCTTGCCAAATATTTTTCAAGAAATAAGTTATAATGACTAGCCGAAGGGTGAATCATAAGCCGACTATAAATATCACTAGGTGGGTCAACAGTGATATCTTGACTTGGGAGCCGTAGTTGCATAATTCCGTATGTATGAGGCTTTCAGTGGATTTGTATTTTAAGTTTTGTAATAGTTAGAAACCGCACCTTTTCCATTTTCTTATATTTATAAATACTAGCATTGAATATTAAATACACTATTTCGATGACGCATGTCATTCCATGATGTCTCGGTATTATATTGAGTAAAATATACTTTATCTTATTAGGTTAAATGTGAATTTCTTATAAGACGTAATGTAATTACCGAGGGGGTATTACATAAAGTCCTCTATTTTGTAATGCTTTTACGAAGACCACCATTTCAAATATTTTTGGAACAGCCTTTGTAACAATTTCGCCATTATCACCAGCAATATGTCGTCAACAAAGGTTATTTGTTCCAATTTTGATACAAAGACCGTTACCATGGAACGACCCAGTGCCCGTTCCAAAACGACTGTTACAAATCCCCTATTTTTTTTTTGATATGGCAATTTCATTAGAAACTAAATAATGTGTCAGGGATGGTATCCCTTACAAACATCAATGTGGGTGAAAAATGGGGGGCGGGACAGGTCCGTCCCAGTTCGCTCCATGCGCGATAGAATTACAAGTTCTTGGGATTTTCCTAAAGTCCCAATTGGGATGGCAATTCCAGAAGTTTTTAAGATCATTGATGTCCATTTCAGCTTCCCGATCAACATTTTCCAATCTGCCTTTGGTCCATTTAATTGCGTCTGCCGAGTCCGATTCAAAAATGACTCTATTAAGTCCTATGCGGTGGCCATATTCAGCAGCAAAACAGACAACTCGTGTTTCTGCGACTGAGGCTTCGGATGTGAAGATTTGAAATGTATGAGCCAAGGTGATGCATCCTTCCGAATCTCGGCCAATGACAGCACTGAAACATTTCCTGTCTTTGAGGGCAATGTCTGTGTTGATTTTAATCCAATCTGCAGGAGGACGCATCCATTCGCAGTGTTCCTGGACAGGAGTTTTCCTAGTAGCTCTGGCTAAAGAATAGTGAGACACCATTTTCCGGATTATGGATGCAATTTCCTCAAGGGACCGAGCCTTGTTCCCATGCACTCTGGCGTTTCTTTCTCTCCAAATTTGTTCGATCGTGATGGCCCACTCCATGATGAATTCCTGGACATCGCACGCATTGGGAAGTGGGCAGCTCCTGTTGTCCGAGAGAATGAGGAACCACTCTCTAAATGACAAATGAGACCATGAGCGTAATCTCATTTGCCACTTAGAGAGGAACCAAATCCGTTCCGCAAGTGGGCAGGTCATGAAAAGATGATGGATGTCCTCAACCTGAAATTCACAGAAGCTACATTCAGTGCAAGTAATTTGGAGAAATTGTGCAAGCTTACCTCGGGTAGGCAGGGTGTCAAAGATGGTCCTCCAGATGAATATTTTTTAGTCGGTTGTGAAGGTCCAGCTGCATATCCATTTTTCCGAGTTTTTCCTCTTCCTCATTCCCAATGTTGTTAATTTTTTGGATTGACAGGAATGCCGCTTTGCCTGAATGTTTCCCTGACTTGGAGGGGACCCAAAACGGAGAAGGGGGATCCGACAGTTCCAGAATTTGAATTCTTTTGATTTCTTCAACAACTTTTTTTTTGAGGGGGGGGGGGGGGGGATGGATTCAAGTAATTCCGGAATCCAGCGGCTTTGTTCCTGATCGATCAGCTCTTGGACGCATGTAATGTCGGGTGATTGCCCCGATCTCCAGCATGGTCTGAACGTAGGTAGGCTCGGTATCCATGGGTCTTCCCAGATACGCACATTGGATCGGGTTGTGATTTGATGGCAAACGCCCAGTTTGATAACTTCAATGCACTTAACCACATCCTTCCAAATCCACAATCTGTTTTTATCCTGCGCCAAATCAAGAAAATCAGTACTATTCTTAAGATATTTAACACGTAAAATTTGACACCAAAGTTTATCAGAATTAGAGCACATCTGCCAAGATAATTTAGAGATTAGAGCTTTGTTAAAATCTGCGAATTTCCGAAGGCCCAGGCCTCCTTTGGACTTAGGGGTGCAGATTGACTTCCAAGAACTTAGCGCCAGGACATGGTTGCTATTGTTCAATGAGTCTGTTCTCCACCAAAATCGTCGGATTACACCATCAAGTTTGTTACACAGGCTTTTGGGAAGAAGGAAGGTGGAGATCTGGTAAATCGGGATAGTTTGGGCCACATTTTTAATCAGGATCAGTTTACCAGCTTTGGACAAGTTTTTCGCTTTCCACCTGGCTAGTCTGTTGGTCATTTTGTCGGAATTCTCTCTAAATTCTTGTGTTCTGGAAGCGGGTTTACAGAGAGGGAGTCCCAGATGCTTTGTTTGGTGATTACACTCCGGCATTTGGAGGATTTTCTCGAAGGATACGACGCTGTCTATTTGGGACATTGTTGCTAAAGTGAATGGAAGATTCGGTTGTTCGCCACCTGGCTCGCCCAATGCTCAAATCTGGTCAGGCAGCGCCGGACAGCAAAGGCGTCTTCCTCCTTGGCCCTGCAAAAGATGGTTAAGTCATCAGCGTAGAACAAATGGGAAATCAATGGGGCAGTACGTGATACTTTGATCCCTTTTAAATTTCCAATATTTTCCTCATAGATCAAGAGTCGTGACAAGACTTCCGCATAAATAATAAACAGGTAGGGAGAAAGGGGGTCGCCTTGTCTTATTCCATGCGATGGTTTAAAGAAACCAAAAGGTACACCATTGACAAAAGTTGAAAAACTGGGAGACGAAATACAATGGGAGATACGGTCAACAAAAGTATCACAAAAACCAACACACTTCATTAATTGAAGTAGAAAATGCCACTCAACCCGATCATATGCCTTGGTGAGATCAATTTTAATAGCCATGTATCCTTGGGTTCCTTTTTTCCTATGGAGGTAATGCATTATTTCATGGGAAATGATCGAGTTTTCATTGATAGTTCTACCAGGGACGAAGGCCATTTGAAAAGGTGAAATGATTTTAGACAAAAGAGGTTTTAGCCTATTAGCCATGATTTTGGAAATCATTTTGTATGTTGTGTTGCACAAACTAATAGGCCTAAAACTTTCAACAACATTTGCTTTGCAATTCTTGGGGATGAGTGTAATGTATGTGTGATTGAGTGCTGGGGCCATTTGACCGTGTGTGAAGAAATGCAGAACAGTCGAGATCATGTGATTTCCCACTAGGTGCCAATATTTTTTGAAAAAACTTGGTGGGAATCCATCGGGGCCGGGGCTTTTGAATGGTGCCATGTCAAACACAGTATCTTTTATTTCTTCAGGGGACGGGACAGCACAAAGGTCTTGGTTATCACTCTCATTTACCGAGACGGTCATGAGTTTAGAGATAAATGCATCGGGGTTGGGGTCTTGGTTTTCAAATGCTGATTTAAACAGATTTTGAAAGTAGAGTGAGAATTCCTTACCAATGTCTGCCCAATCCGTAATCATCTTACCGTCGTGTGCTTTGAGTGAGTGAGTGAATGAAATTTGCCTTGGATTAAAGCACTGCAGTGAGGTGGAAGAATTTTGTGTTTGCGTCCCCTTCTTCTAGCCATCTTTGTTTAGCTTTTTGTCTCCATTTGGTTTCTAATCGGCTTAACTGTTCATCAAATTCCCCTTCAAGGCGTTCCTGCAAAACAAGGACCTCGTTAGTTTGGCCACAAGATTGGAGCTCCTTAATTTTTTCCTTGATGAAATTAATGGCGTCATGACACCATCCGAATGTGTTTTTGTTCCACTTCCTCAGTTCGGTTCTAAGAAATTTCAATAAATTATGGAGCTTCCACTCGGGGGTTCCAGCAATGGGCATCAAACAAACATCAGCAATAAGTGTTTCACATGAGAATTCTCGGAACCACATTTCCTCAAAGAAAAATGGCCGGGGGCAGGTTGGGGTACTTGGGTGCGTTTCTAATAGCAACGGGCAGTGATCAGAAACTATTGGTGCAAGGTATGTGATGTGGGCTTTTGGGTAAAGGAGACACCATTGAGCGTTTGCTACGACCCTATCAAGATGGGATTGGATGTTTGCCAGTCCCGGCCGTTTGTTGGACCAAGTGAAACGACAACCAGAAAAGCCAAGGTCAATGAAATTACAGAAATTCAGTTCATCTCCCAATGTATTTCTAGAGGTAGAGGCAAAAGTTTTTCCTCCTTTCTTTTCCACTTTGGAACGGACGGCATTAAAGTCACCCATGACTAGCCACGGTCCATCAAAAGAGTGGAAAATATCAGATAAAGAGTGCCAAAAAATAGGTTTTAAACTGGTGACAGCCGGGCAATGAACTCCCGTAAATTGCCACGGTTTTGGGTCCGCATTCAGATGGATGAGAGCATTTATAAGCCATGGACATTTCAAAACAATATTTACAGTGACACTAGAAGTCCAAGCAAGACAAAGACCACCAGCTTTATTAATAGCAGAAACGAAATCAAATGAAACAAGATTAGCAGTACGAAGGATTTGAGAAATCTTATCAGTGGATGCAGTTTTAACTTCACAGATAAAGAGAATATCAGGCCTTGATGAGTGGAGGAGGTCCCGTAGCATTCTCCTTGCCGCAGGCCGGGCCAACCCGCGATAATTCCATATAATAATCTTCATTGCACAGTTACTCCCGCGGCCCCTTTGGGCCCTCGCTCATATATTGTTCGTTCTGTGAGATCTCCACCAGATTTTTTCCAGTAGGATCAGGTGAAATTTTTCCTGTTTCTTTTGATAAGTACAGAGTATTTCTTTTCACTCGATTCCTTGCTTTTTCCTTCATACGGACCACTCTTCTTTTTTGTTGCACAGTAGTATTTTCTTCTACAAGCTCAAGCACAAAGGACTGGTTGATTTCTGGATTGAAGAAAGTGGATTTCCAGCTTTGATCGTTCAGATAGGGGGAAGTGTTTTGAGAGCCTTGGTTGTTGTCATCAATGGCCATTAGTGAGCTACGTTTTGCAGAGTGGTTTTTATTAGGGAGGTTTTGGATAAAGGGGCCATCTTCATAATCCATGAAGTCAAAATTTGATAGGCCGGTGAGGGGTGGCCTGATTTTGGCTGGTAGGTTGGGGTTTTTGTTTGGTTTGGTATTCGTGTTGGATAAGTTAGGTGGATTTGGGCTTGTGGGTTTGCATGGGCCCAGTCAAGTTGGAAAATTGGTTTTAGGGAAGGGTTTGATACGATTTCTTCGATAATGGGGGTGGGGGGTTTTTGGGGTTATGGTGGACTGAGTGAGGCAGGGAGAGAGGGAGATTTTTCTGGCCTCGAGGTCTGATGGAGGATTTGGTGGTTGGGATTCAACAGACCCATTTTTGGCTTTCGTTTTCAGGTTAGGGGCACAGTCGGTCTTTGATGTAGATTTTGCTGGGTCAGGGTTGCCAAAATTGGGGTTCTTGGGTTTTGTGTTTTCGCATGGGGGTGGCTGGTTCTGTGGTTTTCCGTTCTCGGGATCGGCGACAAAGGATTATAAGCCGGAGAATATTACAAGTTTTTGGGTTTGGAGTTGTTCTTTAGAGGAGGTTATGAATGGATTTAAGATATGCAGATTTCAGCTTTTAGCCATGGGCCAAATTTGTAAGAGGGGTTGTTAGTGGGTTGGTCGCTAGGGGAAGGTTTTACAGGGCAAGAACCAGTCTTATGTCCCAAAATTGCACAAAAATGGCAGAAATCTCCCAATCGTTCGTACCTGAGCTCGAGTAGGAGTATCTTTCCATCTGGTCCGAGTAATCGGAGGTGATCTTTGAGGGGTTCTTTAACAAGCATTTCTATCCGGATTCTGAGGTGTTTACGCCATTTTTGACCTTTAGTAGCAAGATCTGTCCATATAAACTTTCCGATGGAATTACCGATTTTCTCAGCACTCTTTTTATTTGTCAGGATTACTGGCAGACCGGAGACTTGAACCCAAATTTGGAACCTGGTGAGATCAACTTCAGCGAGGACTTCTTCAAGGAGCCACAGTTTCGTGTGCGGTCATCTTCTTTGTTGAGGAGGAAGGCTACGGTGTTTTGATCAATGGTATTTGTTTGGGTATCGGGGGTGGTTCCCCACGCTTTGGGTAGAGTTGTTTTGATGGCATTTGTGTTTAGGAGTTTGTCGCATAGGACCCTGGCTATAATGGGTGGTTGATTTGTGGTCATTCAGTGGGGGTTCCTCGTCATCGGAAAAGATGATTAACTGGGTTTTGACCATAAGGCTATTGATTGGGTTAGTAGAATCCATTTTGAGGTTTGGGGGTAGTGGAGGGTCAAGTTACAGAAGGAGAATGGGGAGGGGATGAGTCAGAGTAGCGATGGAGTATGAGGAAATGGGGTGTTGGTGCAGGTCGGAGATAGCTGGTGGTTCGAGGGAGGAGTCGATGAAGATGACTGGAGACGGGCCGTGGCAGACATAGGTTAATCGGAGTCTGCAGAAAGAAGGAAAACCTTCGGTCCACCATAGGAATCCTACTCGTGAGAGAGAACGGCTCGTGTGCAAAGTTATCAGTTATAACCACAAATCCCCTATTTTTTTTTTGTAGTGTTTAAGTTTTGTCATAATTAAAAACTTCACTTTTCTGCTTTTCTTATATTCATACATGCTAAGGTTTGAGGATTAGATACAATATTTTGATAACTTATGCCATTCCGTGATATCTATATAATATATTGGTGGAAATAAATTATTTATTGGCTTAAATGTGAGTTTTTTATGAGATAGATTGTTTCTGGGTAAATTATAGCTACCTCCCCTAAGGTTTGACATAATTACAAATACCCCCTCGTTGTTTGAAAAAATACAAATACGCCCTGAGGTTTGTAACTGTCTAACAAATAATCAATTTCCATCCATTTTATTGATGAACTGACCAAAATTCGCTTATGCATTTTATTTAATTTTTAAATTTTTTTGAATTTTGTTGGGCTACAATGCGTAGGGAGAGGTTCTTAAGTTTTTTTACTCAGAGGAGTTAATAATGTAATTTGCCTTGGCCGATTTTTCTACCATTTAACAAAAAATTTAAGGGTAAAATGGTAAATTTCAAGCCTTTAGTTAAAAATTACAAATCTCAAGGGTATTTTTTTATGGGCGGGGTGCTACAATCATGATGCGATTAATTAATGCTAAGTGATTATATTACATGTGCATCCTTTAGCACTTTTAATGGCAACTATGACATTGTCATTACTTTGCCTTCAATGATTTTGGAGACAAACTGAAAAATTCTATTTAGGCTTAATTTAATTCAATATATTTGATTTATCAATTAATTAATTAATTATTTTTTTTAATAATCTTGTTCATTAATTTATCTCTCACTTTCGTAGATTTCAGTTATGATAAATTACAACATGCTACTCAAAAGTTTGACATAATTATGAATACCTCATTATTCATAACTCCCCCTTGGATGTTTATTAAGCAAGAATATGCCTTGTTGAAGCCTTACTAGGAAAAAACCGTAAGGGACAAAAACATAGTGAATGAAAAAGAGTACATTATTCTGTAATACGCTACAATATATTGCCTCATAAAAAATCTTACCAGGAAAACCCAGTGGAAAAAATCATGGTCAAGGAAAAAAAGTGCAGTTCCTATTGACTCCCCTCATTAAAATACCAATTGAGATCTTTGAGAAAGCGAGACCCAATAGTATGGACTAGCTTCTCAAATATTATGGTAGAAAGTGCCTTGGTGAGCAAATCTGCTAGACTGTCACTTAACGGACTTGTTGAACATTAATATCACAATTCATTTGAAGATCATGTGTGAAAAAGAATTTTGGTTAAATAGTGTTCGTTCGCATGGGTGAAGAAGTATATCTTCCTAAAAATTAACAACAAATGTTATATCAGGTCTTGTATGATTAATAAGATACATTAGTGTTCTAATTACACTAAGGTATGGTACATCAGGACCAAGTATCTTCATCACTTTCTCCAGGTCTAAAAGCATCATTATTCACATCTAATGACCTTAGCACCATTGGGTTGCTCAATAGATGTGATTTGTCAATATAAAAATACTTTAGCACCTTTGCGATATAAATTTCTTATGCATAAGGTTTCCATTTTTTAAATGTTCACTTTGCATTTCAAGGCAATATTTTGTTCTACCTAAATTATTCATCTCAAATTCTTTATTTGAGCAGTTTATAGTCTTTGGAAGCTCTTCTGGAGTTCCAAAAATGTTTAAGTCATCAACATAAACTGCAATTATAACGAATTCATTTCCAGATCTTATCATATAAATCATGGACAAATGGAATCATTTTTATATCATTCTTTCAAAAAATGATCACTGAGACAGTTATACCACATTCTTCCAGATTGCTTCAATCCATATAGGAATTTATTTAATTTAATAGAATAATATTCTCGAGAATATGAATCATATGCTCTAGCCAAATGAAACCCTTCATGGAGTTTCATGTAGATATCATTATCAAATGAGCTATATAGATAAGTTGTAAAGGCATCTCGTAGACGCAAACTAGTCATTCTCTTAGTGCCAGATTAATTAAATATTGAGAAGTAGTTGCATGAACCACAGGAGAGTAAGACTCTTTATAGTCAATACCGGGTCTTCGGGAAAACCCTTGAGCAACAAGTCTTTCCTTACATCTTACAATTTCACCTTGCTCATTTCTTTTTCGTTCAAATACCTGTTTGTATCCTACTAGTTTTATATCTCCAGGTCTATGGACTACAGGTCCAATAATTTTTCTATGTGCAAGCGAGTTTAATTCTACCTCAATTGCGTCCTTCCATTTTGGCCAATCATTACGTTGTCTGCATTCCTGAATAGACTTTGGTTCATGATCCTCATAATCATTTATTACATTGGGCACTACATTATATCCAAAAATATCATCGACAATGATTTCATTTCGGTTCCAACATATTCCATTCAATACATAATTTCTAGAGATCTCTTCATTTTCATGAATTTTACGTACCAGAGTTTCTATTGACATATTAATTTTGCCTGGAGACTCTTCTGGAGTTGTATCCTCAATTTGGCCATCTTGATTCATAGCTTCTTTTCTCTTTCGATGATTTTTATCTTTGGAACCGATAGGCTTCCCCCGCTTCAGGCGTGCTTTAGGCTCATTTACAATAATAGCTTGTCCGACATGGACATCAATTTTTATCAGAGCATTAACGGCTGGAAAAAAGAGATGTAACTACTCTTTTTAGGTCAGTAAATGCATTTCACGTTAGTTAGCTAAACTCTGCAAATGAATTATCTTTTGAAATTCAAACTCACTTTGATTAGTATGAGGATCAAGATGAGATAATGATAATTCATTGCAACTAATTTTGTTTTCCAGTTGCTTACTCTCTCCCCTTGATGTTGGAAAATTTGATTCATCAAAATGACAGTCGACAAATCGAGCCGTAAATAAGTCTCCTGACAATGGTTCATAATACTTTATTATGTATGGAGACTCAAATCCAATATAAATCCCAACCAAGAAACGAGAAATTTTGGAACAGCCAAATACTATAATAACTTTTTCAACGATCATTCCCATAGATATAAACGACGTCGTTTGTACAGCCAAACGACATCCTTTTGATACCAAAACGGTGTCGTATAAACTAAAGCTTATAAATTGCCACATAAAAGCCATTCCAAATAGAGTTCCGAAACTTCTAAATGATATCTTTTCTAAATCTAAACGACATCGTATTGGCAATCCGTATATAAGAGTTGTTCCAAATTGTTATTAAACCGTTCCTAAGGGAATTCCAAAGTTTGATATATTTTTAAGAAAATATATAAAAATTAAAAAAAAAAAAAGCCCGTACCAAAAATGTTTATGTTGAAAAGATTCATACAATGTGTGAAATAACATAATTGAAAACAAAAAACATTTAGAATTGGGATTGATATAGGTTCACAATATGAAATAAATTTGTATATTCATAGTTGTTAGGATTACACTAATGTAATAACTCTCATATTACATTGTTGTACTGCATTGCTTAATCAGACTGTCAAAATTTAGATCACATTGTTAGATATGACCAAACTGACAAGAATACATTCGATGAAGTTTGGGACTAATTTAGCATACGGATGTCAAGATGTCGTTTCCGGAACTTAATATAAACCTTCAGACGGGTGCATCATTCAATCATATCATGTGATTTTAAATCAGAAAATTTAAACATTCTTATATGTGTTTAAGTTTGGTACAAATCCAGCTCATAGATTTTCAGATATCGTATCTGAAACTTAAGTTTGACTTTCTAGATACATTTTGTAATGGCCTTTTATACGATCTTTAAATTTATGGTAAATTATATCTACCTCCCCTGAGGTTTGGTATAATTATAATACCCCATCGTTGTTTGAAAAATTACAAATACCCCCTGAGGTTTGTAACCATCTAACAAATAACCCATTTCCATCAATTTTTATGGGTGAACTGACCAAAATGGCCTTATGCACTGAATTATTTTTATTTAATTCTTAAGAAAATTTTGGACTACAATGTGCAGAGAAAGGTTTCTTAATTTTTTTTACACAGAGGAGCAATAATATAATTTATCTTGGTCGATTTTTTCTACAATTTTAATAAAAAAACTTAAGGGCAAAATGGTCAATTTCATGCATTTAGTTAAAGATTACAAACCTCAGGGGGGTATTTGTAATTTTTCAAACAATGAGGGGGTATTTGTAATTATGCCAAACCTCAGGGAAGGCAAATATAATTTACCCTTAAATTTATGATTTGGAACGACTTTTGGGTACAAATTGTGGAAAGGTAACTTAGGAATTGGACTTCCCCAAAATTTTAAATTTTTCCGCCAAAAGAATAACGTAGGCTGGTATTTGGAACGGCCTGTATGATCGGCCATTTCAAACTTTGAATTTCCCCAACATTTTGAGCTGGCGACAGTTAAAATTTTATTTGTAACGACCTTTTAAACGATTTTGCTTTAATAACCCTTCCTAAGTTTGAAGTTCCCACCAAGTTTTTGGCAACTCCGCCAAAGTTTTTGTAATTTGGAACGGCTATTGAAATGATTTTTTTTAAACAAAGCCATTACAAAATTTGAATTTTTATGGGAAAGAATTATCATAAAATGATAGGGTGAATTTGAATGACCTTCCATGATGTTTGACATAATTATAAATATCCCCTTGTTGTATTAAAAATTACAAATACCATTTATAATTTTTAACCAAGGGATTGAAATAGTCCCATTTTCCTTGATTTTTTTTTAGAATTGTAGAAAAACTAGTTGAGGCAAATTACATTATTGCTCCTCTATGTAAAAAAACGTAAGAAATGTGACGCCCACAAATTTTTTTATTCATAATTATGGGGTTAATTGGTAATTATTTAAGAAAATTTAGTTAATTAATAAATATATTATAGATTAAATTGTGATCATATTAAGACTTGAACGGAGTGAATTGGAGCTTTTATATAATATTTGGGAGCAAATTATATTAATTAAGAAA
Source organism: Sesamum alatum (assembly GCA_034509735.1). NCBI lineage: Eukaryota > Viridiplantae > Streptophyta > Magnoliopsida > Lamiales > Pedaliaceae > Sesamum > Sesamum alatum. The sequence continues at coordinate 7,865,013 of JACGWO010000007.1, read as the reverse complement.
TTAGAAAGGATGTAATGGGTATTTTAAAAATATTTATTAAAAATTTAAAAAAAAAGGGACAAAGAGGGGTGGGATAATGATGGGCCGCCCACCCCCCCATCATTTAAAAACACACACACACACAAAAAACATAAAAACACACACAACACACATACATACACACAGAAATAGAATCGGCGAAAAATGAGGTAAGAAATAATTTTATTTTAATTAGTTTTAATTTATTTAATGATATTATTTAATAAGTGCATTTATTAAATGTAGTTTATACTATTCGATTTAGTGTTTAATCGGAGAATTTTATGAATTTGAGTATTTATAATTAGTGTCTGGTTAAATGTCTCAATTAAATTAGGGGTGTTATAATTAATGGCTTAAACTGCTTAATTTACTAGATTTAATAATTTCTACAATTGATTGATTAGTTTAATCGGGTTGAAAATTTTATTTGAGAAATATTATAGAATATATTTGAAAATATTATATTTAATAAAGATAAGTATATTTCGAGATAAATATAATCCAAGAATTTTTATTATGAATGGTGGTTATAATAGGATGAAGGGTTTAATGAAATATTGAGAGATTGGTGAAATATATATATATATATATATAAATACTATTTAATATTTTATTTAGAAATTGGCATTCTAGATATTAATTATATGCATTATACCTTATGATAGGACACAGGGATAAAGTAGATGATAGTACGACTTCATATCAGCTAACTAAATCTGTATAAAATCGAGGTAAGTAAATAATTAGTGCTGCTTATATATGTTCCTTTTTCCTATTAGTGTTGTGTACGTAAATAATTAGTATTATCTATATATGTTTCATTTCTTGGTGATATTACTTTGATGTGAGCCTATGATTTGTGTTTGACTAATCTATTTTGAACTGTACGAGTGGTTGATAATTACTTTGAAATGATTATGTCGTGAAAGTGAAATGAGGAAGATATGCCATTGGTTGTTTGATACCAGTGTTATGTGCTTGTACGTGAAAAATGTTGCTATGTGGTTTTATGTGGCTAGTTGGCTTACAAGAACGGCGATATGTGGAATCGAGGGAGTGATGGAAATTAAATGTAATTATGATATGAATACCCCTTGATGTGGTTGAATAGCCTATGTGGCAAAATGAAATGAAAAGAGCTATGATGCGATATGAAAGAGCTATGATGCGATGTGAAAATAGCTATGATGCGAAATGAAAAGAGCTATGCTGCGAAATGAAAGAGCTTTGATGCAAAATGAGATTGATAAGCATGTGTGGCATGCCAAGGGGATTCATGTATATATATGAATGAATAGTGAGGTTGAGTTGGTGGACAAAAAAAAACACTATATCACCTTTCTGGTAAGCCAACCAGGAAAAGACAAGTTTGATTGGTTGTCGTGTTATGGGATGACTACGTGGAGTAAAGAAATGAAATGTGCTTGATTAAATTGATTATATTATATACGTTTTTTTTTTTTTTTGTCTTGTTGATATAATTGAGGTGCGTATAGAGTGGTACCGGTTATTTGCTTATTGAGTTGCAGGCTCATCCCTCTGCTAATATTTTCAGGTGTAGATTTTGCTGTGCCTATTCACGACAACTAGGTCCACGTTTTGCATTCCAGTCAGGTCGGGCCAGTATGCAGTTTTCTCCTTATTGTAAATAGAAATAGAAGTCTCATTTTGAATTAAAAGAGAGAATAGCATGTGAACTAATTATAATAGTCCCATTTTAGTCGTACTTGATATATGTATATATGATCTTGCGGATGAGATATTAAATATTCTTGTTGTGATGATGAGACTATGTGTATATATACTCAACAGGGACTATATTATGTGCCTAATTATACATATAATCAGGGTTTACATTAAGTGTAATATTTAGGGAAGATATAGTCGTAGTGCCGTTAGAGGGTGCTACATTTGGTGGTATCAGAGCAGGGATTAGATTCTCTGGGGTTATTTGATAATATGTGGTATTATACTTAACATATATATTATGAGTCTAATTATACATATGCATTTCATATAGGATGGAAGCGTCAGATGAAAACGCTGCTGGCCCAACTGAGTCATTAGAGTCTGTACAGGGTCATGATCATGCATCTGAACATCAGGGGTTAGAAGCCCAGAATAGAAACGTTCCCCAACCAGAAATAAATCCTTTTATGCAACAATTCCTAGAGTTTATGCAGAGGATGGCTCCACAACCACAACCCCAACCCCAACCACAAGAGGTAGTTATTGATAAAAACTATGAGATAGTTAGAAGGCATGGTGCGAAGTATTTGCTGGTACAACTGATCCTGCAGAAGCAGAAGAGTGGTTGAGAAATATGGAAGGAGTTCTAGATCGAATTGAATGAACTTCTGAACAAAAATTGAGGTATGTTGTGTCTTTATTGGAGAAAGATGCGTTGGATTGGTGGGAAACTGTTTCAGGGAGTAGGAATCGACCAATCACTTTAACATGGAATGACTTCTTGAGAGAATTTGCTGAGAAATACACTCCACCGGTCTACAGAAACTGTAAGAAAGTTGAATTTCTTGAGTTAAAGCAAAATGAGTTATCTGTTGCCGAATATGAGCTACAATTTGTGAGGCTATCCAAGTATGCTCCAGAAGAGGTAAGTACTGATGAATTGAGGAGAGACAGATTTGAAAGAGGTTTGAGGCTTGAGATACGAGAGAAGATAGCAATCAAACCTCTGAGTTACAGTGCACTTTTAGAAGCAGCATTGAGAGCTGAAGAGACATCCATAGAAAGGAATTCTGCTGAAGCTAAACGAAAGAAGTGGACAAGTAATTCTAACTTTACAGGTGGGCCAAGCGGTGCAGTTTCTTTTAAGAGTTCTAGTTTTCAGAGAGGTGGGTACAGAGCCGAGGAATGAGTCAAACTAATAGGTCTCCATCAGTGTCGTCAAGTAGAGGCGGGTCTACCTCAGTCGGATTTGGGGGAAGACAGGGTCCAACCAGATCGTTTAGTGGAAGGTCTATTCCCTCGTGCACGAATTGCGGTAGGAAAACACACCGGTGAATGTTGGGGGAGTCCAGCCAATCGTGTGCTATCGTTGTCACCAACTGGGGCATATTGTCAGGGATTGTCCTATATGGAGAGTTGACGCCAGTGGATCCCAGATTTCAGGACCAAGTAGTGTGGGGAAAATGTGCAACGGGCTAGTATAAGTAGGGGTCGAGAAAGAGGTGGTCGAGGTAGCGGGACTATTTCTACAACATCGACTGGACAGAGTAGTCAATCTCAACCACAAGCAAGGGTGTATGCCATTACCAGGGAACAAGCTCCTACTGCACCTGAGGTTATTACTGGTTCCTTTTCTATTTGCAAATTCTGGTGCGCATGTGTTAATTGATCCAGGATCTACTTGTTCATTTATATCACATGATTTTGCATCATGTGTGCATGCTAGTATTGGACAGTTGGGGCATGACTTATGTGTATCTATGCCTGCTGGTGGGGTTATATTTGTTAATACTGTTGTGAGATCTTGTCCAATAGTAGTGGATAGTATCACACTATATGCAGATTTGGCTGTGATAAACCTTAGGGAGTTTGATGTTATCCTAGGGATGGATTGGTTATCTAGTAATCATGCTTTGGTGGACTATCAAACAAAAGAGGTGGTTGTAGAAATTAATGGGCAAATGAAGACGGTTATAGTGGGAGAAAGAAAAGTTATACCTAACTGCTTAATTTCTGTTGTGACTGCTTTTAATTTAATTAAAGAAGGGTGTGAAGCATATCTAGCTAGTATACGTGATACTACGAAGGTCAGTCCGGGTGTGTCAGATGTTCCAGTAATTAGGGAATTTCCTGATGTTTTTCCAGAAGAATTACCTGGGTTACCACCTCATCGAGAAGTGGATTTTGAAATAGAAACTATTCCTGGGGCAGCACCTATTTCGATTGCACCATATAGAATGGCTCCACTTGAACTGAAAGAATTAAAGAAGCAATTAGAAGAATTACTCGATAAGGGGTTTATATGACCAAGTATTTCGCCTTGGGGAGCACCAGTATTATTCGTAAAGAATAAGGATGGGAGTATGAGATTATGTGTTGATTATAGGCAGTTGAATCGGATTACAATTAAGAACAAGTATCCTCTGCCACGGATAGATGATTTACTTGACCAACTGAAGGGTGCAACTGTGTTTTCTAAAATTGATTTGAGATCAGGTTATTGGCAACTGCGAATTGAAGAAGGATCTAATCCAAAGACAGCTTTTCGAACCAGGTATGGCCATTATGAATTTGTTGTTATGCCATTTGGGTTAACAAATGCCCCTGCCACTTCCATGTCGTTGATGAACAAAACCTTACAGCTATTCCTTGATCAATTTGTGATTGTGTTTATTGATGATATTCTGATATACTCTAGTGGTCACGGGGAACATGAACAACATTTAAGGACAGTTTTCCAAATTTTGAGAGAAAAACAACTGTATGCTAAATTTAGCAAATGTGAATTTTGGATGGAAGAGATTGCTTTCTTAGGTCATGTTGTTTCGAAGCAAGGGGTACAACCTGATCTGGCAAAAGTTAAGGCTATTTTGGAGTGGGAGCCACCTAAAAATGCATCAGAAGTTCGCAGTTTTCTAGGATTGGCTGGGTATTATAGAAGATTTGTGAAAGATTTCTCTGTGATTGCGAGACCCTTGACGAATCTGTTAAAGAAGAATGCACCATTCAATTGGAATGACATGTGTGATAAGAGTTTTGAAGAATTGAAGAAAAGACTTACCTCAGCACCTATTCTTGCATTGCCATCTGGGAATGGAGGATATGTGGTATATACTGATGCTTCACGGCAAGGACTCGGATGTGTTTTGATGCAACATAGAAGGGTTATAGCTTATGCTTCGAGGCAGTTGAGGCCGCACGAATTGAACTATCCGACCCATGATCTGGAATTGGCAGCGATTGTACATGCATTGAAAATCTGGAGGCATTATCTGTATGGAGAGACGTTTCAGATATTTACAGATCATAAAAGTTTAAAATATATTCCAACGCAAAAAGAGTTGAATTTGAGGCAAAGAAGATGGATCGAGTTGTTGAAGGACTATGATTGTACTATTGATTATCACCCCGGAAAGGCAAATGTAGTTGCAGATGCTTTGAGTAGAAAGACGGTGGACCAACTAGCAGGTATGATTTGCTATAATGTGGAGTATTTAGCTGCCCTCAGGGCAATGAATGTGAGTTTTAGCATTGGTGATGAACTTTTACTTGCCACTCTTCAAGTGAAGCCCTCCCTTAGGGATAAAGTTAAGAATGCACAGAATAGTGATCCGTACTTGCAGAGAATGAAAGCCAAGGCACAAGAAGGAAATAATGACCAATTTGTAATACAGGAAGATGGTATGTTATTAAATGGGAAGCGTATGTGTGTGCCGAATGTAGAGGAATTGAGAACGGAGATCATGTACGAGGCGCACTATGCACCGTATGCAATGCATCCTGGCAGTACCAAAATGTATCGGGATTTGAGACCCCATTACTGGTGGCCAACAATGAAAAAAGATGTTGCAGAGTTTGTAGCTAGATGTTTAACTTGTCAGCAAGTTAAAGCAGAACACCAAGCACCAGCCGGTAAGCTTCATCCTCTCTATACTTGAATGGAAATGGGAAAAGATTACTATGAATTTTGTCATTGGATTACCACGTACGTTCAAGAAACATGATGCTATTTGGGTGATCGTGGATAGATTGACTAAATCTGCTCACTTTTTGCCGGTAAGACAAAATGATTCTTTGGATAAGTTGGCTGAGTTGTATGTTTCGGAAATTGTGAGATTACATGGAATTCGTACTTCTATAGTCTCCGACAGAGATCCTCGTTTTACTTCTCATTTCTGGGGAAGCTTGCAAAGGGAATTAGGTATAAGCTTGCACTTTAGTACAACATTCCATCCTCAAACATATGGACAATCAGAAAGGACCATTCAGAAGAGGACATGATGAGAGCCTGCGTGATTGAGTTCAGAGGAAACTGGGATGATCATTTACCACTGATGGAATTTGCATATAATAATAGTTTTCATTCTAGTATTGGCATGGCTCCGTATGAAGCTTTGTATGGAAGAAAATGCCGAAGTCCAATCTGTTGGGACGTTGAAGGATTAAGACAACTTGAGGGGCTCGAATTAGTCCAAGAAACGGTGGATAAGATACAAATAGTCAAAAAATGTTTGAAGGCAGCTCAAGATCGGCAGAAGAGTTATGTTGACAAACATCGCAGGAGATGGAATATGAAGTGGGAGAGAGAGTTTTTTCTGAAAGTATCACCATGGAGGGGAATCTTAAGATTCGGTAAGCAAGAAAAGTTAAGTCCGAGATATATGGGGCCATACGAAATTATCGAGCGAGTCGGACCACTAGCTTATCGATTAGCATTACCAGCAGAGTTGTCCCAAATACATGATGTGTTACATGTGTCCATGTTACGTCGATATCGATCTGATCCTAGTTACATCTTGCGTGAATCGGAGATAGAAATATCAGAGGGATTAACGTACATAGAAGAACCAATAGAAATTTTGGATCAGAGTATAAAGAAGTTGAGGAATAAAGAAATACCTATGGTAAAGGTAAAATGGAGTCATCACTCTCCCAAAAAAGCCACTTGGGAGGTTGAGGAGAGTATGAGAGAGAAATATCCATACTTATTCTCTGAGTCGGTACGTTAATTAAATTGTGGGACAAAATTTGTATTAGGAGGGGAGAATTGTGACGCCCACAAATTTTTTTATTCATAATTATGGGGTTAATTGGTAATTATTTAAGAAATTTAATTAATTAGTAGATATATTATAAATTAAATTGTGATCATATTAAGACTTGAACGGAGTGAATTGGAGCTTTATATAATATTTGGGAGTAAATTATATTAATTAAGAAATTAGAAAGGACGTAATGGGTATTTTGAAAATGTTTATTAAAAATTTTAATAAAAAAAGGGAAAAAGAGGGGTGGGATAATGATGGGCCGCCCACCCCCATCATTTAAAAACTCACACACACAAAAAATATAAAAACACACACAACACACATACATACACACGGAAACAGAATCGGCGAAAAATGAGGTAAGAAATAATTTTATTTTAATTAGTTTTAATTTATATAATGATATTATTTAATAAGTACATTTTTTAAATGTAGTTTATACTATTCGATTTAGTATTTAATCGGAGAATTTTATGAATTTGAGTATTTATAATTAGTGCCTGGTTAAATGTCTCAATTAAATTAGGGGTGTTATAATTAATGGCTTAAATGGCTTAATTTACTAGATTTAATAATTTCTACAATTGATTGGTTAGTTTAATCGGGTTGAAAATTTTATTTGAGAAATATTATAGAATATATTTGAAAATATTATATTCAGTAAAGATAAGTATATTTCGAGATAAATATAATCCAAGAATTTTTATTATGAATGTAGTTATAATAGGATGAACGGTTTAATGAAATATTGAGAGATTGGTGAAATACATATATATAAATACTATTTAACATTTTATTTAGAAATTGGCATTCTAGATATTAATTATATGTATTATACCTTATGATAGGACACGGGGATAAAGTAGATGATCGTACGACTTCATATCAGCTAACTAAATCTGTATAAGATCGAGGTAAGTAAATAATTAGTGCTGCTTATATATGTTCCTTTTTCCTATTAATGTTGTGTACGTAAATAATTAGTATTATCTATATATGTTTCATTTTTTGGTGATATTACTTTTATGTGAGCCTATGATTCGTGTTTGACTAATCTATTTTGAACTGTACGAGTGGTTGATGATTACTTTGAAATGATTATGTCGTGAAAGTGAAATGACGAAGATATGCCATTGGCTGTTTGATACCAGTGTTATGTGTTTGTATGTGAAAAATGTTGCTATGTGGTTTTATGTGGCTAGTTGGCTTACAAGAACGGTGATGTGTGGAATCGAGGGAGTGATGGAAATTAAATGTAATTATGATATGAATACCCCTTGATGTGGTTGCATAGCCTATGTGGCAAAATGAAATGAAAGAGCTATGATGCGATATGAAAAGAGCTATGATGCAATGTGAAAAGAGCTATGATGCGAAATGAAAAGAGCTATGATGCAAAATGAAAGAGCTTTGATGCGAAATGAGATTGATAAGCATGTGTGGCATGCCAAGGGGATTCATGTATATATATATGAATGAATAGTGAGGTTGAGTTGGTGAACAAAAAAAAACACTATATCACCTTTCTGGTAAGCCAACCAGGAAAAGACAAGTTTGATTGGTTGTCGTGTTATGGGATGACCACGTGGAGTAAAGAAATGAAATGTACTTGATTAAATTGATTATATTATATATGTTGCTTTTTTTTTTTTTTTTGTCTTGTTGATATAATTGAGGTGCGTGTATAGTGGTACCGGTTATTTGCTTATTGAGTTGCAGGCTCATCCCTCTGCTAATATTTTCAGGTGTAGATTTTGCTGTGCCTATTCACGACAACTAGGTCCACGTTTTGCATTCCAGTCAGGTCGGGCCAGTATGCAGTTTTCTCCTCATTGTAAATAGAAATAGAAGTCTCATTTTGAATTAAAAGCGAGAATAGCATGTGAACTAACTATAATAGTCCCATTTTTGTCGTACTTGATATATGTATATATATGATCTTGCGGATGAGATATTAAATATTCTTGTTGTGATGATGAGACTATGTGTATATATACTCAACAGGGACTACATTATGTGCCTAATTATACATATAATCAGAGTTTACATTAAGTGTGATATTTAGGGAAGATATAGTCGTAGTGCCGTTAGAGGGTGCTACAAGAAACATCTCCCAACGCATTTTTGTCCAAATTTTTTTGAAATTTTTTTAAAAATAATTCAATTTGCATAAGGGAATTTTGGTTAGTTCACCCATAAAAATGGATAAAAATGGGTTATTTGTTAGACCTTTACAAACCTTAAGGGGGTATTTATAATATTTGAAACAATGAGGGGGTATCCATAATTATGCCAAACTTCAAGAGTGGTCATTGTAATTCACTCAAAATAATATAAACCTAAATATTTCAATACAAAACTAAGGCTTATATTTATCCCTTCATATAGCCGTTCCAAATAGAGTTCGTAAACTTTTATGTAATATTTTTCCTAAACCTAAACGACATCGTATTGACTATTCGTATGTAAAGCCATTCCAAAAGGTATTCCAAATACGAAAATAATTTTCAAAATAATAATAAAAATTAATAAAAACCCATATCGCACACGTTAATGTTGAAAAAAGTACAGAATGTGTGGAATGACATAATTGAAAACAAAAAAACATTTGGAACTGAGATTGATATATGTTCACAATATGAAATAAATTTGTATATTCATAATTGTTAGTATTACACTGATGTAACTATCATCTTATATTGTTGTACTGCATAGCTTAATCAGACCGTCAAAATTTAGATCAGACCATTAGATATGGTCAAACAGACCAAAGAATACATTCGATGAAGTTCTGGACTAATTTGGATGATGGATGTTGACATATCATACCTAGAACATCATTAGTCTTGCTAATCGGTACATCATTCAATCAGGCCATCTGATTATAAATCAGACCGTCAGATATAATCAAATAGACAAAGTATTATATGTGTTTAAGTTTGGTATGAATCGGGCACTCGTATTTTAAGATATTGTACCCAAAACATAAGTTTTGCATTTTGGACATATATTGTAATTGTTTTACACAACAATCGTGCTATACTACAAATGTGTAACGGCTGTTTACACAACTTTGGAATGTTTTCTTCATAGCTTGAAAGAATGTTACAAATCAAAGTGAGCCATGCCAAAAGATGTTCCAACATGCAACGGCCTCTGTTTTGTAACGCCTTTACGAACATCATCATCAGCAATCAAGGGTCAACTTTTCCATTTGGATAAACAAAAAAATCAGCAATATCTAGATGACTCGTATCAATATATCCATCACTTTCTTCATAAACAAAATTTGTTTCAATTTTCTTATATATATTTTTTAGTGATTCATGATAAAGGTCAACAAGATGCTTTGGCGTACGACAGTTACGAGACCAATGACTTTACCACCACAACGATAGTATAAGTTCTCCATATGTTTGCTACTTTGCCAACTATTTTCTTTCTGAATTATTCCTTCACCTTCCACTTCTGGTGGAAAGATGTGTTCTTAGAATTACGACCACGATATCTACAGCCACGACCACGACTATGGCTATAGCCACGACCACGACCACGACCATGATATTGTTCATCATTATATCATGAGTTGTGTGTTCCTAAATTCACTTCAGGGAATGGAGCGAAACCAGCAGTGCGAGACTCATAATTTTTCAACAAAAGCTCATTATTTTATTCAGCGACGAGAAGACAAGAAATTGACTAAGAATATTTAGTGAAACCTTTTTCACGATATTGTTTATGCAAGATCATATTGGGTGCATGAAAGGAGAACTTTTTTTCTAACATATCATTATCAATGATTTTTTCTCCACTTAATGTCAATTGAGAACCGATTCTAAGTATTGCAAAATTTTACTCATGGTTTTAAAATCCTGTAATCTCGAATGCATTCAGTCATAGGAAGCTTTTGGAAGAATTATAATTTTTTGTATTCATACCTTTCTTTTAAATTATTCCAAAGGACAAATGGGTCATTTATCATAAGATACTCAATTTTTTAATCCTTCATGCAGGTGGTGATGAAGAAAATCATAACTTTAGCCTTATCGTGATTAGATGCTTCATTACCTTCCTTGATAGTGTTTCCAAGACCATTTGCATCCAAATGAATTTCAGCATCTCATAGCCAAGATAAATAATTCTTTCTCGTAATGTCAAGAGTCACAAAGTCAAGTTTTGGAAAGTTCAACATAATAGTACTATCATAAAAGTAATATCCAATATCAAGAAATAAATAGATTAAAAATTAATTTATAAGTAGATAGTTATGACATGCATATAACACATCAAAATTAACCTACTCACATGATAATACTATCCTCGAAACCAAGATATCATATGCTTGTAAAAGATATTATAATCAACGGCAATCGATGAAAATAAAATATGTAAGTAATGAAGTATTTTATTAGATATGTTACTTTAGAGATATTACCTTGATAAATAAAATCTTACGACAAACATCTCCTAATGATTAGATGGAGCTAGACTTGAAAATTTAAAGTTTTCATGCTGATAACGTTTTATGACATCATATAAAATTGTAGCCAAATAAGAGTTAGAATTAACAGGAAAGAAGAAAGTATTCTTATGTCATTTCTTTTTGATCTCAATACAAAATGAAGTGGCCTATTTATAGGCCTCAATATTATAATTAAAAGTCTCATCATGATAAGGGGAGATGAATCACGTGAACTTACAATTTATGGAGAATGTAAAGAATATGAAAGATGGAGAGATGAACATCTAAAAACTCTAAATTTCGTAACATATATGAGTTTTTGTGTGATACCTTAGGTTCACTAAATATTTTAAATAAATGATCAAGTTTTGGAATAGATTATCAATTTTTTTAATTAAATAAATATTTTAATTACATATTTCAGAACTTCAAACTTACGTATTATAATTGACACCTAGGTACAAGTCATAAAAACCTAAAAAAAGATCAGATATACTGAAGTATGAATGTAACTATGGTTATATATCAGGTAATCTTTTTTTTTTTTTTTTTAATTATAGAAGCAATAATACATGGTACATAAATATTTCAATAAATTGAGCAATTAAGCAATACAACGATTTGATGAATACATCAATATAACAAAAAATTATGAAACAAATACGATAAACTTACATACAACGAGACAAATGCTCACATGTTTGCTGAGACTCAAACCCATGATCTTGAACTTGTCAATGGGATCAATTAATAACTCAACCATAACCAATAAGTTATGACATCATTGGTGCATGCGGTAATCTCAATCACTACAAAAACACCATTTAATTGCGATAAAATTTTACGACAAGTTTCCACGTAAATTCATGGAAAAATAAAATTTGTGATGGACTTCAAGATGAATAGCCGAATATCGCTAAGAACCCCGTCACACAATATTTGCGACTCCAACGGAATAAACTATGTCACAAGATCCATTTTTTTCTTCCAATAGGTGAATAAATCCATTTTGTGACGACCACTTTACAATGGGCAATTGTTGGAAGAAATCAATTTCAATCAGAATTTGTGACCAACCGTCATAAATTGAAACTAAAGTCACTGTCATTTTGTGGCACAATTGTTCATCGAAAAACTTTGCGACAGGTGATTTGCAACGAACAGTCATAGCAGATGTTGCAATGATTTGTGATGGATTTGCTATGTATTTTTTATTTAATTAATTCATAAATTGTGATGAATAAGAATTTTTCATATTTTTAATTAATTTATATATTACGATAAATATGAAATTTTAATACGAAATGCAATACATAAAAATTGAATGCACCATAAATAAATTAAATTAAAATTAATTAATGTAAATAATAATGTATTTTTTTAAATATTCTAATATACAAAAAATTAAAACTCAATACATCGTAATCCAAGCCCGTTGCCCACTTATTGTCATCGGGAGGTTGCTACAAAGTATATGTATATATATTGTTACGCATTAATTCATTTACTTAAACTAAATTTGACTAAAGTGTTAATACTTACCAACTCCTTGATCTTGTGTTGGCCAATGGAGAACGACCCATCTCGATATATTGTACTGGTTGACTATGCAGTTCATCTTGGTCACCCTATTTAATCTCTTATTGTCTTTTTCACGTTTTGTTGAAGGCATATCGAAGCCATATCATTGCCTCTAAATTGAAGATAGTCTTTATCTCGTGGTTTGGGCAATCCCAATTCCCAAGTGTACTAGTTCTAAAAAAAAGGAAACCAAAATTATATTAAATTGAACAAATGAAAGAAATAAAAAAAAAGCACCTAAATGTTTAATTTGGACAGTGGTGTAACAGGATTATGCCTTTGTAAAATGGCCATGTATCACCTCACCCCACCCCGAATGGCAAAGGAAACTAACGATTAGAACTATAACATAAAAACATGACATTTTACTGAATCAACCAACAATTAGAGACACATTAATCTATCAAAATCAATTAGAAGCAATATTTTTAAAATCGGATTGGAGATCGAATTGATCAAACTATTGGGTTAATGGGTCACTGGTCCGACCGGATTAAAAAAAATAATTGATTCGGGTCCTATTATATACATATATATGTAGTATATCTATATATCAATAGATTAAATATAAAATTTATAACGTATTTTATAAAATGGTACAATTTATAAATAAATACAATCTATAATAATTTAACAATAAAAAATCAACAAACATCTCAGGAACCAAATAAAATTACAATTGAGAACCCCCTCAAGTACATTATATATATGAACTGATTAAATAAATACAATGTATAACAATATTTTAACAATCATTGCTTTCATATAATTCTTTCTAAAAAATCCAAAAAAAAGTTGGAGAAGCATAGAGAAAATGAGAAACAAATAGATTATAAAGGAAAGAAAAACTCTATTGACTACTAGAAATGTTCATTATCCCACATTCACTACAAAAAATGCGGATTTTGGAACGGTTTTTTTGTAACAGCCACAAAGCCATTCCAATATCAACGGTCTTTGAAACAATCTTGGAATGGAAGAATGTTTATAATATGTCACAATCTTGGATTCCAGGAAATTGTATTCCGAACGTATGAAAAATCGGTACAAAAGCCGTTACAAATTTTTGGTGTATGTAAAGCCGTTACAAAAATAAAGCCGTTACACATTGTATCGGTCTTTGAAATTGTTTCTTAATCTTGTAACGGCTAACAATCATTGTAATACCTTTTGTTACAATAGCCGTAACAAAAAGGAAACCCGCTACAATATTGGGACGGCTATTTAAACGATCTTTTCATTTTGTAGCGTTTTTGTTTAAATGTAAGGTTGCCGTTTACAAACACTGTACCCTAAAACCGCTACAAATTGTAAGTAACAGGGACTGATACAAACACGGTTACAATTGCAACGATTTTTTATTGAGAATACTACCATTGCAAAGACCGTAACAAACATTTATGTATCTAACGGCTATATTCCAAAGGTAATATTTCAACGGATAGTTTGTTGACACAAAATTCGTTACAAAGGCCGGTACATATACTTCTATATATTATGTTGCATGATGTTTTTCAATGTATTTCATTTGTTCTAGTCTTGATTAACCACACACACTCTCAATCTCTCTCGACCACAATTAGTGCACGTACACTTGTTCGGTTACCATTGTTTTATTGAGTTGCTTTGACCAGGTAACAACTTGAACCATTTTTGTTTTTTTAAAGTAAACGGCGTTTAATTATTTTTATAGGTTGACAATATATGTCAATATATATGATTCTAAATGTGTGTATATGTATGTCTGCGCATATATAGTTGTCATCATGTTAAGGCAATTGAGAATATGGATGTATGAGAAGAACCCCCCGAATAGGGCGGGTATTACACAGTAGTTTGAGGGATGGTGTTAAAACTTTCATAGAGTGGGCTCAGTCCAGCGTCAATATATGGACGGAGATAAGATTAGGTGCCCGTGTGCGAAGTGCAAAAATGGAAGGTTTAAAATACCTGACGAGGTCAATTTTGACTTATATAGGCGCGGGTTTGTTTCGGAATATTATAATTGGACTTGTCACGACGAGGAGAGGGTGCAGGAGTACTTTGATGCTGTGACCGCTCCTCCAGCACAGGAGGAGCAAACCTCATCTACTTAGGAGGAGGGTAGTTCGCATTGGGATGATCAACAACAGATGGATTGGGCGCAGAGAATGGTTTATGATGCAGTCGGGCCGCGTCATTTTTTTCTTACCACGAGGGTGTGTCTGATGATGGTACAAGGTCATGTTCTACTGATGCCAGTCCTAGTTCATGGTACGGGGGTGGGCCATATGATTATGTGTCAGGGTTGTCAGACCATTTTTTTCGATGTAGTGTGCGTTGCTGACCAGCCGTTGTGGAGCGGTGGTACCTAATCTCAGTTGGGGGCGGTTGCTAGTTTGGTGAATATCAAGGTTGAGAGCAATTTATCCGAGCGCACATATGAGTGAATGTGCCAGTGGAATAATCATATAATGCCCCGCGATCACACTTTCCCTCCTGATTACTGCAGTATGAAGAAATTGATTAGAGACTTGGGTTTATCTGTTGAGAAGATTGATGCGTGTAAAAAGGGTTGCATGTTGTACTTGGAGGACGACATTGATCTGGAATACTGCAAGTTTTGTGGAGAAGCTAGGTACAAGCCGACCAAACAACAAGACCCCCGCTGTCAGAAGTCCCCGAGTGCCGTTCTTAGGTACCTGCCGCTTACTCCCCGACTGCAAAGGTTGTATGCTTCGACAACGACTGCTGAGCACATAACGTGGCATGCCACACATCAGAAGGAGGAGGACTCCATGTGTCATTCGTCCGATGTAGAGGCTTGGAGGCATTTCAACCAGATATATCCCGACTTTGCATTGGAGCCTCGTAATGTTAGGCTAGGGCTGTGCACAGACGGGTTGCACCCCACGGGCAGTATGGTAAAACTTATTCATGTTGGCCCATTATACTCACACCGTACAATCTTCCACCGGGAATGTGCATGAAGTCTGAGTATATGTTCCTCATGATGGTGATCCCTGGCCCGTCAAATTCGAAGCGTCTGATGGATGTGTATCTAGAGTGTTGATCGAGGAGCTTTTGCGATCGTGGCATGTGGGCGTACGGGTGCACAACAGTGCTATGAAGCAAGCATTCATGATGCCGGCAGCATTGATGTGGACCGTGAAAGACCTACCTGCTTATGGGATGGCGTCTGGATGGAGTACCGCTAGTATTATGGGGTTTCCAGTTTGTATGGATGACACACAGACATTCCGTCTGTATCACGGTAGAAAGGCGTGCTACTTTGACTGCCACAAATAGTTTTTACTACTGGACCATCCTTACCGTAGGAATAAGAAAGTCTTCACTAGAAATCCAGTGGAAAGGAAGGTTGCATGCTCGTAGCTGACTAGAGAGCAAATTCGCGATTGGGTAACAGACTTCAGTCCTGCTGTTGAAGAACCTATGACATTCGCACCAGGATATGGTGCCATGCACAAGTGGACGAAGAAAAGCATATTTCGGGATCTCCCATACTGATCAACGCTTCTGATACAACACAACCTTGATGTCATGCACATTGAGAAAAATGTGTTTGATAACATATTCAACACTGTGATGGATATAAAGGCAAAAACCAAAGACAATTTGAATGCATGCAAAGACTTGAAAACTATATGCAATTGGCCAAAGCTTGAGTTGGACGAATGAAGACCGAACGCGATGCCTAAAGCGGTGTATACCTTGACCAAGGAGCAGAAGATGATGATATATGATTGGATTCATTGTCTGAGGTTTCCTGATGGTTATGCATCTAATATTGTCCGTTGTGTCGATTTCACGGAGTTAAGGATGCACGGCATGAAGAGCCACGACTGTCACGTATTTTTGCGGAAGTTGATCCCAATTACCTTCCATGAGATGCTTCCGGAGGACGTGTGGAACGCATTAACGGAGGTGAGTTTGCTATTCCAGAACATATGCTCGACTACGCTTGATGTCACCAAACTACAGGAGTTGGAAGAGAGCGTAGCCGTGATCATGTGTAACGTTGAGAAAATCTTTCCGCCAGTTTTCCTCGACTCATTGATGCACCTCCTAGTTCACTTGCCATATGAGGCTCGTGTGGGAGGGCCAGTGCAGTATAGGTGGATGTACCCATTTGAGAGGTAATTAAGGCACACGTATTTAATTTGTTGCACTTTTATTGTCATCCGTATGTTAATAATTAAATATTCATATGAATAGATTCCTTCACGGTTTGAAGAAGAAGGTGAAGAACAAAGCACACATCGAGGCGTCAATTGTGGAGGTATACATTGTGGAGGAAATCGGGCTATTCACTTCCCACTACTTTGAGCCGCACGTTTTTTGCTAGCGAAGCAGACCCGATCGAAACGACGATCTAATGACCAAGGGTGACAGCATCTAACTGTCTATTTTCAACTACCCTGGCCGAACTAGTGGTGCCTCAAACAAGAGATGGCTAAGTGGTGCAAAATGGCATATAATTGAGATGTATGTGTTGTGCAATTGTGAAGTAGTCACGCCATATTACGAGTAAGTATATGCATATATATATAGGTAAATCTTAGTTGTGAGCGTGCATTTTCATTAATATGTATTTGTAACCAAGGATTTCTTGAATGAACTATATGGGCACGGCCATCAGTCGGAAGATCCAATTATTGATCAACTAGTCGTAACTGATTTCAAGGATTGGTTCGAACGTCGTGTAAGTTGATGTATTTTTTCATATAGGCTGATGACGTAGTTCCAATGTCCTGTTATTGATTTTTATTAATACGAATTTGTAGGTTTATCCCGAATTGAACGACACAGATCAGGAGCTCCTTAAGTGTCACTATTGGGGTCCATGCGCTGAGGTGACAACATTCCCGTATTATTTTGTAAATGGTTTCAACTTCCAAACAGAGCAACACAATGTGGGCAAGTCAACAATGAACTATGGGGTGTGTGTGAAGAGCTCATCGTATACAGACATGGACAATGACTTCTATGGAATACTCGAAGAGATAATTCAGTTGACATACCCACTTATTCCGAACTTGCATGTCATGTTGTTCAAGTGTCGTTGGGCCGATCCGAGTAGAGGCAAGAAGGTACACCCTCGGTATCACCTTGTTGATGTTAATTTCAAGAAGTTGTACCAGAAAGATGAACCATTCATACTGGCACAAGCAATACAAATTTACTGCACAAAGTTTCCGAGCATGAAGAGAGATAAAGTGGATTGGATGGCCGTTTGCAAAGCCACAACTCGGAGATTAATTGACGAGTCTCGATGGACCAGTATCGCGTATACCAGATGAAGACATACCTATCCCTGGAGTTGCTTCGGACAATCAAACGTACGGCCTACATGATTCTGATGGTATACAACTTTTTGTTGGTCTTCCAGTAGCACGCCAACAGAGAGCAGGAACTTCTTGGATGGCCCAAGGTGAAGACGAAGAAGACGAGGATGACGAAGATAGTTTCTAGGATTATGAGAGCGATGAAGACGAGTCATCTGGTTTCTAGTGTTTTGTAATGAACTATTTAATATTGTTGTATTTTAGTGAATATTAGATATTTTTTTGAAAAAAAATTAATATTTGGAACGACTTTTTAATAAAAGAGGTGAAACAAAAGCCGTTCTAAATAGTCTGGAAAAAAAAATGGCACCTCAATTTCCCGCGAATTGAAAATTTTAGAGGGAAATAATAAACCTTGTAATGGCCTGCATGCAAGCCGTTACTAAAGCCGTTGTAAAATAAATGTGTTGGCGAAAAAGCCAAAAATGTGGAGGGAGATCTAAAATTTCACTAGTATTACTATATATATTACAAAGACCGTTACAGATTATAGGAATAATTGGATATTCCTAAGGCCATTACAAATAGTGTGTATGTAAAAAATTATCATTCCTGGTACGATATCTTCAATTCTGTGCACCTGATTCATTCCAAACTCGATTATATTTAAGAATTTGGTCTTTTCATCACATTCGACGGTCCGATTTCAAATTAGACGGCCCATTTCAATGAGGCATCGGATCCAGTCGATTATATTATGTACCAGATACGATAGCTCGACATCCGTAAATCAAATTAGTACAAAACTTCATCAAGTGTATTCTTCTACCAGTTTGATCATATCTAACGGTTGGATCTTTAATTTGACGGTTTGATTAAGCGATGCAGTACAACAATAAATAAGCAAAGTTCCATCAACGAATTACGAACAATTATGCATATACAAATTTATTTCATTATGTGACCATATATTAATCTGCATTCAAAATGTATTGTGATTTATAATGTGTTATTCACACATTATATAACTTTTTTCTAACAGTAATAATTCGAAAATGGGTTATTATGAATTTTTGCAAAATAATTTTATTTTGTACCGACTTTGTAATGGCCGTAATCAAAATGATATTGTATTTTTTTACTGCAAAACTTTTGTATCTGATTTTATAACAGCTATATAAATGGTTGTTGGGACCGTTCCTACATATATTTTGTAACGTTTAGAAGTGTATTACAAAAGCTACTCCAAAAAAGTCTTAGTATAAAAAGGCACTTAGCCATTTTTGTCTCCCACCTGCTGAATACCCCCTCCCCCAAAGGCGATTCACCTGCTGAAATCCCCCCCCCCCCCAGCCCTCTTTTGCTACCGACCACCACCACTCACCACCGCCGCCAGTCGCCACCACTCACCACCCACTGACCACCGACACGCACTCAACACCGCCGCTTGGGCCTCCACGACCGCCTACTCCACCGCCACCGTTGCTGCCAACTCCGTCAGTCTCCTCCACCATCCTTGCCTACTCCGTCGTCCTCTGTCAGTATCCTCCGCCGTCTGCCTCCAACCGTCCGCCACGCCCTCCACCGTTAGTCTCCTCCGCCATGTGCCTCCAACCATCCGCACATCCTTTGCCGTCAGTCTGCTCCGCCGATATGCCTCCAATCGTCCGCCACGTCCTCCTCGCAAGTTTCCAAAAGGTAGGTGGGCTAACCTTCCTCTTTATTTAATTTTCAGAAATAGTTTGTGAAGTTATTGCATTTTTTTGTGAATTTTCGAAATGATTGTGAATTTATGAAATTATTGCAATTTCTGAAATTATTATGAATTTTTAAAATTATTGGGTAAATTATGTAATTCTGAAACTTTTGTGCAATTATGTAATTATTGAAAATTTTTAAAAATATTGGGTTCTTTATGTAATTTCTGAAAATATTGTATTTTTTTCTGCAATTCTGAAATATTTAAAGTTATTTGGTATTTTATGCAATTTTTGAAATTATTGGGTATTTTCTGCAAATTCTAAAATTATTGTGTGCTTTTTGTAATTTTCTGCAATTTCTGTAATTGTTGAAATTATTGAGTTAGTTTTGTAATTTTCTGAAATTATTGAGATTGTTTATGTAATTTTAGAAATTATTGTTGCTTTTTGTAATTTTCTGAAATTAGTCTGCAATACTATAATTTTTCAAATTATTGGGTTCATTATGTAATTAGCTGAAATTATTATGCAATTTTTGAAATTATTGGGTTAGTTTTGTAATTTTGTGACATTATTATGCATTTCTGTAATTTAGAAAATTATTGGTTAATTCTATAATTTCTGTAATTATTGGCTAACTTATGTAATTTTATTGTAATTTTTGTAATTTTTGTAATTTTGGGAAAATCTAAGTAATTTTCTATAATTTTAGGAATTTTTATAATTTTAGGAATTATATGTAAATTTTCTGTAATTTTAGGAATTTTGGTAATTTTAGGAAATACTTATAATTTTCTGTAATTTTAGAAATTTTTGTAATTTTAGGAAATCTAGGTAATTTCCTGTAATTTTAGGAATTTTTTTAATTTTAAGAAATATGTGGAATTTTATGTAATTTTTTAAAAATGTATGTAATTAATTTTCTATAATTATATCGAAAATTCACTACTTTTTTGTAATTTTAGGCCATATATGTAATTTTTCTTTAATTTTAGAAATTGTTGTAATTTTAGAAAATATATGTAATTTTTCAGTAATTTTAGGAATTTTTAGAATTTTAGGAAATACATGTAATTTTCTGTAATTTTAGAAATTTTTGTAATTTTAAGAAATCTATGTAATTTCCTGTAATTTTTAGGAATTTTTGTAATTTTAAGAAATATATGGAATTTTATTTAATTTTTTGAAAATGTATGTAATTAATTTTCTGTAATTACATCGAAAATTCACTACTTTTTTGTACTTTTAGGCCATATATGTAATTTTTCTGTAATTTTAGGAATTTTTGTAATTTTAGAAAATATATGTAATTTTAGGAATTTTTGTAATTTTAGAAAATACATGTAATTTCCTGTAATTTTAGGAATTTTTGTAATTTTAAGAAATATATGGAATTTTATGTAATTTTTTGAAAATGTATGTAATTAATTTTCTGTAATTACATCGAAAATTCACTACTTTTTTGTAATTTTAGGCATATATGTAATTTTAAGTAATTTGTAATTTTAAGGAAATTTTGTTAATTTAGTAATTTTTTGGTAAAATATAATCAATCATTTACCATTTATACAAGATATCATGACGATCGGTGCTCCGGCCCCTCCCGAACATCGTCGTGGTTGCAGCGGTGGCCGGACGACTCCGGCTCCAACCATTGGAGCGACTCCACCAACACAGCCTCCAGTGCCATAGGCCCTGCCAGTTGACCCGGCCACTTCGGTGCCATCGACCGCGGAGGCCGGTAGTAGATAGGCCCTGGTGGCCTCCAATTCTCAGGTCCCGGGGCCTCGACCACCTCCATCTGAAGTGCTACCACCACCACCAGCGCCTGAAGTGCCACCTCCATCTGCATGTCACTACATCAGCCTCCGCGATGCGAGGTAATCTAACACAAAAATATATTAAATTATTTTCAGTTGATTTGGTTTCAATTTTAATTTGTAATTATTTTTTCAAGTCTGACTGAGATTTCCATAGTTTATAATGCAACGGTGAAAAACCACTATCCTCATCCTTGGGTATGCATTAAGAAGATTCCACAGAAGCACATCCTATTTTGGCAAGATAATGTTAAGGTAATTGATATTTTATTATGTTTTAATTATGTTTTATCGATTATCAATTACTAATTCTTTCTTTTTAATATGTCAATATGCAGCTTAAATACTAGTGGGACTACGACGACGAGTCGATGTACAAGGTCATCCGGTGGCAGGCCGGACGATTCCTGCGGAAGCGAATCTCCGACGCTCGGGCCTAGTTGTCCCGACCGCTTTGGCTGGCCGAGCAGAATTGGCGACAACTGCTGGAGTACTGGAACAACCAGGACTTCAAGGAAATGTCGGCCAAGAATAAGGCCAATCGAGCAACTAACCCTGCCACAACAGCGACCGTCTACAGAGGGGGCTCCTCGTCTGTTGGCCACCACAAGAAGAAAATGGTAGGTATAAAGTTTATTTCAAGTGATTTCATTATTTTAGATGTATTAATTAATTATTTAAATTTGTCTTTGACAGGAGGTACAACTCGGTCGCTCGATCAAGCAGATGGAGTTGATCTCCATGGTTTACAAGAGAAAGGAGGACGACCAATGGAGCGGCCCGAGGGCGGCGCAGGTGGCGGTAAGTTTATTTTCAGTTTCCTTTCCAATTTATATTATAATTTCATTTTTTTTTATACTAAGTCCAGTATTCCAATTGCAGGAGGCATTCGAGATGAAGGTGGATGAACATCAAACCCAGCCACCACATGATCAGCCAGATCCTCCACCCTCGTCTCAAAGCTCGATGGCCATGACCGAGAACCAGATGTGGATGGCGGCAGCAGGCGGCCGGAAGAGGGGTCGGGTATTCAAACTTGACTCTGAGGCCCACCACACGATTACTAGACCCTCGCAGCCGCACTCATCATCTGCTCCACCGCCCCAGCCACCATAAGATCCTCGATGATCGGCTCACCAGGCTCGAGGAGATTGTCCAACGTCTGCCGAACGACAGGTCCGAGCCTCCACTGGCGCCACCGTCCCAAGATCCAGTTGATCCCTCGCAGCACGATGATGATGGAGAAGACGGGGAGCTCGATTCGGATCTAAATCAGGGTCGGGTTTTGTGGTTTTCATCTTTTTGTTTCCAAAATATGTATTTATATATTAAAAATAACTTGGTAAATACAATTTTAATTTCGTTATTAATATTGTTATTTCTTCTTGCTACCAAAATTCAATACATTTTTATATTCAATAAATTAAACAATAAATTATAAAAACTAATATATAAAATAAACAAAATTTCAATTAATATTTTACACCAAAAAATAAATAAAACTTTTGTAACGGCCTTAGCATGGGTTTCTAGGAATACACCAACACACAAACAAAGTCGTACCAACAGTTGTTACAAAACATACCAGCATGTGCGTTACAAAAATCGGATGTAAAGCAATTACAAGAAATGACACCAGACTGGTTAAATCACCGTTCCAGGGGGATGTACAAAAACCACTTCAAAAAACTACTACAAATCATTAACAAACATGCGCAACGGAGTGTAGCAATAACCGTTACAATATTTCTTACATGCAAATTACAATAACAATTACAAAAACCATTACAAATCAAACATGGACCGTAACAAAGACAGATGAAAAAATCGTTCCACTAGTGATACACTACCATCACATTCTTTGTAACAAAAGTTGTACCAATTTTCCAATATAAAATTCGAGCGAGCCGTTCTAAATGGAGATACAAAATCAACTTCTGGTTTAAGTCAACGGGTGAAACAGTTCGGGTGACCGTTACAAAGACCGGTTAAATTTGTAATGGCTTTTTTGTGAGCCGTTACAATAATTTTGTAACTCATTTTTTTGGAGCGGATTTGAGGTAGCTACAAAAACGGCTACAAACTTTATGAGACCATCCCAATGTTAAATGTAGTCGTTTCAAAATCCGTTACAATAAATTAATTTTTTTGTTGTGATTGAAAAAGTATAAACCAAATGTAATTTAAGTACTTTCTCATTATTCCACATTGGAAAAGTATAAAACCAAGATTAAACACTTTCTCATTTGTCTCACATTGGAAAAGCATAAGGTATGTTTAAGTTGTTTGCACTATAAATATGGCCATAGTTTATTTGAATAATTATTCATGAAGCAACTGCCTATCTATTTTCTTTGGCATTTATTTTCTTCTCTCTTTGTATATTTCACTATATTATTTTTTAGTGGAATATATATTATTAAATTTTTAAATTTTTTTTAGCAAAACCGGGTCAACCGGTATTGATCGCATTTGACCGATTTTGAATGGTTCACACTGGTCTAGTTAGCACCGATTTTTCACCATTAACCCGGGTTGAACACTTGGCTGGTTCGCGGTCGACCCTGCTAGTCTGATTCGGATCTAACAACATTGATTAGAAGTAATATGTGAAAATTGAGAATGCCAAAAGCAATAGAGTTACACACAGTGAACAAACCCATTGGAAAATAGTGTTTTATTCCAAAACTCTAAAGCAATATATATAGGAGGAGCCCTAAGGATTCTAAGCTAATAGGACTCCTGACTAACAAATATTCTAAACTAACAGGACTCTTGACTAACAAATAGTCTTAAGCTAATAAGGAATCTTTGGCTAGCAAATACTCTTCGAAACACGTAACAAAGCCCAAGAATGGGGCAAGCTGAGCCGCTGCCGCAATCAACCTGGATCACGAGTGATAGAACCATTTTCTTCACCCTCCTTCCCCCGCAAGATGGACTTGGGAGAAACTGGACCAAGCCCAGCTTGTTAAGGACAGAATGGAAGGCCGGGCTTGGCAGAGCCTAGGTGAAGAGGTCAGCAAGTTGGAGAATGGAAACATAGGAGGGGAGGACAAAACCATCACGATACTGATTGCGAACCAAGTAACAATCAATCTCCAAGTGTCTCGTGCGTTCATGAAAAACAGGGTTGGCCACAATGTGCAAAGCAGCCTAGTTGTCACAGAAGAGAGGAACAGGAGTGGGAACAGGTACTCGTAGATCACCCAAAATGTAGGAGATCCACTGGAGTTCACAAATAGTGGAGGCCAAATTGCGGTACTCGACCTCGACGGAGGATCGGGAGACGGTAGTGTGCTTCTTAGTCTTCCAGGCGACAAGAGCGAGACCTAAAAACACACAATATCTGGTTAACAAGCAGCGAGAATCAACAAAAGTGGCCCATCAGTGTCGTAGTATACAGTCAACCGAGTTGCTGGAGCAAGGGAAAAAAAGGCCTTGAGTGGGACATCCCTTCAGGTAGCGAATAAGGTGAAGGGCCGCGTCCATATTTCGCTGGCACAGAGATTGAACGAACTGACTGAGCTGCTACGCACCATGTAAAATGTCTGGCCTAGTGAACCCCAAGTAGAGGAGGCGGCCAACCAAACGCCGAGAAGGTTCAGGATCAGGTAGAGGGGCATCAGTGTGCGCAGAGAGACGGAGGCCCAGAGGAAGCAGAGTATTGGCAGTACAGGCATGATCAAGGCCTGTGTCGTGAATGAGGTCCAGAACATACTTAGTTTGAGTGACGGTTGTGCCAGTAGGGGAACGGCGATCTCGAGCCAAGAAAGTACTTGGAGAACCCCAAATCTTTGATAGTGAACATACCATCCAAATACTTCTTGACATCGTCGATCAAGGAGGAAGAAGGACCACAAACCAAGAAATCATCCACATAAACTAAAAGAGCAAGAAAGTCTGCGCCCTGACCCTTCGTGAAGAGATAGTCATTCTGAGGGGATTGACGGAAACCAATTGCAAGTAGTTTGGAGGTGAATTCCAGGTTCCACTGTCGCGAAGCCTGTTTTAACCCATAGAGAGATTGTTTGAGACGACAGACGTGACCAGGTGGGGCACCGGACCCTTCAAGAACCTACACATAAATGTCTTCCTCCAAGTAACCGTGAAGAAATGAATTATTGATGTCCAATTGATGAATAGCCCACTGTCGGGCCGTGGCCACTGTCAAGAGGAGTCGAACTGTAACACACTTTGCCACCGGGGAAAAACTTTCAACATAATCCACCCCAGCTATATAATTGTAACATTTGGCCACGAGGCAAGCTTTGTATCTGTCCACCATCCCATTGGGCTTCAGTTTGACCTTGTAAACCCACTTGCAACCAATAGGTTTTTTCCTGAGAGGGAGGGGGACTAATTCCGACGTCCTATTTTTCTCCAGAGCATGGAGTTCCTCTTGCATAGCTTGTTGCCACTCCCTTTGAGTATGGGCCTGAGCATAAGACCTAGGTTCCTGTACTGTAGAAAGAGCAGCCACAAAAGCAGCATGTGTGGGAGTAAAACAAGATGTAGAGATAGTGAGAGAGTCAGAGACACTGTTGTTGCATACATAGTCGTCTAACTAGGCCGGAAGATGTGAGGTCCTGGCAGATTTTCGAAGGGACAGAGATGGAGGCAGAGGAGGAGGATAAGAGGATGGTTGTGTATCAACGGCTGGAGGAACTCTAGAGGGTAGCAGTTCAAAATCAGAACCGGGAGGAATAGCTAGAAGGGGACAGTCTGAGGAATAAGGAGACTAGGATGGGAAAGGAAAAATCTCTTCATGGAAGGTAACATCTCGGGAGACAAAGATGGAGTTCTTCTCGAGATCAAAGACCTTGTACCCTTTCTGATTAGGTGCATATCCGAGGAAAACACAATGGATGACACGAGGATCAAATTTGGACTTGTGAGGGTTGACATTGGAAGCAAAACAGAGGCATCCAAAGACCTTCATATGATCATATGTGGGGGTAAAGTTATAGACGAGTTCATGGGGAGATTTCCAATCTAGAGTTGGAGTGGGAAGTCTATTTATGATGTACGTGGCAGTAAGGAAACATTCGACCCAGAATTTTCGAGGGAGATGCGACTCGAACATCAAAGCCCGAGCCACTTGGAGGTGGTGTTTGTGTTTGCATTCAACGGTGCCATTTTGTTTGGGGTGTAAGTGAAAGAATGTTGGTGGATAATGCCAAGTTTTCGGAGGAATGTTTGGCAGGAATCATTCAAGAACTCAGAGCCATTATCAGTCCTAATGCATTTGATCTTGCTGTTAAAACCGAGTAAGGATCTTGGAATGGAAATCAGAGAGGATGGTGACAGTTTGGGGTCTGTGTTGCATGAGAAATGTCCAAGTTGCCCGGGAGAAGTCGTCTACTAACGTTAAGACATAGTGACAGCCAGATAAAGGATGGTTGTTTGTACAGACCCCAGATATCAACATGCATTAACTCAAAAGGAGTGCTGCATTTGGACTCACTAATGGGAAAGGGCGATCTTTGTTGCTTTGCAAGAGGACAAGTGTTACAGACTGGAAAAAACTTCATATGATTTAAGCTTCAAAATAGGAATATGTTTGAGTACATTATATGACGTATGACCCAACCTTTTACGCAAAATAGCAACATTATTTTTTGTTGTATAGGAAAAACAGGCAGACTCAGATACGATATTGAACTTCTTCAGCTGAGACTTAAGAGAAAAGGAGCTGCTATCAAGCACATATAACTTGCCCACTTGCCTCTATATAGCCAGTATGTTCTTACTCTTCAGGTCCTACAAAAAGGCACAAGGAATCAAGGTACTGAAAAGAGAAAGAGAGAGATTTATAGAGTTGGCTAACAAATAGAAGATTGTGGTGGAATTTAGGAACATATAGGACTGAAATGAGTGTGATAGAGTTAGATAACTGAATAGAGCCAGAGTGAGTGACTACTTGCTTTGTTCCATTGGGTAGATGTATATAGACTATATGTGACAGTTTTGTAGAGAGTGTAAAAATTTTACATCCACACACATGTGACAAGTGGCTCCGGTGTCTACAATCCATGATCTAGAATTTATGCTACTCAAATGTGAAAAATAAGGCTTGTACCTGCAAATTCATCAAGCCTAGCGTAGTTGACGTGAACTGGTTCCAGCTCTATATTTTTCTCCATTAGTTTCAAGACCTCGGCCTTCACCAAATCTGGAATATAGCCTTCATTGTCCCTCGATCCTCCTGGTAGATTGGTTGCATAGGCTCTACCTCCTTCCTGACCCCCTTCTTCTTCAGTTCTTTACACCAGTCAGGGTATCCCACGAGTTTAAAATAACTCTCTCTAGTATGTCCTGGTTTATTGCAATTGTCACAGAAGGATTGTCTCTTGTCAGCCTTCTTTCTATCATAGCCTCTGTAAGGTCCACCTTTCCTCCCATCTGTACTCTCGACCTCCACTGCTGTTGTTTCTCCATTTTCAGGAAATGCCAGATATACTTCTCTTTGCCTCTCCACTCTCAATACCATAGAGTAGGCTCTCTCAACATTTGGCAGTGGTCCCATTACCAGAATCTGACTCCTTATATGATCAAAAGAGTCATTCAACCCCATCAAGAATTGCATCAACTGATTTGATGCAGTCACTGCTCAAACGACCTTATCACAACTACATACATAGAGTCCACAAGTGCAGGTTGGAGGCGGCGAGACAAATAGCAGTTCATCCCAAAGCTTTGTCAGCTTCATGAAATAGTCATCCATAGAGATTCCCCTGAGAAATCACGGCGATCTCTCTCTGCAGCTTGTAGATTCAAGGTCCGTTCCTCTCACCAAACCGCGACTCAAGACAGATCCACAGAGCTCTTGTGGAAGATGTATGCATAAATGCCTCCACTATGTGCTTTGGGATGGAGTTCAATAGCCATGAAATTACCATACAGTCAGCCTTTCGCTACTGCTCCACCTGTTCTTCTCCCGCTAGCCGTTGGCTTCGGGCAGCTTCCGTCAATAAAGCCGAGTTTACTCTTTGCACTAAGTGCAATCTACACGGATCTGCTCCAGGCAATCCAGTTTCTTTTATTCAGCGGCACAGTTACTAGGACCGATCCTAACTGATCTGCACTGGGCAGTTTCAACGTATCTTATCTCATTCTTTGGAGTTCATCCTTTCTTCTGGTACAATTCCTGCCATCCTTAGTTACCAGTCCTATACGAGCAGTGTGTTATGGTGTGTGTGTGTGTGTGTGTGTGTGTGTTGGGTTATGCAGAGACCATCACAAGGATGTCTCTAATACCATGTGAAAATTGAGAATGCCAAAAATAACAGAGTTACACACCGTGAACAAACCTATTGGAAAATATTTCTGTGTGTTTTATTCAAAACTCTGAAGCAGTATATATAGGAGGAGTCCTAAGGATTCTAAGCTAATAGGACTCCTGACTAACAAATATTCTAAGATAACAGGACTCTTGACTAACAAATATTCTTAAGCTAACAAGGACTCTTTGGCTAGCAAATACTCTATGGAACACGTAACAAAGCCCAAGAATATGTAAAAGCCCAAGAATGGGGCAAGGTGAGTTGTTGCTGCAATCAACCTGGATCACGAATGATAGAGCCATCTTGTTCATACTATCACATCTTCAAGGGATACAAATATATAGGGCCCTGGGGGTGTTAGAGCTTCCGAGCCTTCTGATGATAGATTGGAAGAAATGACCTGTGAGGGGCTAGCCTCAAATGTATAGAGTGTGACAGCCATCAATAGAGTCCTCATTGAGTTGAGAGGTTTCATTTGAGTTCAGAGAGGTGTGGACAGAATAGGTTATAGGTATCGGTTGGGTATGGGTAAAGTGAATAATATTGGGTATATTACCCAACCCAGACCCAACTATTTTAATTTAATCGGTCTGAGCCTGGGTCTGGGCCTAAGTTTTAATATTGGGTTTGGGTCTGGGTCTGGGTCTAGACCCGATAAAATGGATTTGGGCCTGGGTAAATTGGACCCATTTACAGGGCTAATCCTGCCCCTACAACGACCTCGACCACAACCTGGGGAGGGGGACGTCATTGATCTACATATTACACTACAGTGTTATGAAGAAACAAACAAATATTATTAATTATATAAGTGAGGAAAACTATATATCTTAATATCCTAATTATTTTACGAAAAATTGCTTATTAGTTTTATGTCTGCATAGTGTGTGTATTACATATTTTTTCTTAGTTTGTTACTGAAATTGTGGCTTGTGTGTGTTTGTGTTTCAATAGATATGCTTTAGTACTTTGTAAAGTTAGCCTAAATGTTGTTTCAACGTAAAACTACACCCCGTCCTAAATGTACTCACTTAACGTCGTTTCACTTTGAAACACTTCACACAAGCACACTCGCACGAGCGCATACACACACACTTCACGTTTATTTTTCGATAAAGTTTGGATGAATTATTAAATTTGACATATAATATAATGTTTTGGATAAGATACAACTATTGATTGTAAATCAATTGCAATTTCAAGATCTAAAATGTTACTGTAATATTCTCGAATGTAAATACATGATTATCATTTATTAGTATAATAAAATGGATATATAATGTGATGATTTATATAACATTTGGTACTTTATTAGAGAATTATGTGATAAGATATATTCTTGGAGATACTTAAAATTTGAAGCAATAAAAAGTTGTTGGGTTTATATAGAAAATTTGTGAAAATGAATGGGGAAGATATTATATTTTATAAATACATATACATATACACTACACAACAAAATATCTCATCCTTATCAACATGTTTCTATAATATATAACTAGCAGCTAACGCACGCGGTCCTCGCGTGCAAAATTTTTTAAATATAAATCAAGGCAAATATAAAATTTTTTCTAATCATAAACAAAATAAGATTGTATATCCGTAACTTTTAAATATTGTGATGGAATTCATTCATTTATAGATATAATGAGTTCACATAAAAGCATCTACTTCCTATACATTATTTTGTATTGTTGGTGAACAATTAATAATTTTTCTAATTTGATTTTTTCTTCATAATTCTATTTGTGTTTCTTGAATAGAAAACAAAGATAATCTTTTTTTTATTTACTTTCTTTCTCTTAATCATTTTCTCAACTTTCTTCAATCGATGGAGGAAACAGAGGAAACGGATTCAAAATAAAAGTCAAATAATTTGGATTTAAGCTGGCAGTAATAAAAATTGAGGGCAAAAATTTTCATCTTGCAAAATATTTAATAGAAGTAAAGAATAATTGTAGAGAGAGTACTAATAGAAATTTTATAGATATAAAAATATAATTTTCGTTGGTTTCATAATTTAAAGGGTAGTAGTTTGAGGAAGTTGTTCCCAAGTCCAACATTGGATATTACGGAGAGACTTTTTTAAGTCAATGCAGGGTCAAAAATATTTGTGCAAAAGAAAAATTCAAAATATGTAGTTACTTTTGAGTTATTATTATTATATGATTGTAACGTGAAGTGAAACAATCTAAGTAGTTAGAAGTCATTATTTGTTGATTAGTTTTTCTTTGTTTTGATGAGTTTTTTCTTTTGATATTTTTTGAGAAAATATCTAATATATAAATAATTTGAATTTGTGTATATGTGACTAACTTTTTATAGATTATGAACTTGAATTTTGATGCACATAAACTATTATGTCTATTTGGTTACAACTTTTAGTTTGTCGTTGCAATAACTTTGGTATGCCATGTAATTTGTTGCTTGAATTAGTTGAAATTGAAAGTTGTTTTAGTTGTAAAAATCTCATAAGTGCTTTAAAACTGACTCACAAACAGAAAATAGAAAACTATACATCAAGTACATGTAGTTTTTGAAAGAATCATGAAAATATTGATTAGAAAGGGAAAAATATAGGGGATTAAAGGATTTTATTCAATTTTATTTTATTTACAATTAAAATTTTTTATATACTTGCCCTGACTTACACTTAAAAATTGCGCATGCGACGACCGCACGCGTTAACTGTTAGTATCTACAAATTGATGAATTCCATCACAATATTTAGGCACAAAATGTCAAAATTGTGAAAAACGTCTACAAATGAACTATTATTACCAATAACAAACATAATCTACAAAAATTAATAAAAAAAAGGATAAAGCACAACTTTTCACATTTTAATTGCAACTCCTTGAAATTTAAAGGTAGAAGAAACCAAACTTGAAAAATCCTCATTGCCATTCAAATTGCATAACTTGAATAATTAAAAATACATTTATGAAGAAACAATTTATCATATGAGAGTGGTAATAAAGATAATCTTATTCAAAAACCAAGTAAATTAAAAGTAATTAATAATCGTATTAACAATTACATCTATTAATTTTATCTATAACAATTATAACAAAAAAACATATAAAATTTTATCAAAATTAATTTAAAAGTAACTTGAATAAATATAATTGTTAAACCTATTAATAGATATAAATTATTATAATTAACAATTGTTAACGGCTATTAATTGAATAATTATAACATAATAATTACATTGTTAAAAGTCCCAATAGTATTTTTTCTTTTTCTTTTTTTCTTTTTTTAAGAATGATGGTTAATGAGAACATGGAAGTTAATAAGGGCATATTAGGTAGTTTGAAAATTTGGTATGAGAACTACCACTATTATGTTGAATTTCTATTTTTACCCTCCACAAATTATAGATTCCACTTTGTAGAAAGAAATATGTAAATGAATTATGTAAAAGCAAAGGGTAAATTTTGTAAAATACCTAAAATAACTTCCATTCTAGACACAAAAGTGCCTTTCTTTTTATAATTAGTATAGATATTCATAAGTATACACTAATATATAGATATATATACTAACCCCACACACACACATATATATATATTATTCACACATACACATAGACATTAACATATATATATATATATAGATACATAAAAGGGTGTAGAATATAGGAAAAGACAAAGGGAGAGATGTGAGGCGGTGGAGAAAAGAAGAGAGAAAGAGGTGAGGAATTCTAACTTCTTTCATTCATCATCTTCAACTTAGATGTATATAGAGCCTCCTATACTGATTTGGTAAGTACCTTTATCTCTAAGTTGCTTAAATTCGAATTTGAGCTACGATGAAGGCTGAAATCCAAGAAAAAAATGAATTATATAAGTTTGTTGCATGGTAACAGGGTAAACTCTGTCGAACAGTCTCTGTTATTTCAGAAAATCTTGAGTTTCACCGGTCCAAAATTAGTACTTTTTGCGTCTATTAAAAACTTAGGCTGTGTTCGATATGTTTGTAGTTTTGAGCAGAAGCTAAATCATTCTTTTTAATGAGTAAATCGGAGGAAACATTCTGTTGCCCTGTTTCTAGTGTAATCCAGACTGAGTGCGTTAAAAAACTTTGTAACTTGAGTTATAATGGTTCAATTTGTATGATTCTTTCATAAAATCAAAATAGAGACATATTATATCATATTATGTAAGTATCATAATTTTTGAAAGAGTATGCGAAGTTCGGGAGAATTTTTAAGTAGAGGCTATGGATCTGCGACAATGCAAAACTGGTTGTGCTAAAACCTGAATAACTTATTATATTCAATTCTGATTGGTATGATTCTTGTTGGAGATGAACCTAGATACTTATTATATACTGATGGAAAGATAATTGAGTCTACTTTATGTAGAAAAAATCGGATTAAGGATCTGAATTTTTTAGAATAAGATATTAAAATATTAGTGAGAAATGTATGAAGCTCGTCTAATTCTTTATTAAGGAACTACCATATTATTGATATATTGACTATACGTCTTATAACTCATCATAGGACACGAGAACAACGTACAAGAGTGAACACATCACTCTACTAACTAAATAGTTGTGGAATTGAGGTAAGTATAGTTAATTGGATATATATATATATATATATGAAAATGCATGGTTATGTGTAATTTTGATCGTAAACTGTCATATGCTAAACTGGATTATGTGGTTGTCTTATGAAATTGTTGTTATGCGTTATGACTATGGTCAATGTGATGTACATGGTAAATACTTGTGATATACTTCGATTTTGTTGGTGAACGATGATGAATGATGGAGGGGTCGTGAATGATTGTGACATGCTTTTATTTGATTGTTGATTGGAGTTGAATTATGAAGTCGTTAATGTACAGATGGTAAATTGAGATGAGGAGATGGCTTACCTAACCTGGTGTATATTCAATGGTGTATGATGATGGGAGTAGGATTAGTGATGAGCTGTGTGCTATCTCATTAATGGAGATAAGGTTATATCATACAAGTTGTGTGTTGTGTGATATGACGGATGATGTAATATCGTACGAGTTGTGTGTTGTGTGATATGGTGGATGATGGATATTATACAAGTTGTGTATTGTGTGATTTGATGGATGATGGATATCATACGAATTGTATGTTGTGTGATATTGAAAAACAAAAAACAATGATGATGATGTGATGGAGATGATGATAGCCGGCAAACCATTGAATATACTCCAGCTAGGTTAAGCAGGGCCCTAAGATAATAAACCATGACTGAGTTTGTATTTATGTTGTACTTGATGGTGATTCTGGTATTGGTTGTTCATGATTGTTGGTATTGGATACTTCGTGTATTATGGAAATTCTATAACGAGCGTGGTTGATTGGTGATACTGCATGAAATTGATCTCCTTTGTATGTGCTCATATGTGTATATATATAGCTAGACTTACTGAGTTGGCAACTCACTCTTTGCCATGTACTTTTTTTAGCAGATAGATTGCAATAACTCATCTAGCTATCTCGTAGCCAGTTGTCAGCCTTGTTAGGTGGGTCAGCGCTAAAGTGCCATCATTAGTCGGGAGCATTAGTTACATATTGCCCAATGCGACGACAAGGTCATTTTTTAGGACCTCCTAATTGCCATCCACAGTCGATCTATTGACTGGCCAACCATTCACGGCTTACGTCCAAGGTTGTTCCCCCTCTAGCCCCGTCTCCTATCCCATTAGTAGCCACAACAGCACCATTACCCCGCACATTTATATCTCTTGAAGATGTGGGGTAACTTTTAATTTAAATGTATGTCAATATAAATAGTAGGGTTAAATGCGATTTTGCCCCCTGTGTTAACCAAAAAGAGCAATTACCCTTCTTGAAAAAATAACTAGCAATTTACCTCCTGTGTTATTCAAAATGCAACAAACAACCCCCTCACAGGGGGTCTTTTGGCTATGTTTTTAGGGGGGGGGGTTGTTCCATTTTTTAAAATACAGGGGGTAAATTGCTATTTATTTTTTCACAGGGGTTTTTACACATTTTGCATATCACAAGTGGAATAATTGCATTTTTTCCATAAATAGTAATGCGCATTTGATTCTTAATTGTGAATGTAGATTGTTATGTTGTTTTTCTTTTAATTACTTATTTTTGTTGAAACTTACATAACTTCATTCCCTTTTGGCAAAAAAAGCACAATTGGGCCTGCTTAGGGCACGAGATGTTTACCGAAAATGATTAAACGAATTGTTTAAAAGAATGATCATACACTTTTTGAGATTTTATTTTTTGTACAAAATGTTTAAAAGAATTGCAAATTTTGTCCCAAAATTAAGTTTTCATTAATTTTTAACGGCAGTTGGCATGTGTTTCACACGCAACAATCGTTAACTCAACTAGCAGTATTGCACTTTTAATCCCGTTTGAAAAGTCAGTCTTCACATATAGTGCCAAACTTTCAGGCTAAGCATATTTAATCTCAATATTTTTTAAAAAAAATTATACATTTTTGTTCCTCTGTAAGATATTTCATTAAAAGAATGATGTTAGGATGAAGGAAAAATCACTTTTTTGGTCCCATACCTTAGGACCTTTTATTTGTGTATTTGCCTAACATTTAGTTCCATTAGTTCTATTTTTTTTTCAAATTTGGTCCCAAACAACATTTTTCGCGAAATTGTTAACGAAGCCGTCAAGTCTGTTATTAGGGCAAGACTCTGCCGCTGTTGATGGCTCCGTCAACAATTTGACGAAAAATGTTGTTTGGGACCAAATTTAAGAAAAAATTAAACAAATGTGACTAAATATGAAACAAATGCAATAACATCAAAAAAAAAAAAAAAATCCTACGATATTGGACCAAAAATGAAATTTTCCTTAGGATGAACATGTCACATGTCAGTAGGTTCACTATAATAGAGCAAAAATATGCATGTTCTAGACATATGAAACACTTGGATGTAATTTTGCTCATCCTCTTTTTTTTTTGGAAAAATTATTTAAATAATGAAATTTTTTTTTTTATGTAATTGGTGTTGTTTGAAAAGATTTAAAATTTTAGGCAAAACCGCTTTCTAAAATAGCGGCTTCATCAAAAACTAAAAAAAAAAAAAAATGCTAATCAAAGCCGTTGTTTGTAACAACGGTTTCTCACGTTGTTTCTGACCGTTGTTTGTAACATCGGTTTTAATAAATTTTATTAATTAAATATGTATTTTAATAATTTAATTATTATTAAAATATATTTTAATAAAAAATGATTTTTGTTTAATAATAAATTTAATATTTTTATTAATATTTTATACAAAGAATTGACAAAAGTAATATTGTGTGTTTAGTAATATTGTGTCAAAAAATTGACAACAATTATATTGCGTAACTTTACTTGAAGTAACAGACACCTGTTTTTTTTTAAAAATTTATGTTTTGATGGAAAAATACATTCTAATAATAATTATATTATTGTGCATTGGTATTTGTGGTGACGTGTGAACAACGCTTTTGACAATAATTGCGTGATTTTACTCGAACTAATGATACCAACTAAAAAATTAAAATTATTATTAGAATGTACTTTTAATTAAAAAATTAATTTAATTTGATTATAAATTTAATATGTTTATTAATATTACATACATTTGATTGACAAAAACAAATTTTGTATTTTCATTAGTTTCAGACAACTGTTTTAACAAAATATGGTGATTACTTCGAGTACAGTCACGCAATATGATTGTTGTCAATTTTTTATATATAATATTATTAAACAGGCGATATTATTTTTGTCAATCTTTGTACACAATATTAATAAAAATATTAGACTTATTATCAAAATAAAATTAATTTTTTGAATTAAAAATACATTCTAATAGTATTTCTTTTTAAAAAAATAATAGTTGGAGTAAAGTCAAGCAATTATTGTCAATTTTTTGTATAATATTAATAATATTACTATTAAAGTAAAAAAATATTTTTAATTAAAATACCTTCTAATAGTAGTCATTTAAAAAAATACTTGGTGTCGTTAATTACCTTGATAAAATCACACGATGCTTTTATTAAGTTTTTGTACATAATATGAATAAAAATATTAAATCTATTATTGAATGATAATTTAACATATTATTTATTAATTAATAATTTAAAAATTAATTTTAAATAATTAATAACTAAAATATATTAATAATAAAAAACAAACAAAAATTAATTTAGAAAACCTGCCATGATGACGTTCATGGCAGGTTTTAAAAAAAAAATTGTGAATAACAAAATCGTGAACTATGTAAATTTGTATATGCATTGAACGTGCGAGGTTTGCACGACAGAGAGATTAAGGAGACCTGTATCTCATATGAGAAGTGTTTGTATCTCGTTTTGAGGGGTGTGCTTTTCTTGTTGAGTGTTCTTTGTGAGATTTTGTTAGGGTAGAACTTTGTTTGTTTCTCTTGAGAAGGGCTTCACTGGCTTTATCATGGGAGTTGCATGGTCCAGCGCACATGTCTTGTTTAATATAGTTTGAATTTTTTATTTTTATTTTTTTTTGTTGTTTCTGGGGTTGTCTGCCCTCCGTCTCTCCCATTGGTTCTTTGTGTAGATTCTTTTTTGTGTTGTTGATTCCTTGTGTGTTTTGTCTTTCTGCAGCGGTTTTGGCCTTTGGCAGGGTAGGTGCAGCACCAGGCACGTTTATCTTGTCTGAGAGGTGGGGTTGCTTGGTTGGTGGTATTTCATTCACTAAGGATCCGATGGGCTTAGGTTTGGAACGTTTGGGTAAATCGTTGGTGATGAAGAGGGGGTTTTGGTTTTGTCAGATGATGTCTGCCGGAGCAGTGGTGGTCTTGAGGGTTTTCTGGTTGTTGGTCGCCTCATTACACCTCGTCCGTTTCGGTTGGATGTTCTTAGATTGACCCTCAATAATATTATTCGGCCAATTAAAGGGATGTTTGTCCAGTTGTTGGGGGAGGATCGATTCTTACTTGTGTTCAGTCACCAGGCAGACCGGCGATAGAGCGATGAATGGATATCCTTGGACTTTTGATAGGAATTTGGTCATCTTGAATCGGGTTCAAAATGACGACGATCCGTTGGCAGTTGATCTGAGCTGGTGCCCATTCCATATTTATGTTCATGGTTTGCAGATTCGATTGATGAATAGGGTAGTAATAGAGGCAATCGGTAATTGGATTGATAGGTTCTTGGACTCTAATCACGCGCAAGCGCCTTTTGCATGGGGTTCCCGCCTTCGTATTCATATAGCTATTGATGTCAAGACCCCTTTGCGGCGGGGGTTGAAGATGCGGTCTCTGAGCGGGGAAGAGATATTTGTGAAGTTTACTTACGATCGTTTGCCGAATTTTTGCTACGAGAGTGGGCTGCTAGGGCACATTATGAGGGATTGTGCTTTGAGGGTTGATAGGGAGGAAGGGGGAGATCGATCAGGGGAATTGCCATATGGAGCATGGTTGAGGGAGACGAGAGCTGTAGGGAGGTTTTCCGGCCAGGATATTAATGCTGGTGGGTAGGGGGTTCTCCGGCAAGGATTCGGCTTCAAGCTGGGCATGGGGGGAGGAGGTTCGATAGGGAGTTGCTATCTTCGATTGTGGGCAGGGTAGGGGAGGTAGTCGGATGGGGGGAGGGTTCAGGGGAGGATGTTAGTGGTCGGCCGGTGGTCGGACGGTTTTGCCAGCTTGGGAGGTGAGGCAGTTGACGGTGGTAAACGTGGGTTAGAGAGGATGTTGTATGTGGGACTGAGAGGAATACAGACAAGGTAAAGTTGGGCCAGGAACTGGACTCTGAATCTGCAACTTTTGTGCCGAAGACTGGACCTAATGCAGTCAAATTATTGCAGGCCTATGAGCCAATTCTGGCTGCTGGAGTGGGCGGAAGTAGCTTTGCAGGCCATACCATTGGAGGCCCAAGATGTAATTCTTTAGAGGGGGATAGTGGATGGGCTGGTCAACAAGTGGGTACAAGCGGATTGTCGAACAAACAGGCTTACTCGGGCCCAATTGTTAATTCAGATCTAATAGAGGTAAGCCCACCGCTGATTGATGATGAAACAGAAAAAGAAACTAGGCCCAACGGATTATCCAATTTGTGTATGAAGGAAACTGACTTTGTTGGTCTGGCGAAAACGAAGGAACCTTGCCCATCTTCTCCACTGGTGACACAGAGTGATTGGGGACCTAGGGTGAATGAGCAGGGACATAATCGAGCTCCAATTCAGTCGGGTGTGGTGGCCGACGATCTTCCCACGAGTCCGTTTCTCAATTGGGGATGCCTTCTTCGCTTATTGATGTTTCGGGTAAGTTTGAACTCTCTTCAATCCAATGTTCTTCGGTATTAGGTGGGCGGGATTCTTCTCTTCGTCTTCAATTTGATATGGGTAAGGGTGGTATTGCTGGGGGGGACTCTGCTCTAGTGACGGTACCCGTGAGGTTTACGGTAGGGAAAAGGGGTGCGAGGGGGAGGGGCCGGGCTATTCGTGGTTTGAGGGGTACAGTAGGAAAGAGGAAAACAGGTATGCCAATAGGGGGAAGACCACTTAAAAGATTGTTGATGGATGAGGAGGTTGATGAGTCTGAATTGGCGGTGGCTGCGGTGCAGCCCCGCCTGTCGCCATGAGTGCCATTGTGTGGAACTGTCGAGGCCTGGGGGGGGCTTTGACAGTTCAGAAGCTCGGAGATTGTGTTCGGGCTAGTAAGCCTCCAATTAGACCAAAAGAAGGTCTATCATCACAGCAAGCAACATCACTGGTAGAGATCACATCACAAAACGGATCAACTTGGGGAAGGAAAACATCCTCATCCTCTAGAGCCAACCTAACCTAAAGAACTCAGCGGCCATACAGTCATCCTGGTCGGCGCTCGACGCCGAAGTAGGTTTTGACCCTTTCCTAGGTCTAAGCTTCTCTAATTTGGGGTAGGATATATATATATATTATATTACCTCAATTGAGCAAAGACCGTTGGGTGACCCTTTCTTCGAATATGCCATACATTTTTTCTTCTACTAATGATTTCCTAAGGGGTTCCACGACCTTAACAAAATATTTTTTATAATAAAAAGTAAGGGGGTCAGATTCTGACCCATCTCTCTTTCGCTTTCTCTTTTTCTCCAAAAGCAAAGTTCTATCCTTTCTTCTTCAGAAAGACCTAGTTCACCAGATTGGCATTATGGTTCCAGCGGATGGTCGGTCAGGAGGATTAGCATTATTTTGGCGGAAGGATGTTGTGGTTCAGCTAAGATCTTTTTCTCAAAATCACATTGATGTGGATGTTTTACCAGATACAAATGGGGCTAATATGCGGTTTACGGGTTTTATGGGGAACCGGATCCATCGCATAGGAGGTTGATTTGGGATCAGTTGGTTTTCTTGAGTAGTTAATCGAATGCTCCATGGATGTGCGCTGGGGATTTTAATGAAATCTTGGAGCGACGGGAGAAGACAGGCGTGGATAGGCCACAGTGGCAGATGACGGATTTTAAATTGGCTCTCGAACGTTCAGACTTAACAGATTTGGGTTGGCACAGACCGATGTTCACTTGGTGTAATCGACGTCAACATCCGGATATTGTGTGGGCTCGGTTGGATAGGGCATGTGCTAATTCGCGCTGGTTGGATCGCTTTCCAAACACTAAAGTCACTCATGTACCAACTCCTGTTTCTGACCATGCAATACTGGCTGTTAATTAGGATCCAGGAGGGGGTTTATCTCGTGTACCGCAGCAACGGATGTTTAGATTTGAAGCTAAATGGTTGCAAGATGATACGTGTGAAAAGGCCGTAACTAATGCGTGGAATTTGCCAGGAGTTGATGATCCAGGTCTTCGTTTGTCTCAAAAATTTTGGAATTGTAGATTGGGGCTGTTGTGTTGGAATAGAGAGCAATTTCAAAAGCCGGACAGAGAGATTAAGGAGCTGGAAAAGCGTTACATTGAATTGGAAAAAGGTCATTTAGGGGCTGCTGATCACACTGAGTTGGATTTGATTCGGAAGCAGATTGAGGATACACATTTGCGCGAGATGTTGAAGTGGCAACAAAGGAGTAAAAGTCATTAGTTACGTGATGGGGATGGAAACACAGCTTTTTTCCATGCTTTTGCTTCGTCACGATGCCGGCATAATGCCATACACAGGCTGAGGGATGAGAATGGAGTTTGGAGAGACAGGGTTGATGATATTCAAAGGATCCATCTTTGGTACTTCCAATTGACTTTCGCGTCCAGTCAGCCGTCGGATCAGTCTGTG
The DNA here is from genome assembly GCA_034509735.1 of Sesamum alatum. NCBI lineage: Eukaryota > Viridiplantae > Streptophyta > Magnoliopsida > Lamiales > Pedaliaceae > Sesamum > Sesamum alatum. Next base: position 7,823,907 of record JACGWO010000007.1, on the reverse strand, counting down.
AATAAGGTACTAGCAATTGTCTAGCCTCGCATTTCAACGGGAATGAACCAGCACTTGGCTGCTCCATTTACTCTTGCTAAAGTTAAAGCGGCCGTTTTTGGTATGTTTCCATTGAAATCCCTTAGCCCTGATGGGTTACCTCCTTTATTCTTTCAAAAGTTTTGGCATATCGTAGGTAGTGATGTTACCTCTGTTGTTCTTCGCATTTTGAATAAGCATGTGTTGCTTCATAAGTTTAATTATACTCAAATTGTGCTCATCCCTAAGTGTAAATCGCCAGAAATGGTGGGCCAACTTCGACCGATTAAACTTTGTAATGTGATTATGAAAATTGCTTCCAAATGTGTCGTTAATCGTGTTAGGCCTTTAATTGATGAAATTTTGTCACATACCCGATCTAATTTTATTCCGGATCGATTAATCACTGATAATGTCCTGTTAGATTTTGAGTTAAATCATTGTCTTAAAACTTCTTCTGGATTGAATAAAGCATGTGCGGCTGTGAAATTAGACATTAGCAAAGCCTATGATAGAGTTGAGTAGTCGTTTCTTAGGGGCGTGTTGCTTAGGCTTGGGTTTCATCACAAATTTGAGGACCTTATTATGCTGTTAGTTACAACCGTGTCATATTCGCTCACTTCAAATAGGGAAAAGTTTGGGTTTTTTAATTCGGAACGGGGCATTCGTCAGGGTGACCCGTTATCACCGTATCTATTTATTCTTTGTGCAGAAGCTCTCTCTTGTATTATTCAATCAGCGCAACGAGATGGGCGAATAGAGGGGCTTCTAGTTGCTCCTGCTGCCCCCTCTGTTTCTCATCTCTTATTTGCTGATGATACATTGGTTTTCTGTGGGGCTGAGGAGGATTTTGGAGATATATGCACGGGCATCGGGGCAGGAGGTTAATCTGCATAAATCTAGTATGGCGGTGAGTAATGTGGTGAATGAGAGGGTGAAGAGGGGGTTAGCATCGTTATTGGGGATCGGGGGTGGTGGCTGCACATGATAAATACTTGGGATTACCGGTTGTTGAGGGAAGGTCACAGGGCATGATGTTTAGGTATATTAAAGATAGGATGTAGGAAAGGATGAGTGGGTGGAATGCTAAGTCTTTGTCTCAAGCGGGGAAGGGGGTCCTGATTAAGTCTGTTTTGCAATCGAGGAAGGGGGTCCTGATTAAGGCTGTTTTGCAATCAATGCCAACGTATGCTATGTCGTGTTTTCTTTTACCAGCTTACTTGCTCAATTGGAGTCGATTGCTTCAAACTTTTGGTGGCATAACAGATGGGAGAGAAGAGTGCATTGGGTAGCGTGGGCTAAATTATGTCGGCCTTTCGCTTTTGGTGGGTTGGGGTTCCAGGTTTGAGAGAGTTTAATTTGGCACTTTTATCCAAACAAGGTTGGCGTATCTTAACTCATCCTCATTCGTTTCTTAGTAAGGTGCTTAAGGCAAAATATTTTCAGAGAGAGAGTTTTTGGGATGCGGCATTAGGGAATAGGCCTTCTTGGACATGGAGGAGTTTGTTGGCTGCATGGGGGCTATTGAGAGAGGGTTGTGTATGGAGAGCTAGGGAGGGGGTGGGAAATGAGGGGGAGTAGAGTTGGAGGTTTCATATAAGAGTCCGCTTTACAGTTAGATCGGCTTATCGACAGGCTGTCAATATTAAGGAAAGGGATTTGGCATCATCTTCTGGCTCGAATTTACAACTTGCACAAGGTGGAGGTTCGTTGTGGTCATCACTTTGGGCTGTCAAGGTTCCTCTGACTGTGTTTATGTGGCGGCTGTGTTCGGGATCATTGCCAACAAAGGAGAAGTTGGCCTCTCGGGTACCGAATGTTGAGACAAGTTGTGGTGCTTGTGGGGCTGCTATGGAATCCACTCGGCATATTTTTTTGGAATGTCCAGTAGCTCGACAATCGTGGGTGTTATCCTTTATTCCTTAGGGAGTTGTTTCACAGTGGTCAAGTGATGTTACAAACTGGGTTCTTCACATATTTCAACAAATGGAGCAGGGGATGATCGCCAGGTTCTTTCTAATGTGCTCGGCGATTTGGCAACGAAGATGTAAGCCGGTCATGGAAGGACAACACAAGGATCTTTTGGATTTGTGGAGGTGGGCTATTCTTTGGTTGGAAGGATACCAGGCGGTGCGTCGTTAGTTAGGGTTGGCCGTGGTTTTTTTATGCTTTGGTTTCTGTTTTTGTAGTAATTATTGGTCAGTTTGTGTTGGTTGTATTCTTTAATTGTGAGGTTTTCTTTTATGTTCTGTAGGTTCTGTGTTTTGTTAGTGGTTTTGTAACAAGTTGAATATTGTATTTTGGTTGTTGGTTTGTTTTTAATATAATATCACCGCTAATCTGTCAAAAAAAACAAAATCGTGATTTGAAATCGATTTTGCTAATTTAGAGAACTTGCCATGATGACTTTCCAAAAAAATTATTTCTAAATGTTAGAACCAGAATTTGTAACCCCGATTTTGCCTAATTTTTTAAAAACTTTTTAAAGTGCATTTCTCCAATTAATAATTTTTTATTTTTTTAATATTATTTAAAGAATTTACCCATTTTCTTTTATTCCCAAAAATTATAGGCTTGCAAAATAAAAAAGAAATCAAAATGAAATACCTCCAAAGAGTTATTAATACAATTGAAAAATAGTTCAACTTAAAGTTTTTTGGTTAAAAAAAAATTAATCGATATTTTTTATTTTATTCGGGATGGGGATAAAAGCCCATTCCTTATACACCAGTCTGCTTAGCACCTTAGTTGCACCACCTCCATTAGAGACCCAAGCCATGCTGGAATTGCAGCATCCGCTCTGAGCCCTCAACAGATGTTCTAATGGCTGGTGATGCAGCACCTCGGGATCAATTAGTCAGTTGCTTCGAGCCTCCAAGAAAGGATTAAATACATTTTTGTCCCGTAACATACGTTATTTAATATTTTCGCTCTTTAACTTTTTAGAATAGCATATTGGTCCTGTATTTTTTTAATTTTTGCACTTTAAGTCCTTTTTCTTTTTTTTGGATTTCAGCTCCACTGACGAGAACAGTGAACTCCGACAATAAAAAGGATTGAAATCGCAAAAATTAAAAAAATGTAGGATCAAACTGCGCTAAAAGTTAAAAGACAAAAAAGCTTGCAAAAATGAGCCAATAGGAACACTACTGGCCCCAATATTAAAACATAATGTGAGATGCACGTGTATTTCTCCAACGAAAATCATAGCAAATTTGCGACGACTTTGAGCCTGTTTTCTGCCGCAAAAGGAGTGACATATTACGTCTCAAATCCATCGCAAACTTTGGCACGCTACCATCAGAAAACAACTGTCGAAAGTACTTTACAAAGGACACACTAACAAAAACCCATGAAAAAATATTGTCGTTCATATCTAATTTACCGCCATCCCTCACAAACTTCTTGTTGCAAAGTACGTTTGTTTCGTTTAGTTTGGGGAAAAAAAAAAGGACATTGTGACAATTCAATATGAATAGTGGGTTGGGCTGGGTTGGGCTAGGATGGGATTGGCCCAATACAAAAAATAATTGGTCCAACCCAGGCCCAATTCGGACAGGGCTGGCCTAAGCTAGTTCAAATATCAATACTTGGGACCCGCCCAACCAATAGCCTAGGGTTTCCTGGTCGTAGACCGAGTCTGGCCCGAGCTACTAGGTCGGACCAATTGGGTTAGTTTTTGTAATAATATATGGCATATAATTTTTATTTTATTTTTCTAAGTTGACTATACTGGTAGGTTTTTATAATTTCTTAAACTCTAAAACTATTATTTTTAGTGCATTAATTTATTAATACTCTTTGTTTATTTTTTTAAAGTTTATTTTAAGTCTTTTTATGGCTTATTAATATCTAAGTATATTATTGGAAGCATGTTAGTCAACTTATTATTTAAGTTCATCGTTATGTAGTTTTAACTATATTTTTTCTAGTCATAATTTTATATTATTAATTTTTGCTTGATTTAATTTATTATTTATTTATTTCATAAAATAATAATGAATTTAAGTAATTATTCAAAAGATATCTCAATTTCATACAAAATAAAAATAAAGCAAACCCAACAAGTCCTGGTTCGGGCCTAAATCATGCCTCAATCAGACTGATCCATAGTCGGGCCTAGGTTAAAAAATGAATCAAACTAGGACCCATTTAAAGATTCAGGACCACCCCAGGATCGATCATAAACAATACTAAGTCTGTGCTAGTCTGCGCATTTTGCTAGTTCGTACCAGTCCTAAGCCGATCTGGGCCACTATGCACCTCAAGCGATAATGTCCACATTAGTCGCAATATTCTTGCTACGGGAAATTGTTTTTCGTAAAAAAAAAAATGCATCGAAGTTTTTAGGAATTATGATTTAGCAGTCGTTGGCCCATTTTTGTTGGTGTGGAAAGAATATATAACTATCTAGGAAAACAGACTCATCACTTTTGATCCTACAGGAACCAAAAGTGTTGCACTTTTGGTCCCAACTCCATTAAAGGTGTTAAATGATGGATGAAAAACCATCTTTGACCATTAAAAGGTAATTTTGATGGCTTGAAACCACTATTCGTATTTGGAGGGAATTGGGTTAATTTTTTTGGCCATTTTAGAGGTATTTTACAATTTTGACATTTTGTGCCTAAATGTTGTGATGGAATTCATCAATTTGTAGATACTAGTAGCTAACGCGCGCGGTCTTCACACGTGGAAATTTTTAAGTGTAAGTTGGGACAAGTAAAAAAATTTCTTCTAATTGTAATCAAAATAAAATTGAATAAAATTCTTTAATCCCATATATTTTTCCATTTATAATCAGCACTTTTATGGTTTCAAAAACTACCCACCAAAAATATACAATTAACCATGAATTGTAATAAATATGACAAATAGTTTTTTAGACAATTGAGATGATGATTGCATTCACTTGATTTATATTTTCCCATTTGTCTGTTTGTGAACCAGTTTTAAAGCAGTTATACAGATTTTTTGCAACTAAAATAACCTTCAATTTCAACTAATTCAGGCAGCAAATTAGATGGCATGCCGAAGTTATTTCAATGACAAACCAAAAGTTGTAACCAAATACACATAATAATTTAAGTCCATCAAAATTCAAGTTTTTCTGCACATAACCTATAAGAAGTTAGTCACATATTCACAAATTCAAAATTCTTATATATTAGATATTTTTTTTTTTTTGAAAACATTAAAAAACTCAAAAAACCAAAAAAAGAAGAACTAATCAACAAATAATAACTTCTAACTACTTAGATTGTTAAATATTACGTTACAATCATACAATAATAACTCAAAAGTAACTATATATTTTGAATTTCTCTTTTACACAAATACCTTTGGCCCCGTACACTACAAAAAAATTAATTTATTGTAACGAATTTTGGAACAACTAAATTTAACATTGGGACGGTCTCATAAAGTTTGTAGTTGTTTTTTGTTTTTGTTTTCTATTCCCTGCTTTTCATTTCCTCATTTCCATTAGATATAGTGTAAATGTGCTAGTACAAATATATCTCTTTAAGAGGAGATCTTGTGCTGCTTAGCTGAATCCTAAATATTAAAGAGGTAAAATCTCATTTTTTGTTTAATATTTTAGGACCTTTTTTTATTTAGTCCCATTTGTCTCACATTTAATCTCATTTGTTTAATTTTTTTCTTAAATTTTGTCCCAAACAACATATTCCGTTAAATTGTTAACGGAGTCGTCAACAGTGGCAGAGTCTTGCCCCAATAACAGACTTGATGGCTTCGTTAACAATTTTGATGGAAAATAGTATTTGAGATCAAATTTGAGAAAAAATTGAACAAATGGAACTAAATGTGAGACAAATAAAATAAATAGAACTAAATCAAAAAAGACCCTAAAATATGAAACCAAAAAGGCGATTTTCCTTATTAAAGACAATATATCCTAACAACGTATTAAAATATATATATTTCATTTATATATCTCTAGCATAATATATATATATATATATATAATAACAATGATACTAGTGGATTAGTGAATCTCCTGTTTAGACCATATTTAGCCATATAGTCCTTAAAGTGGGTTGAAAGCAGGCAGGGCCTCTTCCTATTGCGCCTATCTATACTATATATAATTAAAGAGAGGTGAATTATTGCCTCAATTATTTTGGCATATCAATTTTAATATTTAACTTAATTTATTAATTTATTTATTAACTTACCATCCACCCACTCTTCAAAATCCCCACCCCACTATCTCCAACTATAAAATTACCTTTGTAAATATTTAGTGTTAGCTATTTTTATTTTTCTTTCTCCCACTTCAAAATTTTTTCTTTCAAAATTATATATTTTTATCTCAGTTACTTTTATATTATTGTTTTGTCTTAACATTTATTTAATCTCTCATTTCAATATTATACTTATTTTGCTTTATTTATGAAAAAATCAATTAAATATTTTTATACACACATTGAGTGTGCCACATACTCCTAGTCATAATATTACCACTAATGAGCAGATTTGACAAATTTGTCTTATGGGCTTTTACGACATTTCAATATCTACTTAGACATTTGAATAGAAATGAGTAAACAGAAAACAAAACAATATGTTCTATATTCCCATTAAATAACTTCACTGTAAACATATAAATAATCTATCAGCTCTGCACTTATCACTACCACAATCACAATGTAATCTCTACAAGTTCAATCACCTCCTACAAAGCAAAGGAGCCGCAAGTATTCTTAATACCTGCTAAAAAAATGTACATTATAAACGTAAAGTATGTTAATGAATGATCATTAATAATATTTATAAGTTTTAATTTATTAAATGTAAATTATTAATAAAGTCATTAATACACTGTTATTTAATACATTATAATAAATAGTAGACGTACGATACTGTAAAAGATATGAAATGAAGAGACGAGGAAAGTTTATTGAATTACATATTATTATTTATATGCTATCATTTTATAATACGTTACCAGCATGAGTAGGTTCTCCCCTTTTATTTACGTCTTTATTATATTGATTAGCGGAAAAATACAATTTGCCCCCCTGTCTTATGGGAAATGAGCAATTTATCTCCCTGTGAAAAATAAATCACCAATTACCCTCCTATGTTATTAGAAATAGAGCAAAATACTCCCCTAAATCAAGCGTTGTACCACACACGCGGTTGATGCGTCTGGGCAAACTTTTTGCTCAATAAACATATTATTTTATCTATTTTAAAATAATAATCTATATATATAAATATGTTATTTATAAAAATAATATATATATATATATGTTCATTCTGTTGCTGACAGTGCCATTGCCTAGCCACCGCTGTCGCCACCCTTCTCCTTCCCCTCCCTCCCTGTCACTCCTCGCCCCCTTCCCCACCTTCCTCGTCGATGCAGCACCACCACCAGTCGTCGCTACCGCGCCGTCGCGCCCCTTCTCCTTTCCCCGTGTCGTCGCACGCCCCTTCCCCTTTCCCTCGCGCTGCCTACCCGTTGCGCCCATATCTGCCGCCTCCCCACCTTCCTCCAATATCCACCACCCTGCCCCCTCCCCCTCTGCCCAGTCTGGCCCCAGATCCTCCCCCTTTACCTTCGCCACCATTTCCCCTTCGCCTAACCTTTGGCGTTGCCCTCTCTTCTCGATCTATACATATATAATATATATATATATATATATAATTTATATATAATTATATATGTAAATATAATTTTAATGATATTATATATAAATAAATATACATTTTTAATCTATATTGTTGATTTAAATTAAGTAAAATCTAAGTGGTTGATCTGTTAGTCACATCTGGACCATAGATTCAAATCAAATCCAACGATTTTAAATAAGAATATAATGCTACCTAATGACACTAAACTTCATACAATGGATGCTTCATATTCATCTGAGTCAAAAGATTTTTACTCAGTTTTAAATATATACATCTCAACGGTTATCATAATGAGACCACTAATGAAGGCAATAAAGAGTATCTACGTATTACTTTACATAGTTTGAGCCAGAACCTCATACTAGAAAAACTGTCCGCTTTCTCTTCGGGGATTACCATACGATCATGAAAATAATTGAAATTAATGTATTGGTACACCAGAAGTGTTCCATTCCCAAAGTCTTTAAACTTCGGCATAATCATCTTGGGCATCCAAGATCGATAATGATGCGCCGTATTACCGAAAACTCGCATGGTCTTCCATTAAGGAAGTAGAAGATTTTTTTTATCAAATGAAATGCCGTGTAATGCTTGTTCACAAGGTAAATTAAATATCAGACCATCATCTTCAAAAGTTGTTATTGAGTCACCATATTTTCTTGAAAGAATTCAAGGTGATATAGTTGGCTCAATACATCCACCATGTGGTCTATTTAGATATTTTATGGTATTAATAGATGCATCTACTAAATGGTCTCATGTGTGTCTTTTGTCTACTCGTAATCTTGCATTTGTTAGAATACTTGCTCAAATAATCAGATTAAAGGCACAATTTTAAGATTACCCAATTCAAAAAAATTGTTTGGATAGTGCTAGTGAATTCACTTCAAAAACATTTGATAACAATTGTTTGTTAATGGGAATTGATGTCGAACATCCCGCGGCACATGTACACAATCAAAATGGTCTAGTTGAATCTTTTATTAAAAGATTACAATGGATTGCCAGACCTTTACTTATGATATCAAAATTACCTGCATCTGCTTAGGGACATGCCATATTACATGCTGCATATTTAGTTAAAATTAGACCAATATCTTATCATAAATATCCCCATTACAACTTGTACTTGGTCAACCCCAAATATTTTCATCTTATAAAGATTGGTTGCGCAGCTTCTGTATCAATTGCGCATCCAAAACACACAAAAATGGGTCCATAGTGTAGGTTAGGTATCTATGTTGGACTTGACTTCCCATCCATTATTAGATATATTGAACTAATGACAAGTGACCTCTGTACATCATGTTTTGAAGATTGTCAATTTGATGAGTCTGTTTTTCCTCTAATAGGGAGAGAAAAGTAAGTGCTTGAAGCACAACAAGAAATTACATGGCATGAGATAAAATTATCACATTTTGACCATTAAAGAATGTGAACTTGAAGTTTAGAAGATCATTCATTTTCAAAGTATTACAAATAAAATACCAGATGCTTTTACCGACAATCAAAATATTACAGAATCTCATATACCAGCTGCTAATGCACCTGCAAGGATTTAAATCCCTGAAAGATAAAAAAAACCAATCTAGCAACTAATGAGTCCTTACCATACCTAAAGCGTGGAAGGCCAGTCAGTGCAAAAGATAAAACTCCTCCAAAAGAGAAAAATGCAAATTAAAGTTCCTAAAAAATCAGATAGAACTCTTGAAGAGTTAGATAAAGTACCTGAAGAGCCCACACCACAAAACAGGTAATGAAATTACTATCCCAATTTACTCCTGATAGTAATCCTCCTAAAGGGGAACATGATTCTCCTAAAGAGGAATTTTCTTCTCCTGAAGAAAACCAGGTACCTGAAAATAATGAGATCTCAATACATTATTCACAATCAGGACATTAATAAAATTATTATCAATAACATAGTTGCATTCAAAATTGCTTTTGAAATCACCAGCAGTGATAATGAAATTTAACCACACCGTCGATGAATGCCGACAGAGAAATCATTGGCCAATATGGAAAGAAGCAACTCAAGCAAAACTGGACTCACTTGCAAAAGGGGAAGTATTTCGACCTGTAGTCCAAATACCTAAAGGTGTTATGCCTAAGGGGTATTTATCAGAAAAATAAATGACAAAAATGAGATCATGACATACAAAACACGATTAGTTGCGCAAGGTTTCTCGCAGAAATATGGAATTGATTACGAGAAGACATATGCTCCCATTATGGATACAATTACTTTTAGATTCTTGATCAGTTTAGTGGTTGTACAAAGACTAGAAATGCAGTTGATAGATTTAGTTATCGTATATTTGTACAGATCACTAGACAAAGATATTTATATGAAAGTCCTAGAAGGGTTCAAGATGTCGGAAGCATATAACAGTAAACCCAAAAGTGTTTATTCTATAAGTTACAAAGGTCTTTATATGGTCTAAAGAAATCAGGCCACTTGTGGTATAATCATCTGAGTGAATACCTCCTTAAAGAGGGACATGAAAATAATGAGATTTGTCCATGTATTTTTATTAAAAAATCACTAACCAGATTTGCTATATATGCACTATACGTTGATGATTTAAATCTTATTGGAACTCTAGTAGAGCTCACCAAAAACTGTAAGTGCTCTTAAAGAAAATTTTGAAATGAAAGCCCTTGGAAAAACTAAGTTTTGCCTTAGATTACAAATTGGACACATGCCACAAGGTATCTTTGTTCACCAAGCCACTTATACCCCGAAAGTCTTGAAGCAATTTCATATAGATTTTGCTCACCCCTTGAGTACCCCTATGGTTGTTCGATCACTTGATATGAAAAATGATCATTTCATTCTTCTGAACAAGATGAAACCATTCTTGGTATTCAAGTACTATATCTAAGAACTATAGGAGCACTTATGTATCTTGCAAATTGTACAATACCTGATATATCTTTTGCAGTTAACTTACTAGCAAGGTATAGTTCCAATGCTCCTTGAATACTTGGAACGGGATCAAGAATATTCTTATTTATCTCCGTTGAACAATTGATATGGGATTGTTCTACCCATATGGATCAAGTTATCAGTTAATTGGATATGCATACATAGGATATCTCTCTGATCCACATAAAGGAAGATCACATACTGGTTATCTGTTTACATATGCAGGTACTTCTATCTCATGGAGATCGGTTAAACAGTCATTGGTAGCTACATCTTCAAATCATTCAAAATAATTGCAATTCATCAAGCAAGTAGAGAATGCATTTGGTTGAGACCAGTTATCAAACATATCAAAGACTAATATGTACTAATTGAAGATGATCAAACAATACTCTATGAAGATAACGTTGTGTGCATCACTCAAATACAATGAGATTATATTAAAGGAGATATGAAACAAAGCACATTCCACCAGAGTTCTTTTATATACATGAGCTCCAGAAGAAAGGTGAAATCGATGTCAAGCAGATAAGGTCAAGTAAAAATTTGATAGTTTTACTTACCAAGGCCTTACCTTAAACAACATTTAAGAAGATCATCTATAACATCGGAATGCATCGTCAAAAGTGTTAGAATAGGTAACCAGAAAGTCAATTGTATTGGCAATTCTGGGAACTATTGATCGATCTTTATCAAAGTGAGATTGACATGACGAATAGAGTGAGCATTCATCTATGCCATTAGTTTTTGTTGTGCTCACTCATCATGTTAAACGGCATTTTAATATCACAACAAATGCCCACAGACCAAGTGATTAAACCTATGGAGTTGGGATGAACATAAGTTAGCGGCTATGAAACCAAATTCTAAGGGTCGGTTTGAAACGTTTCAAGTGGAGGACCTCACCACTAGGCATCGAGGGTCCTATAGAGACTTCCACTAAGTATTACATTCACTAGGTGAATGCTGAGTTTTATCGATGACAGACACAGGCCATCTATGAAATTTTAGTAGGTTGGTTGGCAAGGTAGTCGACTGGCTGAACTGACTCGCGGAAATCGTCATATGAAACCTCTGAGACTTGGTCGGTATGACTGGAATTCTAAATTCCAATAGTACGGGATTAGTCCTCGAACTTGAGGAATCACGACAATCACTTACATACAAAGGTTGTATCTTAGATCTGACGAGCAGTGACTGTATCGTGAGGTATGGTCATCATAAGCCTTGTCTAGTGCAGTCAGAGTATGTAGTGAGGACAATGGATTCCAAGATAGAATCCGTCCCTATCAGTATTGTGACAACAAATTCTCCTATGAGCTTTGAGATGGTTTAGACTTTCAAAGTCTTTGGCCAAAGCAATTGATCGATTAGGAAATTGTTCCCTAGATCGGATCAATAGAGTAAACGTATCTCGAATATAAAGCATAGTTGCGTAGTCAAGGATGAAAATTGACGCCCAATTCCATATCCTAGACTAAGGTTGGGAGACGATTGATGAAAGGACCATACCCATATGGAACTCGAAGCCTAAATGTTCACGCCAATATTCATATAATCTTTTCTGCCATGGACCGTTGCTAGATGACCACCCATGGCGACGGGCTTTTCTGGTTATTGATTAATCAAAAATAATTAATCAAATTAAATTTAATTAATTTTGTAGAGTACAAGCCCAAGTCTAGCTGAGGGTGAACCTAAAGAGTCACGCGCAAATCACTATGGAAATGATGGAATTAATTTCGGAAGAAACGAACTAATTTAATTGAATTAAATTAATTCATGTAGAAAAATAAATAATTTGATCATTTTTATGAGATAATTCATTGGATGGATGGCTTAAGAATTTAATTGATTGGATTAATTAAAAATTAGGCTTAATCTTTTAAATTAATTGAATTAATTTAAAATAGACTGAGCTAATTAATTAGTGGATGGATTCATAAATTAATTAGTAGAACGACTAGTCTAATTAATGGATTGAATTCGTTAATTAGTGGATATGGGATTAAATTAATTATTTAGACTAATTAATAGTTTAGACTTGATTAATAAATTGAATTTATTAATTAAGTATATTTGGGTATGTGTGTTTATTTAATTGGATTACATATTTACATGGATTTTTCTATTAAATATTTGTAATTGAATTAAATAAACCCAATAAATTAATTATTGAGCTTAAATTAATTTGTTGAAAAAATTAAAATAAGTTCGGTCAAAATATATCAAAACCTAACTGCCAAAGAGAATTGTGGTCGAGTGGGTATCGGCCACAAAATTCAATTGCAAGTTTGTTGTGCAATTGAACTTAGTGCCCGTGAAGAGGTTAGAAAGTGGTAGCTGAATTTATGGGAATTAGATTCCCACAATTCATCCACCACTTCCTCCATTATTTTTGGGACACACACACCTTGTGGTGTAAGTTTGTGTCTCTCTAACCATCTCCACTCTCTTGGTTTTTCTTCAAGGAAAAATCTGACTTTTCCATCTTTACTTCATTTTTTATTCTTGTAGAATTAGATTCTTAATAAAAATAAAAGAAATTCGAATACACTAATTAATAGTGTATTTTGAATTTCGTTCTTCCACCAATCTAGCTCTTTCTAGCAAGGGGATTAGATCTATTTTTCGGTGTATGTACTAGTTTTAGAGGGATTATACACTTGAACCCTCTGAGTGAACAAATCGGTATGAATTTGGAATCAATGCAAGTTGCAGATCAAAACGAAAAATCGAAAAGGTATTATTCGTGGTTATTTTCAGTTCTTGATTTTTATTCACTTGCCACTTTATTAAATGTGTGCATTTATTTATGTTATTTCTGCATTTTATTTGCAGCAAATGCCCGAGAATGATCAAAGTGTATACTCCTTTGATCCGGATTTACTCTGTTTATCATTTTAATTATAATTATTTTCACGCTTCCGTCGCGTTCCAGGCTGATCCACAATCTTGCAAAAAGGACATCCAATGAGAATGCTTATACTTTTGAGGAGGAGACACATACATATTGTACTTTTTTTCCTTCGGTTAGGTTTTTTCCCATCGGGGTTTTCCTTCGATAGGTTTTAATATGACAATTCAATATATTTGAATCCTAAAATATTCAAATATGGATCCAGAAGTATCCTGATGAAGTAACTTTTTGAATCGCGAACTAGTTTAAGAATGGTGTGCTCTTATTTCTTTAGTCAAATATTTTTATCCCATTGAGTTTTCTTTGACAAGGTTTTAATGAGTAACATTCTTTATAAATGGTCATTCATTGGGGGTGTTATAAACGTAAAGTATATTAATGAATGACCATCAATAATATCTATATGTTTTAGTTTATTAAATATAAAGTATTAATGAAGTCATTAACACGGTTACTTAATAGATTATTATAAATAGTAGATGTACGATATTGTAAAAAATACGAAATGAAGACACAGTGAAAGGTTATTACATTCCATATTATTATTTCTATTCAATATTTTATAACAACATAGATAATTTTGGCATATCCATAGTGATACAAAAGTTAATTATCAATAATCTTTTTACTAGGCTACACACTTAAAAATTAATAAAGCTTAACTTTAAGATTAAAAGATAAAATAATGTACTAATTAACGGCATGATATCTAGATTTCAAGCTTGAGAAAAGTAAGGCAATTGATGAAATTGAAAGAAGAGTCGACGAATAATGATTAGGTAAGGAAAAATTGCATTTTTTGTCCTACATGGTAGAGCGGCCTACACTTTGGTCCCAATATTTCATTTTTCTTTCTCACATTTAGTCCCTAGAGCTAGTTTTGATAAAAATAAATAAATAACAAGCACATGTTGGACAAGCGACTTTGTCATCTATTTTTTGCCCCGAAAATTAGACTATGGGATTGAATGTGTCAAAAAAAATTCAATTTTTAGGTCCTTTTAGAAAACTACATAAAGCAAAGGACCAAAAGGGTAGACCCGATCATGCATTTTCAAAAATGCAATTTTTGCTCCCTTTAGACTTTTTTGTGCAAAGAAATAGCGATGAACCAGCAGAATCACCGAAACAGTGCATCTATCTATAAAAACCATCAAAAGAAACCACCTTTATTAGTTAGCTCCCTTGAGACTTTTGTAACAGGGATAAAAGCAATTCACCCTTTTGTGATATAAGAAATGAGTAAAAATATTTCTGTAAAAAGAAATAGCAAATTATCCCTTGTGATCTGGAAAATGAAGCAAATTACACCCCTGTGTTTTCATTTCTTATATCAAAAGGATAATTTGCTATTTTTTCCATAGGGGGTTTTTATTCTCATTTCTTATATGACATAGGTTAAATGCATTTAATCCTTTTGTAATATGAGAGTCCAATGCTTGGTTGATTTCCCTGCTACAAAACAAGCTATCTGCTTGATCCGAGATAGGAGGTTACAGATCGCCTCGTGATATCCTGGATGAGTTGGCACCTGAGAAAAGAGTAGTTCGTTAGGCTGCTGGGATGTCCCCAGCGAAGATCCTCCAATGCCTACGTCAGCTTGAGATCGAGATAGTGATAATTGAACTAAAAGTATTTAATGTTGAGTGATATCCTAAAAACCTTACCATAAATGATGTCTAAAAAGCATATATATAGGGCAAGGGATGCCCACTTGTTCTGATCCAGGTGTCAATGTCAAGGTCAGAGTTTTGCCAGATTATCCAACAGCTTACCTTTCTCGGGTCATCAAGATCGGGTCAACTGGGGCAGTTCGGTTCATCTGACCCGACCCTGCACATGTGCTGCAGATCCTGGCATCCAAGAGCAATTTTTACCCTTTATGAAGGGTATTTTTGTCATTTTAGGCCTCATATTATAATATCCCCATCATTCTTCCCCTACTTCTCTTAGTGTAAAGTTATCTACTCTAAGTAAAGTTAAACTGTCATCTGATTTGGACCCTTCAATTTGAATTCGAGCGACCGCATCCGATCGTTCTTTTTTGAGCGTATTTCCATGATTTGTTTTCTATAAATACAAAGTCATTTTGGCATGTCATTGTACCTTGTCCTCAACCTTGCCTCCAATCTAAGAGACATCCTTTGGTGCGACCTCCTTGCTTCCTCATCTTCCATCTCGACCTCCAGGTACTTCCGTGCCTTAGGACTTTTCACTCCAGCTTTATTCCAGTTTATGTCTTCCTCTAGTTGTAGTACTAGGTCGGGGTCTAGCTCTGATTCTAACTCCTTGGGATTGTCGGCGACCTCACCTCCGTCGCCTCTTGAACCTAAGGTAGATGTGACTGCTCCTTTAGAAGTCGTAGATCCTGTCCTCAAAAATACTCCTCTAGAACAATACCAAGCTATGATGGCTCTCGACCCTTGGGCCGGGATCATGAGTAAGTTGAAAACACCTCTCCACACACTTAAGGAAATTTTTTTTATTCCAAATAATTATTAAATCCTCATTCCTCGATCCTTTGACAGAATGCATCGCCCTCAAAATATTTTTGCTCACTTTCCGTTTCCCATTTAGAGGCAGATTTTTTATTTCCTCTCCCTACAATTGTAGGGAATATGATCAGTTGATAGATATATGTCCAATGCAGCTACTACCCAACTCTATTCGTCATATTCTTATGTTCATAATAATCGTCATATTCAAATGTCCTACCTCAAGGAGATTTGGCGACCGGGTTTCTTTTACCTTGCCACAAGCGCTAACTGCCAATTTCTAGATAAAATACCTTCCAACGTAGGTCCATGGAAGGAAAGATTTTTCCTTATTCGCCCTCCTCCGGGCCAAAGATGGCTTTTTCGCTGTGACTGGCGCATGTCTAAGCCAAAATCCAAGACTTACGGATGGGGGTTGGAAGATAACATCATTAATAGCCTCACTATGTATTGGTATAGAGCTAATAAGCTCTTGGCAGAAAACGTCTTGAAGTTGGTTGATCTCACTCCAGCACCCCTTCCCTTTAGAGGTTCTCTAGGTGACTTGTGAGTTTCTGCTTTCCATTACTTTATGTGTTTTTCTTGATATCTGTCTTATATGCCTCATTTTTATCTTGCAGATAAGCTTATCTTGCAAGCCGATTTCCCAAAAGAATTCGTGTCAAGAAGGGGACACTACCTCTTTCTGTTGTACCCTAGACGGATTCATCTTAGCCTAACGCTTCCACCACCCCTTCTATTGGGGGTCGCTCTCCGGGAACTTTGTGTACTTCAACACATCCAAACCCGCCAAGTTCCCCTGCAGTTGAGATCGCAGGTGAGGAGACAGAGTCAGCTACGAGAACTCAACTTTATTCCCCCAAACCTCGTTCTCCTAAGCCGCCTTCCAAGGGAAAAGAGGTAGCTGAAGGACCCAATGAACCTAAAAAGCGTAAAAGAAAGAATCAAAGTAAAGGCTCTCGCTCGAGCAGGTCTAGAAGCAAAGCCAAGCTCGATCAAAAAAGAGGAAAGTGAAAGAGGCTGCCGCCAATGCTGAGGAGGCAGTTAGGTTGATCCACGAGATGATAGATTGGTGGAAAGGACCTCGAGGAGCTGTGTACTCCTGTTTGTAGATCAGTCGAGATGGAGAATGAGAAGTTGATCCTGATTGGGCCATCTTGAGCCAAAGCTCAGTCCTGAAACCTCTCGTGGGACAAGACTCTAGGGAATTATATCGATCAGACCTTCTCCCCTGCGATCAAGCTGTGTTGGCACCTGCGCCCCACACTCGTGTTGAAGAGCACTATGCCGATGCGCTTACTCAGGTATCCCTTGAAAAATTTTCACACTTTCCACACTTGGTTTCTATTTAACTTTTATATTCTTTTGCTTCAGGCCATAGCTTTTGGGCATCATCTCTCAATAAAATGTACCTATTTGCAGAAGGAAAAGCTTGCTATGGATGCCAAGTTGGCCCAAAATGAAGCCTCGCGCCTTGTTGCGGAAGAGAAGATTAAGCAGCTAGAAGCAAAGCTAGAGGACCAAGCCTTCAGGTCCCAGGTCGAGCTTGATATAGCTAAGATCATTACTCTGGAAACCGTCAAGTCCAAGGGTTCCTTAGCAGGTCGAGCTGCCGGCAAGGAGGAGGGCCTCATAGTTGGTCGCGAAACCTACCTCTCCTTCGAGGAGCACAAAAAGCTTATCTTCGATACCCGACTTCAGGTGCAAGTGATTTCTCAAGTCCCCCACTTTTAGGGTCGCTATACAGATGAAAGTTGTGGACTTCCTGGACGAAGGTTTTGAAAGGTGCAAGTCTCAAGTGCAAAAATTGAAGAATTTTACCGATGGGTTTGACCTATCCTTGCTCATCCCCACTTTAGACGGCAATTTGCAACCTTTCCCAAGGATAAAGCTCGATCGAGGAGGTGGAGAAGATGGATTTCTTGTCCTAGTACTTAGTCTTTCGGCGCGCGCTTTTTTTGTCAGATCATATGTATGGCTATCTTCTTTAGCTTCCTTTTGAGGTGTAAATTGGAGGATTAGTGCCCCGATTTCTTTTTGTAATGCACTTCTCATATTATCAATAGAACTTTAGATTTAGTGTTTATGTCGCTTTAGAGTTCATAGCTCAACTTCTCAGTTTGCCTTTTGCAATATCCATAAGTCGACGATGCAATTCCAATAAGTATGCAACCTCAATGAGTCGCTTTTAAATTTAGTTAATCCTTTTCAGATTCTAAGGCATGCTACCTAGATGGTCGCTTTTTTACGTCGAAAATCTTTTTTAGACTTTAGGATATGCGGCCTGGAGAGTTTTAAAACCTCTGAGATTTTAGGATATGCGATCTGTGAGTTGGATTAATCATTATAATCTTTTCCAAACTTTTGGGATATGCAACCCAGTTGGTTTGAAAAAATCTTTTCAGACTCTTAGGGTTGTGCAACCTGGATGGTCAATTTTTAATTAAATTTTTTTCCTAGATTTTAAGACATGCGACCTAGGCGGTCAACTTTAACTTTAAAAATCTTTTTCAGATTCCTAGGGTCGTGCGACCTAGATGGTAAATTTTACTTAAAAATCTTTTGTAGATTTTAAGACATGCGACCTAGGCGGTCAGCTTTAACTTTAAAAATCTTTTTCAGATTCTTAGGTTGTGGTTCCTTTATAAGGCTTTTCGTTCTTTGACAATATCGTCCCACTTTCTCCCTTCATTAAAAAGCTGCAAACGAGATGCGTGTTATCTAAAGAGGCAACTTGAAACTTGTGTGATCTTTTTCAGATCGTGACCTTCTTCAGGTCATACAAAAACGCTCTTTTTCAGAGCTTTCTATCCCAAGTACTTTGGTACAAAAAGGGGCCATAAGTATCTGCAAAAAGAATGGATCTACAAAAAATGTTGCCTTCACTACATTGCGATCTTAGTATAGAACTTTCTTAAGTTATGTACATTCCAGGGTCTAAGCAGTTCTTTGCCTTCTACGTCTTGTAGCTTGTATATTCCTTTCTTTTTCACTTCCATCACCTTGTATGGTCCTTCCCAACTGAGGTCCAATTTGCCTACCTACTTGGAGACTCAACCTTCTTTAAAACCAAGTCCTCAACCTGAAAGTGTCTTGGCTTAACCCTGCGATTATAGCTCCTCATTATGAGAATCTTGTAGTGTAAGATTTTTGCGAAAGCCTTATCTCGTTTTTCCTCGATTGTGGTGAGGTTGAAATCCCTTGCTTCCTTGTTGCTTTCTAGTTCGTATTGCAAGATTCTCATTGTTTCTTCTCCTATCTCAGCTTGTATCATAGCCTCCGAACCATAGACTAAACAAAATGGTGTTTCTCCTGTTGTTGTCCTTGGTGTTGTTTTGTATGCCCACAGCACCCCAAGTAGTTCTTCTACCCACGAACCCTCGGCTCCTTCTAGTATTGTCTTGAGGTGCTGCAACAGAATCTTGTTCATGACTTCCGTCTACCCGTTTGCCTGTAGGTTCCCTTGCCTTAGATTGAGTTTTGTTATCTGAGATCAAAGCTCTAGGAATTGCAAACCTGTAAATAATATTACTCCACACAAAATTGATTACCTCTTTCTGAGAGATCTTTGCCAGTACTTCTACCTCCACTCACTTGGAAAAATATTCCACTACTGCTATGACAAACTTCTTTTACATAGGGGCTGGTGGGAATGATCCGTGAATATCTATCCTCCATTGGTCAAATGGGCATGTGATTCTGATAGGCTCCATCGGGGTCGCAGGTGAGTGTATTAGGGTCGCGTATTCCTGACAGCTTTCACATTTTTTCGCGAATTCTACAGCATCCTTCACAAGAGTTGGCCAAAAATATCATTGCCTTATCACTTTCTATGCTAATGACCTTTGAGTGATTGCTGCAACTTCCCTCATGAATTTCTCTTAAAACATAATGAGCTCTTTCCTGACTTAGCACTTCAACAGAGGTCTCTCTGTCGACCTTCTATATAACTCTCCGTTCAACATTGTGAACCTATTTGCTCTAAATTTTAGTCTTCTAGCGGCTACAGGCTACAGGCTCTAAATTTCAGTCTTCTTGCTCTAAATTGTGAGTCAGTAGACACATCTAAATTCCTTACCCCTGCCTCAGATGTCATCCTCAAGCCAAGGATGGAGGCCTCATATTTTGTCTCATTGTTGGTGGTAGAGAAATCCAACTATGTCGCAACCTCGATCTCGACTCCTTCAGGCTTCTGAAGCAAGATTCTTGCTCTACTGTTGCTTGAGTTCGACGATCCATCTACATGCAACATCCATCCCTCTTCCTTGGCATGTTGCTGCTCACCTACCAACTCAATAATAAAATCAGCAAAAGCTTGGGCTTTCACAGCTATTTTTGACTAATATTCGATATCAAACTCCCCCAACTCCACTGGCCATTTGATCAGGCAACTTGACCCATCAGGTTTGCGATATTATCTGCCTTAGTGGGTGATTTGTGAGCACCACTACTCGATACGACTAGAAGTAGGGTCTTAGTTTTCTTGCAGTTGTTATCTGGATATACCTCTTTTCAGCATCTTTAGCATTTTGCTAATACAGTATACCAGGTTCTGCTTTTCTGCTTCTTCCCTTACCAAGACCGAGCTCACCGCATCATCGAACACCGCCATATACAAGTATAATGATTCCCCTATCTTTGGATTTACTAACAAAGGTGGGGCCATCAGATCTTGCTTCAAGTCCCTCATGGCCTACTCGCATTCCTCAATCTATCTGATATCCTTCATATTTCTCAACGTTTTAAGAAAGGTAAGTTTTTATCTGTAGACCTAGATACGAAACGAGCTAGAGAAGTTATATTCCTTGTTAGTGTTTGCACATTCTTGATTGTTTTTGGTGAGCCATCTTCATTATGGCCTCGATCATCTCCGGATTAGCTTCAATTCCATATTCGCTTACCATGTATCCCATGAACTCCCCTCCTCAGACTCCAAAGGTGCACTTTGTTGGATTCAACTTCATACCATAACTCCTCATGACCTTGAAGGTCGCTTGCAGGTGTGATATGTGCTCCTCCTCCCTCTTGCTCTTACATAACATATATCTACATACACCTCCATAGATTCTCCTATAAGGTCTTTGAACATCTTATTGACAAGTCTTTGAGGCATGCTTTGTTCAAGTCCGTGAAGTCCGTACACATCCGCCACTTCTGTGCTGCCTTCGGTACCACTACCACATTAGATTTGCCATTCCGTATATTGCACTTCAGCAACATATCCTGCTTCTGTTAACTTATTCACCTCCTCTTCTATTATTTGTTTCGTTCTGCCCCAAAGGATTTTCTTCTGCCTTACAGGTCTAGCTAGAGGGTCCACATTTAATCTATGTACAATGACTTCAGGATCTATCCCTTTAAAGTTTGAGGGACTCCATGCAAACATGCCCGTATTCCTTCTAAGGAACTTAACCGTGAGGGTTTCTACCCACGAGCTCATACGTAATCTAGTCCTCGTTGTTTTACTTGGTTCCCCTAGTATCAACTCCACTTTCTTATATTCCTCTACCGGCTCTATTCTCATTCTCTTGCCATCCTCAGCCTCCCTCAACACTACTTCTGACTGTCCTTGGTCTTTTTTTCTTTCTCCACTCTTAGTTTTCACAGACAAATTATAACATTTCCTTGCCTCTCTTTGATCGCATCGCACTTCTCCTATCCCTTGCTTTGTTGGTAACTTCATTTTTAAATGAAAGATGGATAGTACTGCCTTAAATAAATTCAGACCCGGCCGCCCAATAATCCCATTATAAGAAAAGGGCGTATCAACCACCAAATATTTAACCATCACTGGCTTTCTTCTAGGCTCTTCCCCTAACGACACTGGAAGGTCTATTGTTATAGGGGAATCACCTCACCTCCGTTGGAACTAGTTGCAAGCTAACTACTCCCATTTTTATTTTTTTCAACACATCCATGAACAGAATATCTACAAAACTTCCGTTATCTACCAAGACCTTGTGAACTAAGAAATTTGCAATGTCCATCTTTATCACAACAGGGTCATTCTGCGCCCCCCCCCCCCCCCTTCAGTACTTAGATCATTACTGCCCAATGTGATCTGTTTTTTTCCACATTTAAAACTTGACACCTTCCCCTATCCGCATCGCGGTATCTAGCATATCTCTTTCTAGTCCTTCCTGAACCATCTCCTGTGGGTCCCCCTGCCATTGTGTGAATGACCCTTTCACTTTTTTCCCTTTTCTAAATCTCTCTCTACTACAAGATCGACTTCTCGGCCTCCATCTCTACTCTCTTTCTCTCTTCCTATTTCCTTCCCTTGACTCCTTCAACACATACTTCTTGAAATATCCCTGTCTTATCAATCTTATTTTCTCATCTTTCAACTGGTAACAATCTTCTATATCATGTCCTGTGTTCTTATGGAACGTGCAAGTTTTGGTTGAATATGATCTTTTTGTTGGTGTTCCCTTCGTTTTGTTTGGCCATTGTAATAAATTATTCTTTTCTACCATCATCATGGCCCTAGCTCTAGTAGTGCTTAATGGGGTATATTTGTGGTACCTTGGTCTATAGGGTGT
This sequence comes from Sesamum alatum, assembly GCA_034509735.1. Taxonomy (NCBI): domain Eukaryota; kingdom Viridiplantae; phylum Streptophyta; class Magnoliopsida; order Lamiales; family Pedaliaceae; genus Sesamum; species Sesamum alatum. Next base: position 7,801,344 of record JACGWO010000007.1, on the reverse strand, counting down.
TTCCTGCTCTTAATCGAATCTGTCCTTTTATCTCTCCCTCTATCTCGCCCCTTATCCCAACCTCCAGGGTTAGACCACTTCCCGTCTTTCATCGCATTCATCTCTTCTTCGTGTATATATTTTTGAGCTAACTGCATCAACTGCTCAACATCTTTTGGTGGATCCGTAGCTAAGGCTGAAGCAAATGACCCCTTCTTGAAACCATGTATCAAAATGCTTTCATCATGTCAATTCGTAGGTCTTGTAATTCTAATGTTTCATTGTTAAACCTACTTATAAAGCTTTTTAGAGATTCATCTTCTTTTGGCCTAATAGTGAATAAGTAGGTTGTTGACCTTTTTGCCTTTTTCTTGCCAGCGAAATGAAAAGTAAATTTTCGGACCAACTGACTATAATATTCAATAGTTCCACTAGGTATGCTAGTGAACCACTCCTGCACTTTTCCTGTCAAAGTTGTTACGAACAATTTGCATTAATAGAATCAGTTTGTCCATAATTCATTACCAGCTCGAATGGCGATACATGTTCCTGAGGGTCCTTTATCCCATCATACTTGGGCAGCTCTTACATCCTGAAACTAGGATCTACTACTTCCGTAAGAATTTTATTTGCGAAGGGTGAGTTTCTATTTTGAGCCACCAACTCGCCATATCTTTTCAATTCATCAATCTGTTGGCCAGCCTCTCAATCTGTCTCCCGACATCATCTACTTTTACCTTTGAAATACCTGGCTCCCTTCGTCTGCCTCTCTTGCTAGCCCTGTATCCAGTACTTCCTTATCGTGACCTTTTTCAGGCTCAGCTCTGCTAGTTATCTCCTTTGGTTCCTCAGCCACGTCTTTGCCTTTGCTTCGGACAACTGTCTCCTTACCGGCTTGCGAGTCGCGGGTATGACCATTCTCTTCTCATATTCTACTACAACATGTCTGCTAGTTGCGTCCATCATCCTTTGCAGTTCTTCTGGAGTTAAATGTATCATGTGTCCCTCCTATCTTGCCGATGTTTGCTCTACTTGAAATGGTGGTGTTGGGTCCCTATCGACTGGCGTGTGTTCTCTCCTTGATGTTCCTTCCATTCTCGATTCGAGTGTTGTTTTCTCAATTTCCGATAGACAGCGCCAAATGATCCGGGATAGGAGGTCACAGGTTGCCTCATGATATCCTGGATGAGTTGGGACCTGAGAAAAGAGTAGGTCGTTACGCTTGCTGGGATGTCCCCAGCGAAGACTCTCCGATGCCTAAGTTACCTCGAGATTGAGATAGTGATAAGCGGAAAGAAAGTATTTAGTGCTGAGTGATATCTTAAAAACCTTACCATAAATGATGTCCAAATGCGTATTTATAGGCAAGAGATGCCCACTTGTTCTGACCCAGGTGTCAATGTCGAGGTCAGAGTTTTGCCAAATGATCCAACAACTTACCTTCCCGGGTCATCAAGATCGGGTCAACTAGGGCGATTTGGGTCATATGACCCGATCCGACGCATGTGGTGCAGATCCTGACATCCAAGAACAATTTGCACCCTTTAAAAAGGATACTTTTGTTATTTTAAGCCTCATATTATAATATCCCCATCACTGCTTAAGCAGCTTGACCTGTGGCTGTAATTGCTCTTGCAAGTCGGGCAGCCTCCAATTTTCAATACTTCTTTTCTCTCAATTCTGGAAAATAATTTTGCAAGAATTTTCTATCTGGTATGTGAGGCAGATATCTGGATGAATGGACCAAAATTTCGAAAATCTCCGAATCCTGTCCTTTTATACATTAATGGAGATCAGTCCAAGAGCAGAATCGTGCATTCTCGGGCAAGATATCCTCCTTAAGGACAAGGGATGTATGATTGACACATACAAAAAGACAATTACAATGTTTTCGTCTTATAACCAAAAGAGGTGAGATTTCTAATTGTTTTCAAGCTAAAATTGACAATTGAGAGTGGCAGTTGTAACCCTCTTGAAATTGGATTTAATAATTAAGGAACATAATATTAAAAGCTTGTACATTCAGGACAAATTTCGACAGAAATTTTAAAAATTTAAAAACCTTAGCAATAAAAATATATATCAAACAAGAACAATAATAATTTTTATTAATAAAAATATTCATCAAAACGAATATTGTTCTTTTATTCTAAATTATTCAGTTTAAGTAAAATAACAATTACTCGTGTCGGCGGCGGGAAGAGGGAACACAATTAGGGGAAAGAATTATTCAATCAAAATTAATAGCAAATTAGCAATAAAAAATTTTAAAAAAGGCCAAACTCCATTTTACCCCCCTGTGTTTTATTAAAATAGTTAAAAATAAATCCCTTGTGTTAAATAGGCAAAAAAATCCTTTGTGTTTTTGAAAACTTAGCAAAAAACCCCCATTCCGTTAGCAATTGACGGAGAGTATAATACATGCACAAGTGGTGCGCTTGGTGGGGTATTTCTGACGTTCTGGGCCTTAATTTTGGGTATTTTTTTTACTAAAATGCCCCTATATTGTGTCTAAAATTATAATAATCAAAATGACTTGTTTTGACCTTATTTTAGTGTTTTTCTTTTGCATTTCCAGCCATTCTAAAAAATATAATTTTTTGGTCTTAACTATATTTATTTAAATATCAAAATACCAATAATATGAATAAACTAATTTAAATAAATTATTATCTAATTAAAATACATTTTAATAAATTATTGTATTTACTGTGAATAATTTTAATAAATTATATTATTGATTGTGAATAATATATAAAATTAAATTACTATTATATATTTACAATGAAAATTTTAATATTTTTAGTTATGATAATTAAATTTAAATCAAATTTCTTATTTTTTTTAAATCTTAAAAACTCTTTAAAACTTAATTTTGTTAGTTTTATTTTAATTAAAAAATTTAATTTTTTTAAATGAGGGCGACGGTGTCGCCGCCGCCCCCACCGAGAAGGGCGATGGCGCCCGTCGCCATCGCCATTGAATCTGGGCAAGGGCGTCGCTGTCCCCGTTGCCTCCCACTGCGGGTGGTTAGGTGTGGGGGAGGGGGAGTAGGAGGCGGCGGTGGTGGGGAGGGGGGGCAGGCGGCAGCAGGGGTGGGGAGATGGGGGAATTTTTTATTAAATTTATATTAAATAATAATTATTTAATTTTTATAATTTGCATAACATATATATTTATAAATTTGTTAAATCTGGACCTTCAATTTTTTAGATCCAACGGTTAAAATAGATTGATCAGATCAGACGGTTTTTATTCATTCAAAAAGATCCAATGGCCATCAAAATAAGGAATAATATATAATAAGTAAGCGCATAACTGTCACTTATAAAAAATTTAACGGTGTTAGTTACATTTGACAGAGTCGGGCAATTGAGCTACATCTAAGTAAACAGAGGGGGATTTTTAGTCTATTTTTAAAACATAAGGGGATTTTTGTTGAGTTTTCAAAACACAGGGGGATTTTATGCTATTTAACCTCTGAATAATCGCAAATGCAAAATATATTTACCGGATTGTTGACTTCTACGTAATAATTTTTTCAACGATTTGTTATCTTTTCTCGGGCGATTATGTATGGTATTATCAGCGAGATGGAGAAAAGAATTGGAGAGAAATATATATATATATATATGGGCAACAGAGTAAATACAAATAAAATATATATATTTTTTTTGTCTTTTTGGCCTTATCTTCCACTTTTCGCCCAATTTCGAAGCAAAAGAGAGTTACGAATAAGAGACCGAGAGAAGGAATTCTTCTGAGAATATGACTGTTGAGTTTGAGGTGGCATTAGTCGACCGATAGCTAGAGGATAGTAAGTTACTCCACTGGTAAGGAGTGGTCTTAAGAAAGAGCCTCTCCTTTACAGGTAAATCAATCTTATTTCCCCCTATCTGCTCTCACTTCTCTATCTCCCTTCGAAGAATTTATCCTTGGTTACATAGTAGCTGGGTGTATTTCACTAAGCAATAAGGGGGCCATAAGGCGCTGAGCAGCTACGCGGCGAAGTAGGTGTTATAAAGTAAGCGAACCAGCGTGGCCGAAGGTTAATGGGACTCTTTCTTTTAAAGTATCAAGACCGATCTTCTCTTTTTTTCAAAAAACTGAATCTCGATTCAAATACAAGCAACTAGTCATGTTAAACCAATCTCCTCGCTAAGTTCCTGGTGGGCCGGAAGGAAAAAGGGAAGCAAGAACTCTGGCACGGAAACGAAATTGGACTGCGGATGGGTTTCATATACATCCAGTTCTACTTTCCCTCCATCTCTTCCCCCAAACCTATCACTAAACTTTTTCTTATAAATCCCCTTTTACTTTCACTTCCCCAATACTTTCACTTTTTTCCCAACCAAACATACTCTAAGATACATTTAAACCTTTTCTGTCCAGTACGTGAGGAAGAAATCTAGATGAATGGACCAAAATGCCAGAAATATTGGACAGAAAATCTCCAGATCCTGTCCGTTTACATTAATGGAAATCGATCCAAGAGCAGAATGCATGGTTCTCCTTCATGACCTTCTCTTTGTCATTGCTTTTTATTTGTTTTGAACGATATTTTGAATTATTGGCATAATTGCCAATATATAGGAATGGAGCAAAAATAGAATGGATATTCTCGAATCTATTCTAGAATTTGATCTATAATAATACATGCTTAGTATAATTAAGAACTAAGAAGCCCTATTCCCATCAAAATTCCAACTTTTAAGAGCATGAGATTAGTCATTTCTTCACTCATCATTTTAGCTATTCCCCAACTATAAACATCGTAAAAAGAGTATTAAATCATTTTCTAATGGTGGTTAACATTATATTAATACATAATTAGAAAGGAAAAAATGCAAGCAACTCCCCTGTGATATTGTAAATGAGTAAACTACCCTCTTATGAAGAATAAAATAGCAATTTACCTTTCAATATTTTTAAAATTAATCAATTTACCTCCAATATTTTTAAAATGGATCAATTTACCTCCCTATCTAGGGGGGTAAATTGTTCCATTATAAGATCACACGGAGGTAAATTGCTATTTTATTTTCATAGGGAGTAATTTGCTCATTTGCTATACCACATAGAGGGTTTTAATAAATTTTTCGTCCTGTAATTATAGCACTTTGGTATTTTTATCCTTTATCTTTCTAGGATTACAAAATAGTCCCGTAATTTTTTGACATTTCGTGATTTTGGTCCTTCCGATGCCAGATTTTGCAAAAGTTGCCGGAATAAATCATGTGCCCCTCACGATTTTAGCATTTTTATCCTTTATCTTTCTAGGGATTGCAAAATAGTCCTACAACTTATTTATATTTTGCAATTTTGGTCCTTCCGGTGATGGATTTTGCAAAAGTTGTCGGAATAAATCATGTGCCAACTCATTTTGTGTTTTAATTTTTCATCCATGTTGGCAAAAGTAAACCAATCCCAACAAAAGCACCAATTTAAATGGACCACGTGAGGCGCACATGATATCTTTCGGCAACTTTTGCAAAATTCGGCATCGGAGGACCAAAATCACAAAATATCAAAAAGTTACAGAACTCTTTGACAATCCTAAAAAAATAAAGGATAAAAATATCGAAGTACCAAATTTACAGAACCAGAAATTTATTTAAGCCCCACATAGAGGTACATTGCATTAAACCCTAATTAGAAATGCAACCATTAGAACTGGTTCCATGTAACAAAGAAAAATAACAAAAATTAGAAATACAGCCAAACACAAAAATTACAACAGAAAAATACAGTTTCTATTGCTCTTACATTAAGATGAGAAATATCTTCATTGCTTGATGCAATTGGTTCATTTGCAACTAGTGATGAACTGTGACTTCCAATCTTTTTCTTCTTTGCCCAACACATCTAGGTGCGCTAATTTTAATCGAGTGGGACTAAGTTTGCCATTTTCCCCGAGTCTTTTTCCTCCGTTCAATAGACTAACGCGGGTACGTGCACCTGTGCCTTTTGCCGTTAGATGAAAACGATCAACTGTGTAACTATTTTGTCCTCAATTCATCAATTTCGAAAAATGGTGATACTATTTTTAAAAACCAATAAAGCGTGGGATTATTTTTAAAATGGGTATATCCTATAAGGTTGCAATTTTACCCTTTTTATAAGTAACAAGTATTTATTAGATTTCTGGATTAATTAATGTACGAAAACATCCAAAGAGAATATATATATTCTATTATGAGTTTATAATTAGTATTTATTAGGAACGTTATCATGCCTACCAATCAATTTTTTCTCAGATATTCACCAAGTGTTCGAGATTGGCTTCTGTGGAATTATCCATACCCTCTCGATCGCGTAGATTCCAGGTGGATAACACAAATATATATATATATATATATATAAGAAAAATCCCCTTGTTTGAGAGTGCTCAAGTTCACCCGTTCCAAATTTGGACCATTCTTGCAAGATTATGCCAAAGAAAGCGCAAACTGACAAGCAGTGTTTTCAGAATTGGATCCGATCAATCGGTTCAATTGAAAACCAGTCGTGTCTAAGTCGGTTCATAGGACAAAAATCGCTATGGTCAAAATTGGTGACCTGGTAACTGGTGAAAACCCGATTTTTTACCTTTGTTAGAAAAAAAAATGTTTTGAGTTTACACTTTTTCATATTTATAATCTAAAATATTTATGTTGGTTTATAGTTTTTCAAAATGGGACAATAGGCTTTGGCTTAAATTTTTTCATATTTATAGTCTAACATGCACAAGTTTGGCTTATACTTTTTCTATGTGGGAGAATAAGCTTGACTTAAGTTTTTCCACATTTATAAGGGCAAAATATTTTTTTAGTCCCGTTAAAAAGTGTCATTATCGATTTTTTAGTCCCACAATTCTTGCAGGTGTCGCTTTTAGTTCCATTAAACCCAAAAACAAGCATTTTCAGTCCCAAAATGGCATGTGCAGTGCACGTAACAGACTGACGCGTTAGCTGCCCTTAACGTCCGTTAACGGGCGTTAAGTCACGTGCACTGCACATGCCATTTTGGGACTGAAAAGGCCTGTTTTTGGGTTTAACGGGACTAAAAGCGACACCTGCAAGAATTGTGGGACTAAAATCGATGATGGCCCTTTTTAACGGAACTAAAAAGATATTTTACCCTTTATTTATGTAATAAAAAATAAATTATGTTCATAAGTAGAGTGAGGTTTAAAGATAATAAATGGTAGGAAAAGTGAAGGAGGGGTATTCTGTCAAGATTGATCACATCATATTTTAAAATGAATATTTTCTTATTAACAAATTATGTGCATTTTAAAGAAAATTTTGAGGATTACCTTAATTTCAATATTTACTATACATATTAAACAACAAATCAGAAATCGGTTACTTAGCACCCCCCGGCCCTCCTCCTTGCAGGTCATTGCTACTTATAGGGTTTGGAAAATTGCGTGGGAACAGTGTGCCACACGGCTGTGTAGTCTCCAGAACACGGCCGTGTTAGGTTAGGTGAGGTTTTGTCACACCAAACAGTGTGCAACACGGCCGTGTTCTGCAGTACACGGTCGTGTTGTCGTCTTCTCACCTTGTTGTACTTGTACCGTTTTTGTTACAGTTATATAAAAATTTACATTCCCCCCAAAAAACAAATCAAAATTTTTTGAAATAATAAAAAAATTCAAAATTCTAAAAATTCAAAACTTTGGTCAAAATTGACTCATTGGGGTCAAAGACCCCCATAATATTATCTATACAATACTTTAAAGTATTACATTAGGTAGACAAAATATGAATTGACTAAAATACCATTAGTTATTCTTGTTTCATTTACAAACTAATTATTTATTTAATTATATACAATAAAATAAATTTATTTTATTATTTTTTTTTATTAGTTAGGTATTTTATTTATCGGGGAAAATATTTTTTTAGTCCCGTCCCGTTAAAAAGGGCCATTATCGGTTTTAGTCCAATAATTCTTGAAGGTGTCGCTTTTAATCCCATTAAACCCAAAAATAAGCCTTTTCAGTCCCAAAATGGCATGTGCAGTGTACATGACTTAACACCCATTAACGAACGTTAAGGGCAGCTAACGGCGTCAGTCTGTCATGTGCACTGCATATGCCATTTTGGGACTGAAAAGGCTTGTTTTTTAAGTTAACGGGACTAAAAGTGACACCTGCAAGAATTGTGGGACTAAAACCGATAATGACCCTTTTTAACGGGACTAAAAAAACATTTTACCCCATTTATAATCTAAAGTGTTGAAGTTTGCTTTATCTTTTTCCAATATGAGACTATGAGTCACTTTTAACAATCAATAGGGTTTTTCTTTCATCTTTTTTCTTGTTCATCGACTTCTTTCTCCTTTTCTCCAATCCTTTTTACCTTTTTTTTAAGGAAAAAAATTTATGAAGGCATCAGTTGCTACCTCTGTTTGATTCAAGAGTTTGTGAGGTTTTAAATTTTAAATTATTGTTAGTTTACATTTTGATTTAATTTGCTTCCTCCAAAAAATTTGTTGGTTTTTTATTGTTAAATTACTATAGATTGTTTTTATATATAAATTGTATCATTTTTATATATTTTTTTATTAATTTTATTTATTTAATCAATTGATATAAAATCTCTTAATATGTTACAAATATAAATATATATGCATATAATATATTTCGGGTCAATTAATTTTTTAATTCGATTCGATCGATCCAACCTATAACCTAATAATTCATCCCGTTCAATCACCGGTCCGTTTCCAAACATCACTGACAAGTGATAAGAACTACTGGTAGTCGTGCACCAATCTGCATTAATGATAGTAGATCCATTATCAATCATGTGGTGCTCATTTGTTCAAACTCTCATCAACCCAATATAAAGCTCTTGCTTTCCAGCAACAGAATTCTTCAGTAATTTCAACAATCAAAAAGAAAATGGATAACCTTACTCTTGCAGCCCTGACAGTCTTCTCTCTACTAGCCTCCATCTTTTGGTATTCATGGATGTTCAAGAAATCAAGAAAGGAAACAACTCCATATCCACCAGGGCCGCGGGGACTTCCAGTTCTTGGATACCTACCATTTCTCCACGTCAACTTGCACCACCAATTTGCAGAACTCGCTCAAAAATACGGCCCGATCTTCAAGCTCCAGCTAGGCAGCAAAAATTACACCGTGATCAGCTCCCCGGCGCTGATAAAGGAGGTGGTTCGCGATCAAGACATGATTTTTGCAAACCGAGACCCTCCGGTCGCAGCAGTAGTCGCCACCGGTGGCGTGGACATCGTCTGGTCACCCTACGGGCCTTACTGGCGCGACATGAGAAAACTATTCGTGCGCGAGATGCTAAGTAACAACAATCTGCAGGCTTCCTATGTGCTGCGGAAGAAGGAAGTGGCAAAGGTGCTCAGGGATGTGAGTACGAAGATCGGCAAGCCCATTGAAATTGGTGAACTGGTTTTCCTGGCAGAGCTCAATGTGATACTGAGCTTGCTATGGGGTGGGACGATCGACGAGCAGAAGCGTGATCGAGTGGGAGCTCAGTTCCGGGATCAGGTGTTAAAATTAGTTGATATGCTGGGAAAGCCTAATGTTTCTGATTTTTTTCCGGTTTTGGCCAAGTTTGATGTTCAGGGAATTGAGAGAGAAACGAAGGCTCTTATGCCGGGCGTGGAGGAAGTTCTTGATACGATTATAGATGAGAGAATGAAGATGGTGGCGGCTGAGGGGGACGAACTGAGTGCTGAGAGGGGAAAGGACTTTCTGGGAATTCTATTGGAGCTGAAGGAGGAGAAACTAGGGGAAGGATCATCGTTTGGGCTGACTCAAATAAAGGCTATCTTGATGGTAATTTCTCTACTTGGTGACATTTTATTTTCTCAGAGAAGTAGACATGCAAATATGGTTTTGGGAAAATTCTAGTCCGGACCAAATCAATCATATAGCAAGTTTGATACACTTGTGATGTGATTGGTCACTTTTTCTGAACTATACACCAATCACATGGTAAGTGTATTGCACTTGCCATATGATTAGTTTAAGTTCGGCCGAGCCATGTCTGGGCTAGAATTTTCGATGGTTCTGCTGTTTTTTGGATTTAGGATAAAATGTATTTTCAGCCCTGTAACTTAAGTTATTTGATATTTTTATGTTTTAATTTTTTAGGGTTGTATTTTAGTTGTATATTTTCTTAATTTTCGCAATTTCGATCCTTTTGTTCACCAGAGTTCACCTCCACCAATAAGACATGTGAATTCCGATGAAAAGAGGACTAAAATTGCGAAAATTGAAAAGATATAGGACCAAATACTACCTAAAAAAGTTAAAGGACAAAAATGCTAACAGACTGGGACCAATAGGAACAAAGAGCTCCAGTATTAAAATGTCATATAACAGGCACATGTATTTTCTGGCTAGAAGGATGAACTCCGACGAAAAAAATAATTAAAATCACGAACAATTAAAAAAAAAACATGACCAAAATAATATTTAATGAGTTAATAAATAAAAATATTAAATGACCTAAATTACGGAACTAAAGATACATTTAACCCTTTGTTTTATTGTCATCACTCCTCTTTTGAACCAAAATAAAAAAATGCTTCCGAACAATAGACTGGTATCCATGCATGTTTAATTATAAAAGTTGATGGTCTCCCTATTTGCGGTCCCGGAGCCGAGGAGATTACCAAAAAAAAGTTAATATTGTTATTAATTATATATATTTAATAATAAAAAATTTATCTTGTCACAATAAAATTTTTTACAATCCTAATAGTAATAAATATTAATAAAAATTGTTACGGAAGTAATTAGCACTACAAGAAAATTCACTATTAACTACAATTTTATTAGCCATGGATTAAAATCAGGGTTAAGTACACTTTGCCCCCTTGAACTATTTTTGATATAACATTTACCTCCCTAAACTAACAAATGTAACACTTTCCCCCTAAAACTAAATATTTGGACAATATTGCCCTTATATTACATATGTATATTTTTAATTCAAAAGCCTTTTTTTTAGCACTTTTGAATTTAAAGTTTAATATTGAAAAAAATATTTAATTATAATAAAGTAAAATAAAATTAATTAGTTAAAGGCTCAAATTTTATTATATTTTATAGACTCAAATTTAAGTAATGAACGAGTACAGTAAATACACAAAAAACTTTCATGTTAAAGATTTTATTAATTTTGTAATAAAGTTAAGTTATTAATTATTTAAATTTTTAGATAAAAATGAGTAATTACATATCCATTTTTTTCATTAAAAAATATGATAAAATTAAATTTGTTCGTTGTTTTCCCTAAAAGTGTTTAACTTCTGATTAAGTATATATATTTATAGTCAATTTTTTTCAAAGTATACATGAGTTGTTGGGATATTATATTTATTGCATATCTATTATATATATATATATATGAACTTATTAATTCACTTTTAATTTAAATTCTTCATTTATTAAAAATTCTTTTTAGTTAGAAAATAATTTGGTGATGATTTAATGTGCAAAATACTATATTATATTGTGAATAATATAATTATTCAAGGCATGAGGGGCAATTTTGTCCAACTATGGGGGTAAGTGTTACATTTGTTAGTTTAGGGGGGCAAATGTTATATCACGAATAGTTCAGGGGGGCAAACTGTATTTAACCCTTAAAATCATGATAAATAATTATTAGTAACTATAGTTAGATAAAAATCATTGCAAAAACCTAGATTATCCACCGTGAAAATCATTTTTGTCATGGTTCTCAGTCATCGCAAATGTTTTTACCAATGTTTTTAGCCATGACAAATATTTTAGCCACACTCGCAATAATCATGGTGAAGAACTATTCACTACGACTATTTATTTTTAACCATGGCAATTAGCCATGGTTAAATATTAAATTTTTTTATAGTGTAATGTATAGTGATAAAAAATTGTGCGTAAATTTGTCGCTACAGACAATTAGTGAGACATATATATGGTGACCGCCTAGTATTATTTAATATAAAGAATAAACAGTAAATTATATTACTAATCAATTTATTAAAATAAATTTGTGAATTTTGGATAAAAGATAATCTTATGCTCATCTAAATTGATGTAAAAAATGTAAAAATATATATTCGTAGATGGCAAAATAGAATTCAAAGAGCCTAATAAGTATGCATTACATAACCCTTATTTGGATAGTGTTTTTTATTTTATTTTATTATATATAGATTTTAGATTATATATATGTCTGATTTCAAGGGTTTTGTGGAATAAAGACCGGTTACATCAATAACTTTAACTTGATCTCCATAATCTCTCTAGACAAAACAAGCTTATTTGTTTGCAGTATGAATCTTTTATCACATTTTGATTTGAAAATTGGTTTTGTTGGATAGAATTTGCCCTAGATCTCCCCGGGGTACTTTTGCTATAATCTGCTGAAAGGCATTAATTTGCTATTTTGCCCTTCTTGAAAAAAATTGCAAATGAAGGACATTCTATGTTGGAAACAAGCATTCAACCTTTGGGAAAAAAACTTGCATTGGAAGTGTGATGAAGATATAATCTTGACTATCTTATTGTATTCTTAGGTAAAGAATTTTTGTTCAACATATAAATAGGTGTTGTTTGATATATCAAGTAAGTCAAATAAGAAAAAGAGAGAAAAAAAAATCAAGTAAAACAAAACACTAGTGATCCAAGTAAAATTATGAAAGTGAATGAGCCGCAACTATTCAAATATTTTCTTTCACAATATCCTACTTTTCACCCATTTTAACTTCCGCACCCAACAAACGCAACAACTATTTTGTATAACAGGACATAATCCTAGGCGGGACTGACACCACGGCAACGACAGTGGAGTGGGCGATGGCCGAGCTTCTGCACAACCCCGACCTAATGAAAAAGGTGCAACAAGAACTAACTGATGTTGTCGGAGAGGACAACATTGTCGAAGAGTCCCACATAACCAAACTACACTATCTGGATGCAGTCGTGAAGGAAACTCTCCGCCGTCACCCTCCAGTTCCACTCCTCATCCCCAGGTTTCCCAGCCAATCATGCACGATCGGCGGATACATGGTCCCGAAGCACTCACAAGTCTTCTTGAACGTCTGGTCGGTTTGTATGGATCCACATGTTTGGGAGAACCCTTCGGAATTTCAGCCCGACAGGTTTCTAAAGGACAATGGAAATATTGATTACTATGGGAACAATTTCCAGTATCTTCCGTTTGGATCAGGGAGGAGGGTGTGTCCAGGTCTCCCCCTGGCTGAGAGAATGGTAATGTATCTGCTTGCTACGCTTCTTCATTCGTTTGAGTGGCGGCTGCCGGAGGGCGAAAAGGTTGACCTGTCGGAGAAATTTGGGATTGTCATGAGGAAAAACACACCTTTGATTGCTACTCCGTATCAGAGATTCAGAGGTTGTCATATTTGAACTTGTATGCATGGATAATCGTAATCTATCTATGTTTCTGTCTAGTCATGTGTCTACATCTATCTTTTTTCTTTTTTCTGTTATAAAAGTGTGAATGTGTCGTGTAAGTTTTGTGGAACGTACAGAAAATAATGTCCCTGTTTATTTGTAACTCTTAAAGGTCAATTAAGTACATTGATATTGTAATTAATTGCTGGAAGTTGTTCTGTTGGAATTTGGCCTCATTATTTGTGTTTTTATTTTCAGTTTTCGGGTTTTTAAAATAATAATTAAAATGAAAATATATATATTTATACGTATTATGATTTGAAATATACTGATTTGACACTACAATTCAATATAAAACACAATTTCATTAAGAGTGAATTATAACCTCCCCTAAAATTTGACATAATTACGAATACCCCATCGTTATTTCAAAAATTATAAATACCACCCTAAAATTTATAATTTTTTACCAAGGGCCTGAAACACTTTGCCCTTGATTTTTATTTTTAAGTTGTAAGAAAATCACTTGAGGCCAATTACATTATTGCTCATCTATGTAAAAAAAAACATAAGAAACTTCTCTCTACGCATTTTTGTCCAAAAAAATTAATTTTTTTAAATAATTAAATTTGCATAAAGACATTTTGGTCAGTTCACCCATGAAAACGAATGAAAAGGGGCTATTTGTTAGACGGTTACAAACCTCAGGAGGTATTTGTAATTTTTAAAACAACGAGGGAGTATCCATAATCATAGCAAATCTCAGGGAATATCATTATAATTCACCCTATCTTTAATTAATGCAAACTTATTTTTATTTCACACGAAAATCTATACAAATTGAAGATGAATATTTTATATTGAAAACTAAAAATAAAAATCACGTTGCCAAAAGAGGGGAATTAATTTGGAGATTTTGCTAACTGTGTGCTTACTCAGCATCCTCCGTATCTATTGCATTCTAAACAAACCTACATTTATTTTTCAGGATAAATGCAATTTATTCCCCTATGATATAAGAAATGAGCAGAAATCCCTTTGTAAAAAAATAATTAGTAAATACCCCTTGTGATCTTAAAATGAAGCAAATTACTCTCTTGGGTTTTCCTTTTATATGGGGATAATTTGCTTCAATTCTCAAAACATAAGAAGATAATTTGTTAATTATTTTTTCACAGGAGATTTTTACTCATTTTTTATATCACATGATAGTAAATTGCATATACCCTTTTATTTTTCTATAAAAACCTGGGTGGCATTTTACAATACATTATGGCATGACAATTTTAGAGTCTTAGGCCACCTTTAGTTTTTATGTTATGATTAGGGTGAGATTATTTAAAATGTGATTGAAGCTATGATAAATGGTTGGATGATTGTTTAGTCTTCAGTTTACTTTATAATATGATTGATTGGACAAAGTATTGATTAGCGGATCACCATTTGTTTTTACTTTTATATATTAGCTTGAACAAGAAAAATAGTATAGTTTATTACAATGTTTATTTTGAAGTATTGGAATTCAATATAAAATTAAATTAAACCCGGTACTAAATACTGTTCAATTTATATAATTCATTTCACTTTTGGAGGTGGGATAAATTATCCTAATGACTTATGCAAAGTTGGTCCTCATTTTAATTGTCTATTCTACTCTCGGGGAAGAGATTTTTTATCTATTAAATTTGGTTTTAAAGGGCTCAAAGGTAATTTTTCCACCTAAAATCATGTATATCCATCAATGTAAATACTTGACGGAATTGATCCTGTTGCACTAATACATGTAAGTAAACACCTTTCAATTAATACTGAGTAGTTTTTTATCATTCATTTAGGACATGTTTACTACCCATGATTAGGCTTAATTTATAGCCAATCACTTCCAAACTTATGTTTACTTTAAAAACTATGGGCCCTTGATTTGAATCAAAAGCCCGTTATAATAAATGTAAATCCATGATTTGAATACCACATCTTGATCCAAAAAATTGATCCAGTTTATAATTTGTGCATTGATCCATATAACCCTTCTATTGGGTATTATATTTACTTTAATATTCTCAAGTATAGAAAAAATTACAATTTTCCCCTAGAGTAGATTTATATTAGCCTATAATCGTACAACATATCATAGTAAGTAAACAAAATATTATATTAACCTACAACCATTTATCCAAAACAATATCATTCATTAATCCATTACATCATAATCAACTCCAAAATAGTAATCATGCCTTTAGTTAAAAATAATCCCTTCACTTGTTTAATTCCATACTCAAAAGCAAATGGGGCCAGAAGGTAGAGGACAAAATTGGGAGCCAACTTTTAATTAGAATCTGATTGGCCAGCGTAACACAAGAATACCAGCCTCATGGCCCAGAGGGCGGTCAAGGCACACTCATAATCAGTGACGGGCCTTGGCTAGATATACCGGGCCGATGCAAAAGAAAGTAAACAAAAAATAATGCATGATTAGTGGGGATATCTTAGCTAATCAACCAAAGTAAAGGTGGACTTGATTTTTAAACTTTTATGTATGATTTACGTTCAAATTCCGTCGTAAAATAAAAAATTCATCAAAATAATTTGCTAGATCACATGTCTCTATTTTCGCTAGGATTTTTTGGCCAGCAAATTTAGAGAGGATAAAATATGTCATCCAGCATCAAATGTGTGAGGTCCAGAATTAAATATATGATGTGTGAGGCTTTAAACCAAATATATCAAAATCAAATGTGTGGGAGCAGGGTCCTAAACTACAGTATTATGTTTATTACTAGATATTCAGAACTAAAAACTTCTTACTCCAATAGTTACAAGACCAAATGCAATTTTATCTACCTAAATCCACACAAAAATATATATATATATATATATATATATAATTTCAATAAGGTTCACATATTTATAGTACATTAACATAATTGCAAATTTCATTAAGAGAAAAATACATTTACCCCCGTGTTAATTAAAAAGAGCAGAACCCCCTTGTGAAAAAAAAAAGGACAATTTACCCCTTTGTGTTTCTTAAGATAGAGTGAACTACCTCCTTAAGAAGGTGGTGTAATACACTGCGCATTTTTTGTGAAATTTTATAATTTTTTAAGAATAAAATATTATGTTATATATATAAATATACGTACAATATTAACATTTATATATACATATATATATAATATTAGAATATTTATAATACTATATAATTATATAATTTTATAATTCAAGCAGCCCTGCTCCGCCACTGCCAGCCACCTCCTCCTCCCCTCCGGTCGCCGCGCCGCTTTCCCCCTGCTAGACCGGTCGCCTCCTCCCCGCCTCTCGTTCCATCGTGTGCCACCGTGCAAGTCCACCTCCCATCCTCTTCCCTGTCAGTCTGGTCTCCCTCTCCTTGCCTCCCTCAGCCAGTCCCGTCACCCTTCCCTTCCATCGCACACCGCCACAACCAATCCACCTGCCATTCCTTCCCTTTCAGTCGTGCGCCGCCGCCATATCTCGTCACCGCCCCTCCCCTTTAGATCTCATCGCCGCTCCTCCCTCTCCCTAGCATCGATGTCGTCCTCCCTCTTTAACCCCCCCTCCCGGGCGACCGCGAATCTCTCTCTCTCTCTCTCTCTCTCTCTCTATATATATATATATATATATATATATAATTATATATGACACGTACCTGGGTTCTGAAGTAACCTAATTTTTGAAGGACTTGCATGCAAATCCTAATATTTGGGGGAACAACCCGCAAAAAAATGTTAGCATTCCGATATTTAAGTCAGTAAAGTGTAAAATAGAAGAAAACTCAAAAATGAGTGAGAATAATGATGATATTTGATTGTGTATTATAATAATTCGTGTGATATATGAAAAGTAGACACAAAATAGCCCTGGAACTGAGTGTAAATGAGAGTAAAAGCGCAAGAGTTGCAACAGTGAGTAGATGTTACCAAATGGATGCACAAGGCCTCTATTTATAGGCTTGTACAGAGCAGAAATCGGAGTTTGGTTGAAAAGAGTCATATGCCATTCAAGAGCTCTTTGAGTCAGCTAACTCCTCAAAAACTCTGCGTGTAATTTGGACTAGTTATGACTGCGATGCGCCAGGTGGACCAGGTCTTGCCAGATCTGCCTGAAAATTTGGGAATCTGGTACACTCAACTTCCCAGATGATTTGCCGTCAATCCACTAGGATCCAGCTAGAGATTTTTTAGGATGACATGTATTAATGTGTTGGCAAGTTATAAGATGTGTCCGTCCAGCTGTACAATGACGTGTCCCGCTAGAACGAGTTTTTTCTTGGGTCTGTCAGTTCAGTGAAATCATCATGTAAGATTATGGGTTTTTACTTCCCACTGGTAGGTTGTCCTGCTGATGGCCCATTGTGCTGCTTCCCTTGAGAGGGATTCCTAAGCTTAGGTCCAAGGAGGATTCATGGGGGCATCATCACTCTCCGCCCCTCTCCCCAGTCCAGTGGTTCAGGTGGGAAGGCTGAAGTCTTAAAGTGAGTAAGGCAACTTGTGAAAATGAAGTTTAAATTATTTTTATTTGTATTTGAGATAAACTTTTTAACCTCGTTTTAGTATTTGTTGAAATTAAATTTATTATTTGATTTTAAAATATTGTAATAAACTTTGACCACAAATAATAATAAAATAAAATTTAATGTTATATAAATAATGATTTAATTTTTTAAATATAATCGGACTAAACGTGTATGGGTTCAGTTTAATGGTAATAAAATGCATCAAATTTTCCTTCATTTTGCCTTATGCCCGTGACTTTTCCCTCCACTTGGGGGACTTAACGAACAAGGCACATGTCCTTTGTTGTTAAGTTTTAATAGTGGGGGACCAAACTGCGATTTTTGAATTCAACATGATTAGTTCTAGGCTTAAATAAATTTTTCGTCCTGCATTTTTTGTTTTTTGGCATTTTAGTCCTTTATCTTTTTAGGTTTGTAAATTGGTCCTGTAATTTTTTAATTTTTCGCAATTTTGGTCCTTCAATCACCAGAGTTTGCAAATGTTACTAGAAAATATTTTTAATTTGGGATTTTTGTTCCCATTGGTCAAATTACTGGCAACATGGAACCAAATTTTAGTCCTATATCTTTGATGTAGCAAGCGTCTCACATCGGTTGCAGACGAGGAGCTTGAGTGGCTTATAAGCCCCAATGCCTCCTCTCCCTGGCAAGACGCCTTTTCAGGACAAAAACGTGAGGCTCATACAGAGCCAAAGCGGATAATACCTTACGCAACGGGGCACCGATCAAGTCGCAAGCTGCATCAATCTTTTATATTTTGGTGTTTTAGTTCTTTCTCTTTCTAGTGTAACAAATATGTCCTGTAACTTATAATTTTTCGCGATTTTGGTCCATTAAATTGACCAATGAGAACACAATCCCCAAATAAAAAAACATCCAGCAATATTTGCAAACTCCGACAACAAAAGGACCAAAATCGCGAAAATTTTAAAAATTACAGGACCTATTTGCTATCCTAAAAAGATAAAAAATTAAAATACCAAAATATAAAAGATACAGAAAGAAAATTATATTTAATCCTTAATTATATTATAGTAGAAAGTTGTGGTATATACCAAAGAAGAACCTGCCCCGTTTCTGTGCGACCCAAAAAAAACATTTAGCCCATTGACATAAACTATAAGTACTCTCCACTCTCCAGTTCTTGGTACACAATTTCCTAACAAATTTCTTTATTGTATGTGACGAGGGAATTTGAATGAACGGACAAAAATTGCATTTTCTCCTATCGAAAAAAAGAATGAAGGGTCCAAATCCCTGTCCTTTTTACATGGATAGGAATAGTTGCAAGAGCAGCATCGTGCACTCTCGGGCAAGATATTCTCCAAAACGACAAAGGATTGTTGATTGACATATACATGTCTCTTCCCCTAAAAAAATGCATTATTCTCCTTCATATAATTATCTATCATCCTCCAAAATCTTGAAAGGTAACAAAAAAAAATCTTTTTATCATATCTTTTTGATTAAGTTAAATTGACATTCATTGATGTAACATCGAAATATATAAACACCTCTTACCTTGCCAGAAATATTACACGTACACCGCATTTGAGAGTGTTCGTGTAATGTACTTTAGGGGGTATTTATATAATTTTTTGTCACTAAATATAGAGTTTATTTGTTATTACAATTACTTCAAATTGTGTATTTGTAATTTCGTAAAAGACATTGGGTATTTGTGTATTTAAACATAATTTCAGGATATGTCTGTATAATTTATCCAACTTTTTTTGTTTCTTTAACGTTGAGCAATCTTTAATGTAAGCCACTCCATGAACTATCGAATTGTGAAGATAACACAAATCAAAATACGAGGAAAATCCCCTTGGACCAGTTTTGTATGATTATGCCAGAAAGAGCTCATGGACCAGTGATAACGACTATAAATTATGGGAAAATTTTGCATTTTTGGTCTCAAATTATAAGATGAAAAGGTTAAAACCAAACTTTCACAACATATCAAATTTTAGTCCTTTATGTGATGAACGTCAGTATAACTTTATTAAGTGTGGAAATAGTACTTTTCGTTCCGTAACATAGAGTCTTTACTTTTAATTCTATTGGTTATGGATTTCTTACTTTTGATTCCGTAACTTCTAAAAAGTAGTTTTTTTGATCTCATGACACCTTTCTATTAGATTTTTTAATAGAAAACATCATGTGCTTCACACGTGGCCGTTAGGACTTTTTTAGACTTCTGGTCCCATATGGCATGAGATTCTCATTTTTATTCCCATATGTTACGAAATTTTTACTTTTGGTCCCATAACTTTGAAAGAATAGCACTTTTGGTTCCATGCACTTAACGTCCATGTGGCACTTTCCGTCGATATCTAACGAAAAGTGTCATGGGACCAAAGGTGCGCGCTACTCTTTGAAAATAATGGAACCAAAAGTAAAAATCTCGTAATCAATAAGATCAAAAGTAGAAAGATGCCTAAGTTATGGGATGAAAAATATTATTTCTCCTTATTAAGTCATACTATTAGTTTTTGAACAAACCAAAGCATAAGGTTGTTGACTTACTTGGTGTTTCATAAATCGAGTACTATAATGTAAAAATAAAATCAATTTTGGTCGTGCATATCTATATCTATATATATATATAGCAAAACGATGATTGACCGTAATTAAGTTAATTTTGACCAAATACTAATTTCTGATAATTTTGAATTTTTTAATTGTCAAGAGAAAATCACATTGGTTAGAAATTACATCCACTTTAAATTAAAAACTATATTTGTATTTATCTACAAAATATTATATTTTCAAAATTAATGTTTATCTATACTAGATTCAACCTTCATAATTATGATTATTTTTTTTATCGTAAAATAATATATATTTATTTTTTTTTACTAATTATCCAATTTCATTTTAGTCATATACTACCTTCAAAATTATGATTAATTTTTTATCATAAAAAATTATATATTTAGCTTATCCCTAATCATCTATTTTCATGTTACTCATATACTATTATTATTATTATTATTATTATTATTATTATTATTATTATTATTATAAACGCCGTTCAATTATTTTTATACAATATATATTATTATAAATGTATGTATATGTATGTCTGTGTATATATAGTTCTCATCATGTTAAGGCAATTGAGAAGATGGATGTATGAGAAGAACCTCCCGAATAGGGCAGGTATTACACCGGAGTTTGAGGATGGTGTTAAAACTTTCATAGAGTGGGCTCAGACTCAGCGTCAATATATGGACGGAGATAAGATTAGGTGCCCGTTGCGAAGTGCAAAAACGGAAGGTTCAAAGACCTGACGAGGTCAATTTTGACTTATATAGGCGCGAGTTTATTCCGGAAGATTATAATTGGACTTGTCACGGCAAGGAGAGGGTGCAGGAGTACTTTGATGTTGTGACCGCCCCTCCAGCGCAAGAGGAGCAAACTCTAGCTACTTAGGAGGAGGGTAGTTCGCATTGAGTGATCAACAACAGATGGATTGGGCGCAAAGGATGGTTTATGATGCAGCCAGGCCCGGTTATTTTTCTTCTTACCATGAGGGTCTGCCTAATAATGGTACGAGGTCATGTCCTACTGATGCCAGGCCTAGTTCATGGTACGGGGGTGGGCCATATGATTATGTGTCAGGGTTGTCGGACCAATTTTTCGATGTAGTGCGCGCTGCTGACCAGCCGTTGTGGAGCGGTTGCTAGTTTGGAGAATATCAAAGTTGAGGGCAATTTATCTGAGCGCACATATGATGAAATGTTCCAGTGGGTTGATCATATAATGCCCTACGAACACACTTTTCCTCCTGATTATTACAATACAAAGAAATTGATTAGAGGCTGGGTTTACTTGTTGAGAAGATTGATACGTGTAAAAAGGGTTGCACGTTGTACTGGAAGGACGATAATAATCTGGAGTACTGCAAGTTTCATGGAAAGGCTAGGTACAAGCCGACTAGGCAGTGAGACCGCCGCCGCCAGAAGTCCCTGTATGCCGTTCTTAGGTACCTGTCGCTTACTCCCCGACTGCAAAGGTTGTATGCTTCGACAGCGACTGTTGAGCATATGACGGGGCATGCCACACATCAAACGAAAGAGGACTCCATGTGTCATCCATCTGATGCAGAGGCTTGGAGGCATTTCGACCAGACATATCCCAACTTTGCATTGGAGCCCCGTAATGTTAGGCTAGGGCGGTGCACAGACGGGTTTGCGCTGCACCGGCAGTATGGCAAAACTTACTCATGTTAGCCCGTTATACTAACACCATACAATCTCCCACCGGGAATGTGCATGAAGCATGAGTATATGTTCCTCACGATGGTGATCCTTGGCCCGTCAAATTCGAAGCGTCTGATCGATGTATATCTGGAGCCATTCATCGAGGAGCTTTTGCAATTGTGGTTCGTGGGCGTACAAACGCACAACAATGCCACCAACCAAGCATTCATGATGCGCGCGGCATTGATGTGGACCGTGAACGACCTACCTGCTTATGGGATGGCGTTTGGATGGAGTACCGCTGGTATTATGGGGTGTCCAATTTGTATGGATGACACATGGGCATTCCATCTGCAGCATGGTAGGAAGGCATGCTACTTTGACTGCCACACACAATTTTTACCACCGGACTATGAAGGTTGCACGTTCGCGGCCCACTGGAGAGCAGATTCGCGATTGGGTAGCAGACTTCAGTCCTACCGTCGAAGAACCTATGACACTCCCACCAGGATATGAAGAAAAGCATATTTTGGGATCTTCCATACTGGTCAACGCTTCTGATATGGCACAACCTTGATGTCATGCACATTGAGAAAAACATATTTGACGACATATTCAACATCGTGATGGATATAAAGGGAAAACCAAAGACAATATGAATGCACGCAAAAACTTGAAAACTATATGCAATCGGCCAGAGCTTGAGTTGGACGAACGAAAACCAAACGTGATGCCTAAAGGGGTGTATACCATGACGAAGGAGCAGAAGAGGAGGATATATGATTGGATTCGTTGTCTGAGGTTTCCTGATGGTTATGCATCTAACATTGCCTGTTGTGTCGATTTCACGGAGTTAGGGATACACGACATGAAGAGCCACGACTGTCGCGTATTTATGTAGAAGTTGATCCCAATTGCCTTCCATGAGATGCTTCCTTAGCATATGTGGAACGCATTAATTAAGGTGAGTTTGCTATTCCAACACATATGCTCGATTACGCTTGATGTCACCAAACTATAGAAGTTGGGAGACAACGTAGCCATGATCATGTGCAACCTTGAGAAAATCTTTCCGCCAACTTTCTTTGACTTAATGGAGCACCTCATTGTTCACCTGCCATACGAGACTCGTGTGAGAGGGCCAATACAGGTAGATGTGCAGTATATTGGATTTTTAATATTTTTATTTTTATATTAATTGGTTTGATTCCAAATATAATCATTAATGAATGCGAAATGCATTATTTAATATTTTATAGTACCAAATAATTTAGAAAGTGAATGATAATATAATTAAATTGTTTCATTATCCATTAAAATACTTATTACTATTTGTTTAAAAATATTATTGGATATCCTAATGTTTCAATGACATAAACATAAATAACATTATGAACTTTATATTTATTTATAGTATTTACCTTTAAAAATATATTCCAAAACGTGCCTTGCATGTTATACTTTCCAGTATCATAAATAAATTCTTAGAGTTATATATTGTAGGATATTCGATTAACCCGTCTTATAAATAACTGTAATAATAATTAATTTCAGGTTATCAATGAGAAGTGTAAATTATTTATCAAAATAGGGTAAAATTAACTCGTGGAAGAAAAATTATCAAAATAATTTTAATATTTAAAGCGTACATTTTAATTGAAGGAAATCAATTGTCATATGCCATGGGCAAAATGCATCAAGCCCCCCTATGTTATGCGAAAATAGCAATTTACTCTCTTGTGTTAAAAAAATTCTCAATTTACTCCATTGTATTTTTAAAAAAGAAGCAAAATACCCCCTTATATCATGGGGTGTCCTTCACGCACTGGGGGTACGATTGTGCTTCAATTTTAGCTATAAAATGATTTTTATGTCCCTAATAATCAAATGTTAATTTTATGTTTTATATATATATATATATCAACGGCCGAGATTTAACAAATAAATCAATGGTCAAGATTTTTCCATATTTAGATCAATGGTTCAATTGACTTATCCAATCAATGGCTTACATCAATATGAATTAAATCGATGGCTCAAATTTATACAAGTTATAAAAAAAAATATAAAAAATATAAAAAATATTTTGTAACATACATATATATATATATATATTAATAAAAAAAATGGGGGAGGGGAGTGGGGGGGGGGGGGGGACGCCACCGTCGTCTGGGAAGGGGTAAGGGAGGCGGGGCGACACGGCTGGTGAAGGGGGAGGGGAAGGGGCGGGCTGGGTAGGGGGAGGGGGCAACGGTGGCCGGGGAGGGGGAGGGGAAGGGAGCGGCTGGGGAGGGGAGGTGGGCGACAGGCACGGCTGCGAAAAGGGAGGGCGGCGACACGCGTGATTGCGAAGAGGGAGGGGGCGACGGCGGTTGGAGAGGGGGAGGGGAAGGGGCACGATTGCGAAGGGGAGGGGGGCGACGGCAGTGGGGAGAGGGAGGGGTGCCGCCGACGGTGGCGGCGATCGGCTGGAGAAGAAGGATATAGATACATATATTATATATATTTATCATAAATATATATATGTATCATATATCGTATATATACATATATTTTTAAAAATGTATTTTGAATTTTGTTATATAATTTATATATATAATTATATCTGAACGTTGATTTGTATCTGATAAAATCCAACGATTGTAAATAAAAGTACAAAATAGAAAAAAGTTTAAAAAAAAAAAAAAAAGAGATTGAGCGTGTGTATCACACAACTCGCGTGAGGGTGGTATTTTGCTTATTTTTTTAAAATACAAGGGAATAAATTGAGAATTTATTTTTCACAAAGGGGTAAATTACTATTTTCGAATAATACAGGAGGGTAAATTGCATTTTGGCCCCATATGCAGTACTGCAATAGCTTTTCTTACATTCCAGGGTAAATTAGTTAATAGTTAGTATATAATGTAGAATGTTTCTTGATATTTGAGAGATGTTCACTGAAAATGAATTTGTTAATTTATTTCGTAGCTTGACTTTTACTTGTGACTTCCGAATATGTATTTTGGACGACATATTTCATATAGTTATTATATATGCCAACTTTTGTGACGGACGTAGAAACAACCACGCCACAATGTTTGCAACATAGTTTGCGACAATTTATCAGTTGGAACATCCGTCTCAATATGCAACAGTCTTTCACATCGTAAGTTACCCGTCGCAATTAAATTGCTTTTTTTGTAGTGAGGTTACTTCGTGAAGGGAACAAACCGCAATCTGACCACATATTTTTCAAAAAAAAAAAAGTCCTTTCGGATAGGTGATCTCGTAATTTAAAATCGGGTTAAGATCGGGAGGATCACAACTTAAATTAAAGGAATTATTACACCGTCCTCCCCTGAGATTTGTGTAATTACATATAGATTCTTTGTAGTTTAGAAAAGTGCATCTAGTATTCCTGAAGTTTGCTTCCACATGTTAATAAAAATTCACCAAATTTATCGATATTAACAAAAAAAAAACTTAATAAAAATCGATATTTACCCTCGATTTGACTTATTACTGACTTATTACAGGCCAAACAAGTATTTTCTGACTAAATTGCTCTTATAAGGATAAAAATATACCTCCTCACATGCATTAACGTGTGAAGACGTATAACGGCAGTTTGTTCATAAAAAGATTTATCTAACCTGCAATAAGTCAATCAAGGGTAAATATGACTTTTCATCCAATTTTTTTGTTAATATCAACAAATTCGATGAGTTTTGGCTAACGGGGGGACTTATTTGTTAAACGAAAACAAACATCAAGTATACTAGACGTAATTTTTCAAATCTCAGGGAAGGACCATGTAATTATCCCTAAATAAAGCAACTCAACAATTATATCCAAGCGGGAAAATTGTGATTTTTGTCCTGTACGAATTAATTTTTGCAATTTAGTCCTGTAACTTTAAAATTTTGGCAATTTTGGTCCTTTAGTGCAGGAAAAACGTGTGTGTTGGGCACATGACCTTGACAATTGGGGCTTTTCGGTGAGATAGGACCAAAATTGCCAAAATTTCAAAGTTAGATGACTAAATTGCGAAAATCAATTCGCATAGGACCAAAATTGCCACCTATCTTAAGTTACAGGATCAAAATTGTAATTTTCCCCCTAAAGAACTCGTATTTTTTTTTTTTTTTTATGAAAACTCCCATTTTTGTACTCATAAAGAAATAAACTAATAATAATATGAACAATTGAAAGCCCTCCGGAGTCTAATTTCGTTTCCGTCTGAAATTGGGCGGAAAAGTGAAAGTATAAGACCAAAAAGACAAAAAAACTACATATTTTATTTACTCTATTGCCCATGTATATATATATATATATATATATATTCCTCCAACTCTTTTCTCCTTCCCGCTGATAATTAATACCGTACATAATCGCCAGAGAAAAGATAATCAAATCGTTGGAAAAACTACTACGTCGAAGTCAACAATCCGGTAAACATACTTTGCATTTGCAATTTTTCAAAAAATTTTATTGCTTATTTGCCATTAATCTTGATTGAATAATCCTTTCCCTTAATCGTGTTCCTTCATCCCGCCGCCGGTACGAGTAATCTTTATTTTATTTAAACTGAATAGTTTAGAATAAATTAACAATATTCGTTTTGATGAATATTTTTATTAATAAAAAATATTATTGTTCTTGTTTGATATATATTTATTACTAAGATTTTTAGATCTTTGATATTAGTATAATATGAACTTGTTTATTTTCTAATACAAAATGAGAGAAAGGGTTAAACTGTAAAATTACAAAAAATACCATTTTCTTCTCAATCTAATTTTCTCGTACCAAACAAGGAAAGTATTTGAAATTTACTCCCCTTCCAATCTTACCAAACAACTTGAAGAAAAACTATTATTCTTTCCCTCCCGTTCCCCCTTCCCCGTTCCCTTCCCCCTCCCCTTTTCACTTCTCATTTCCTCTCATTTGAACCAAACAAACCCTTAGTGTTGACAATTTTATCCTGTAACTTTGAAAATGCATGTGTCGGGCACAAAACCTTTAAAATTAGGGCTTTTTTCGGCCAAATGAGACCAAAATTGCCAAATTTTCAAAATTACAAAACTAAATCATAAAAGTTAATTCGTGCAGGATCAAAATTGCCACCCCTAAATTACAGAATGAAAATTACAATTTCCCAATCAAAGCTTCTGTTTCCCCTCCTATAAAGATTGTGATTTTCAGCCAGCTCTCATGACAGACTTCAGACTGGCGCTAATTTGAGAGGTTAATTAATGCTTGCCTGATTTCCTTCAGCAGCTGCCTGCTGTATTAATATTTGCTCTTTCAAGACAAGCAGTCTCCAAATTCCTTTTTCCAATATTGAATTATAGAATATAAATACTCTCCAGTTGCTACCCAATTCCTAACAATTTTCTTTGTAGTATGTGATGACGGAATTTGAAGGGAAAATCGCTTTTTTTTTTTTTTTCCTAATATTTAGGGTCTTTTTCAATTTAGAGGGGTCTGGCTAAGCTTAAACTTCTCAAAACATCCTATAAAATATTAACTTATAAGCTCCAAAAATATATTTGGCAGATTTTTCTTAAAGAATTTATAAGATCTCAAATAAGATGTTTTGAATCTTATAAACTTTTAAGAAAAAAGTTTAATACTATCCAACTTTTTTCAAAACATCTTATAAACTCTATAAAATTAATATGTTATAAAATAAAATATCCACGTCCACATACACCCTCTCTCTCCACTCTCTCTCTCTCTCTCTCTTTCACACACACACTCTCTATGATTTTAAAACTTTATTGCTATTTAACTTTTTTCGCATTCAAAAAAGAGAAAATGCTTCACAAATAATAAATTGTTATAGTTAAACAAAAATAAGATTGCTATTAATATTATATTTATTGAAAAAATATAAATTTAAGACATTTATAAACTCTACAAATAGAAATAGTCACTGCATCAACAAACAAAACATCAGTCATATATCTATATTAACATTCGACTAGCATTAATGTACATATATATTATTTTTATCAAAACTTTAGGTCATAATCCGTCAATTTTTTTTTGGTAAAAATAAATTTTATTTGAAGTTAAAGTAATGTGTACTATTTATGAAATTATTTTAAAAATATTTATATACAAAATATGTCAAGAAATAATAATTTACTTGAGTATTATATTCTTCTTGGTCATTTTACCAATAAAAATATCTTATTATGCCAACATCCTAACATCGTATAAGATGTGAAAACATCTTATAAACTTTAATATCTTATTTTATCCAAAAGCTTTAGGAGCTTATTTATAAAATAAGATCCAACATCTTATAAGCTCTTAAAATTAAATATCTTATAAGATGTAGGCATTTATAACATGTTTTGAAAAAGTATAGCCAAAAATCCTCTTAGTCATCACGTGCATTTTATATTTAATAATTAAAACATAAAGCAAGTGCCCCTATAGCAACCTGTTAATGGCTCCATTAATTATTGGACGAATACAGATGTGGACAAAAGTTGAAAAAAAAGTTTAAGTTACAGCATGCAATGTGAAAAAGTCTTAATAAATCTATACTTTATTATTAAGTGAGAATACCCTTTTTGGTGTCTCACTTTATTTGGTCTGACTTTTTTTTAATAATTAATTTTGTATTTAGTATCTATCTCCCCACTCTCCCATTATTTTTTGCCAGGTAATTCTTTATTTTCTCTTTTTCTAGTTTTACATTTGTTTTTCCTCTAATATTATAGTATAATTTTTATAACAATTTTCTTATAAATCTAATATTAACTTATTATTTTATTAAATAAGAACAAAATTACAAATACTTTATTTTAAATAATATTAAAAAAACGCACACACAAAGAGTGTGTCACAAATTACTAGTGAGAGATACGGACTGTTTGCAAAAACTTCTGATTTTAAAGAAGTACCTTTCATATAAAACGTTGGAAGTTTTAGCAGAATAAAAAATGGATAGTGTTTGTAAAAAAAACTAAAAACAAATAAAAGTTAAATTGATAGTGTTTGGGGAAAAAGCACTTCTAAAATAAGTTTAATTAATTAAAGACCGTTTTGTACCCATTTATTAAAAGATGCTATTTTTGCGGAAAAATTGCATTTTACGTCCCATAACTTACACTGTTTTTTATTTTGGTCCCATTAATTTTTGACGTAGCAATTTTAGTCCCACAAGTTTACAAACGTTGCAATTTTAGTCCCATTGACAAAATCCGTTAAAAAACATTGCAATTTTAGTCCCATAAGTCCACAAACGTTGCAATTTTAGTCCCATAAGTCCACGAATGTTGCAATTTTAGTCCCATGCACGTGCTCCTTCCGTTAACATTTTAACGGATTTCGTCAATGGGACTAAAATTGCAACATTTGTGGACTTATGGGACTAAAATTGCTACGTCAAAAATTAATGGGATCAAAATCGCACACAGTGTAAGTTATGGGATGTAAAGAAAGTGCTTTAATTAATTAAACTTATATTAGTTATGGGGGGGGGGGGGGGGAAATCAAAGTTTGAATCTTTGAGAGCAAAGAAAGAGATTTTCCCTCTCCTCACCAAAAAAAATTCAATCTCATCTCCAATTACCAGTTTTTAAATCTTATTCATTGTTGAAATGTAGTACAAAATAGAAGCACAAAAAATTAAATGGGCGAGGAGATTTTTTTTGCTTTAAAATTTTTCTATTTGGTACTAAATTTCAACAATGAATAAGACTTAAAAAATGGTAATTGGAGATGGGATTGAATTTTTTTGGGTGAGGAGAGGGAAAATCTCTTTCTTTGCACTCAAAGCTTCAAACTTTAATTTTTCCCCCCAAAATTAGTTATTCCAACACAAAAATTTGACGGAAAATGGTCAACTCTGTTAAATAATAGACGGAATTATAGATGTGGACCAAAAGTGTTAATTTTTGCAACTTACGAAATTAAAAGTGCTACTCCCGTAATGAATGGTACCAAAAGTAAAACAGACATAACTTATGAGACCAAAAGTGCTATTTACCCTTACACATGTATATACAGTCATAGTACTACCTCAAGTACAGTTGAGAAGGTAAAGTGTATTTATCTCTATTAAATATCCTAGGTATATAAATGTCTGAGTTAACTCATATATATTTATATGTTCCTCATATATATATTTAAAATATTTTACACATTAATTTAATAATTATTTTATACATAGAAGAAAAAATATTCTTAATTGAAATGTAGAAAGAGTAATCGATAACTTGAGAATTATAGTTCAAATTAAAGTAATAAATTAGTATGATATATACAAGATAAATACTAATCACTAGAAGAAATATGAGTTTTAATCATGCTTAATTACTATGATAAAAAATAAAAAATTGTGATTGATATTAATCAACCATGGCTGTGCAATGACTATTAGATGTTATTTCTACAAGCGAGACCAAAATATTTGTTACAGTTAAAAATGTGGTAAATATTTTTGTCATAGGTAAAAACATAACGAATGTTAATTAATCGTGGTCAAAATTTAATTTTCCGCATGAATTTTGCCTGAGTGTGGTACATAATTACTTTTTTTGTTAAAATTAAAATATATTTGTTTAATTAAGAAATGTTTTATGTTGAATTTAAGATAAATATGTTAGAAAATATTCGTGCTTTACTAAATAAATATATATAAATATAAGGATAATTTTGTCCAAATATTTAGCCTATGGGGGTTAAGTATTACAATTATAAGTTCAGGGTGGTAAATATATATATATATATTATTGAGTAGTTAAACTTTTAAAAACGTGGTTAGATGATCTCTAGGGTCATGGGTTCAAATCCCCATCAATATGTGGGATGATACTCTACTGTATAATAGGATTGTCTGAAAACTGTTATAGTAAGGAGTTGTTTAGATTTCGAGCAAAATGTTTTTTTGGGCCCATAAGATTGGGGCATTATTTGTTTTGGTACCATAAGTTAGGTAGGTGGCTGTTTTAGTCCCATAAAATATATTTTTCAATTTTTTTGGTCCCATAAAATACGTTTTTCAGTTTTTTGGTCCCAAAATACTATCATATTTTTTGGACCAAAAAAACTAAAATTGGGACAAAAAAAATTGAAAAACGTGACATTTTAGAACTAAAAAAATTGAAAAACGTGTTTTATGAAATTAAAAAAACTATCTACCTAAGTTGTAGTACCAAAACAAATAATGTTCTAGTCTTACGGGACCAAAAAAGCATTTACCTCTTTAAATTTCATTTATGTAATATTGTTGATCAATGTATAATTATTGTAATTGTCTCTATTAGAGATTGATAATCGATATGACTGATTGTAATCGATTTAGTTCAATTAATAATATTTATCGCTTTCACTTGGAAAAAAAAAAAAAAAAACGTGGTCACATAGGATACTAAAATTGATGCCTAAATTATGGTGCCTAACTTACTAAAACACCAAAAGCAGAGAATTCTTTTCACTCCGAAAACAATGTAACTAAAGTTGCAACAATTAGGTCATACCACGGACTAAATTAGATTTCTTTCCTTCAAATTTGGTACTAACCTTAAAATTAGGTTTTATTGTATTTTTAGTTTTGTAATTATAGTCGTTTGATTTTTGGTCTTATATAACTTACTAGGATAGCAATTTAGGTTTATATATTTTAAATTTTAACGATTTCAGAATAAATTTGGCTGGAAAATATCATTTCTGGCCAATTTTCATCACTTCTTGGCCTACTTTGGAAAGTCCAACAAATTTTATCCCGAAATCAAGAAAATTAAAAACATACGAGACTTATTACCCACTCTACTAAATTACAGGAGCAAAGGCCATAATTACAGGATTAAAAAATATATTTAAGCCTTATAAATTATATATGCCATAGTTTTGGATTAAAAATATAATTTTCCCAAAAGTCATGCATGGATCTGCAATAATGAATGTAGATATTTTCTAAAGTTTGGTGGTGCTGAGCTAGTCCATTACTCTTATCAACCATATATAAATTAGGGTAAATCACGCATTCTTCTACTGAGGTTTAGTGTAATAATATGTAATTTTTTTGTCGTTTAGAAAATAACTAGTTTTCTAAGGTTTGCTTTCTTATAATAAATAAGTCTTTTTGTTAGTAAAAATTCATCGAATATGTTGATATTAATCCAAAAAAAAAAAAAATGAATAAAAATCTGTATTTAACTTCGAGTGACTTATTATTGACTTATTGTACGTCAAACAAATTTTATTATGATCAAACTATCTTTATACATCTTCATAAATTAATGCATGTGAGGAGGTATATTTTCACCCTTATAAGGGTAGTTTAATCAGAAAATATTTATTTGACCTGCAATAAGTCAGTAATAAATCAGTCGAGGGTAAATATCGATTTTCATTTAATTTTTGTGTTAATATCAATAGATTCATTGAGTTTTGACTAATAAAAGAATTAATTTATTAGACGAAAGTAAACTTAAAAAAACTAAATATAATTTTTCGAACAACATACCGGCGGTGTAGTTATCTATCCCTATAAATTAAGCTCTTTCTTTCCAGCATTAATTTCTTCGAGTACTTTCACCTACCAAAGAAAAATGGATGGGCTTGCAGTTGTAGCTCTAACAGTCATTTCTATTCTAGCCTCCCTCTTCTGGTATTCATGGATATTCAAGAACTCAAAACCAGGAACAGCTCCATATCCACCAGGGCCCAGGGGCCTGCCGATTCTCGGCTACCTACCATTTCTGAACGTCAACTTGCACCACCAATTCACGGAACTCGCTCAAAAATACGGCCCGATCTACAAGCTCAAGCTAGGCAGCAAACACTGCACCGTGATCAGCTCCCCAGCTCTGATAAAGGAAGTGGTTCGCGATCAAGACACGATTTTCGCGAATCGGGACCCTCCCGTTGCAGCCATAGCCGCCACCGGCGGGCTAGACATCTTCTGGTCGCCCTACGGGGCATACTGGCGCGACATGCGGAAACTATTCGTGCGCGAGATGCTAAGTAACAACAATCTCCAGGCTTCCTACGTGCTGCGGAAGGAGGAAGTGGGAAAGGTGGTCAGGGATGTGAGTAGGAAGATCGGCAGGCCGATTGAAATCGGTGAACTGGTTTTTCTGACTGAGCTGAATGTGATACTGAGCTTGCTGTGGGGTGGGACGATTGATGCGGAGACGCGGGATAGATTGGGAGCTGAGTTTCGGGATAAGGTGTCGAAACTTGTGGATTTGATGGGAAAGCCTAATGTTTCTGATTTTTTTCCGGGTCTGGCCAGGTTTGATGTTCAGGGAATTGAGAAAGAAATGCGGGGT
Source organism: Sesamum alatum (assembly GCA_034509735.1). Classification (NCBI taxonomy): domain Eukaryota; kingdom Viridiplantae; phylum Streptophyta; class Magnoliopsida; order Lamiales; family Pedaliaceae; genus Sesamum; species Sesamum alatum. The sequence continues at coordinate 7,767,966 of JACGWO010000007.1, read as the reverse complement.
GTTGTGCCCGGCGTGGAGGAGATTCTTGACTCTGTTATTGATGAGCGAATGAAGATGGTAGCGGCTGACGGGGGAGAATCGAGTGCTGAAAGGGGGAAGGACTTTGTGGGGATTCTTTTGGAGCTCAAGGAGCAAGAAGTTGGAGAAGGATCATCGTTTGGGCTGACTCAAATTAAGGCCATCTTGATGGTAATTTGAATTTCTCTACTTCTCTCACATTTCATTTTCTTGCTGAGAACTCAACATGCTTCTGTTTTTCTTTTGGGCTTTAATGCAATTTACCCTCGTGATATTGTGAATAAACATTAAATTGTGATATTACAAATGAACAAATTACCATAAATTACAATTTATCTTTATGTGATAAGCATTTAAAAACTATAGGGAGGAAAATTGTTGTTTTCTTTTTTCAAATGGGGTAATTATTCATATGCAATATTCACCAGAAAAAATTTAACATTTAATCATGGTTAATTGTCATAGTTAAAAATAAAATGCCGTAGTGAATAGTCATCACCACGATTATACAACGGTTACTGATTGTGGTATTTGCGAGTGTGGCTAAAATATTTACCATGGCTATAAACCATAGCAAAAACATTTGTTATGGCTCTTAACCATGGTAAAAAGAGTTTTCATGGTGGATAATCTAAGTTTTTGCAACGATTTTTATTTAACCATAATTAATAATAATTATTCACTATAATTTTAATTCGTAGCCAATAGTAAATTTTCTTTTAGTAATCTTACATATTTCCCTCCTTTTTTAGTCTGTTCCCCCAAATTTGGCTAAAAATGCTTCAGTAATCATAAGGGTTCCGTTTTCCTGATTTGCGGTCTCTGAGCAAATTATGTGGTTTTAGTTAGAATAGGGAAAATTACTGTACACCAATTACATACAATTACAGTACAAGTGTATTACGATTATTATATAATTGATTGAGATCCGATCAAGCCTGATCTAAATTAGAATTTCCCGTAAGAATAATGGATAAAGTAAGAAAAAGGTTTAGTTTTTTCTTCTATATACCTGCTCCGGAAATTTGGGCATGACAGGTTGAAGTTGCCTGGATCTCACCTGGGTTGAAATAGAAAGTTCAATTGTAGAAATACTTCAAACTTCTAAGCTAACTCAACAAAAATTCTCCACAAACAGGACATTGTCGTCGGCGGGACAGACACCACGGCGACGATAGTGGAGTGGGTGATGGCTGAGCTTCTGCACAACCCGGACGTAATGAAAAAGGTGCAACAAGAACTAACAGATGTTGTCGGAGAGAACAACATTGTCGAAGAATCCCACATAACCAAACTACACTATTTGGATGCAGTCGTGAAGGAATCCTTCCGCCTTCACCCTCCACTTCCACTCCTCGTCCCCAGGTTTCCCAGCCAATCATGCACAATTGGCGGATACATGATTCCGAAGCACTCGCAAGTCTTCTTGAACATGTGGTCGATTTCCAGGGATCCACAGGTTTGGGAAAACCCTTCTGAATTTCGGCCCGACAGGTTTCTGAAGAACACTGGAAATCTTGATTACATGGGGAACAATGTTCAGTATCTTCCATTTGGATCGGGGAGAAGGGTGTGTCCAGGTCTCCATCTGGCTGAGAAAATGGTGATGTATTTGCTTGCTGCCCTCCTCCATTCGTTCGAATGGCGGTTGCCGGAGGATGAAACGGTTGACCTTTCGGAGAGATTTGGGATCGTCATGAGGAAGAAAACACCGTTGTTTGCTATTCCGTATCGGAGGTTCTAATACTCTATTCATGGAATCATTTCAACAATAGTCCCTTAGTTTAGGGCGATTTCAAATTTGACAGCACATTTTACGGAATTTTAAATTTAACTCATCGTTTAAAAAATGCAAAAGAGGCTAATACGATGTTAAAAACTAATAGAAGAAAACTCATGTGAAAGTTGCGTGCATGTGCGTTAAAAAAATGATCAGCCATTAGTTTTAACATCTATTAGTGGGAGAAGGCTTATTTTTTACAACTTTTAGCCTCTTTTGTCCTTTTAAATGGAATATGAAGTTAAATTTAAAATTTCACATAACCTTGGGTCATATGTGAAATAGCCATAAATTGTGGGACTATTCGTAGAATTTCGCCCTCTACTCACTCTAGTTTTCAAACAGCTATTGAAAATAATAGTGTGGCACTAACTTTTCCACACTAAAGAGAGGATAGGGATGAAATTGTAGACTACTACTTTTTCTACTTTTTTCATAATTGAAAAAGGTCATAATTAAATCAAGATTTTATTTTCTCTTCCAAGACAACGAATTCTTTGGCAATTGAAATCAACAGCTATATAGATCTATATTCTCAAACCATTCCATGAAAAAAATGAAAATGTATTATTATTAAAATTGGAGTACTTAATTAATTAACATTCTTAAACTCATAAAGATACTTAGGGAACCCAAGGAAATACTCAATAATGAACAATAGCAAAATATTTACATAAGAAAATTAAAATTTATCAAGAATCCATTATAGTTAGTTAACTTTACAAAAGAATTATTTTATTACGACGAATTTTTACGACGGTCTGATTTCGTCAGCAGATGGACGAATTTGTGGCGGATTTCACTAGCTAGTGTCTAATGGATTTCCACGGGGGAGAAGGGATGGAAAATAGGACGGAGAAATGTGTCAATAGCAAATCGTCAAAAAAAAAATTATTTAAATATTTGAGACAATATTTTCGACAGAAGTAGCTATTTCGATCAATGGATTTTTTGACGACATCAATTGCTATCACAACAGTCCGCTCAGAATTTAAATTTTCGATGGGTTTCCGTAGAAAAATCAGTCACAAATAAACACTTTGAGATGGTTTTCATCACAATTTGGGACATAGTAGGGGATGGATGCATCGAAAATTCTATCAAATTTTTTTAGCTTGGCGCGAGAATAAAAAAATGAGAAAAATTCAAATTTAATATATTTCTCCCAAAATCCATCCTAAACAGACTCGATATTATCCTAATTCTGGAGGAAAAAATTTCAAAAAACTTTAAAAAAATTAGTTACAATTCTAGGACGATTTTCATATGAAATTATGCTTGCTGTCAATAAATGAGCCGGAAAATGCCATCCTTATTCGTCGCAAGAAAATAGCTTAATTTTTCAATCAAACTAATTTAACTAACCTAGCTATGAACTTAAAAGTTACAATTTAACTAAACTAGTTAACTATCAATTTAAATGTTTCAATTAAACTGATCTACTTAGTTAACAGCATTGGTTTCAACATTATATTATTTAAAATTACATCAAAGTAAATATTTTATATTATCTTCATGCTATTTGCTATTTTTTTTTCTTCTATAATGGCATAGGAAAATTTTCAAAAGTTGAATGATGATCAGATATATATTTTTTTTAAAAAAAAACACCTAAAGGCTTTTCGGGGTCCCAGACCCTTCTATATTAAAAACAAAAAATTTAAATTTACAAGGGGGAGTGCTACCTCACTAACAGGTTCTAAAAGCAATAGACAAGGAGCACTACTCCTTTACAGTAGACAACCTAAAAATAAACGAGCAATACTACTCCCTTACATTGATAGTGCAAAAGCGTATAAAGAAGGAGTACTACTCCCTTACAAAACGTTCGATAAGTAACACTAGGTGGATTATACAGCTTCATATTGCCAAAGATAAGAAGAAATGCCACAAAAAATGCATGATAAATCTTATCACCTGCACATGCAGAAATAGGCCAAGCAATGTTCACAAAAATAGGAAATTGACAGTGATTATTAGAGTTGAGGCTATACAAAATGTCCATGATAAGTAAGTGCCAAGACAAGGTTAGGAGGGAATATGGGCAGAATTGAACTTCACCAAAGGAGGGAGTTCATATTCTGTTTCGATCCCTACAAAAAAGCCACATACATACAAGACACTAGACAATCCACAAGCCAAAAACCAACAAACAAGCAGGGGCCAACCCATGAGCAGCAACAGAGCATAAGCAAGTAATTAAACATGAGTGCGCAGATTAGGGAATCCAAGAAGGTTCAGCCTCACAATACCTGTAATCTTACTGCTTAGTTGGTCCCCAGTGATGCTTAGATTGTCAGTTGTACATGCTTGATTGGAAAAGAAATCTACAGCTTGATTGCCGTCCCTATAAATGTGGTTGATTTTAGTTTCCAGTTTGCTCATGAGAAGACGTATAGACTGTAAGGTATTTTGGAACATCCATGCACCCTTAAAGGGTGATGACAGGAGCTGCATAACATAGGTTGCATCCACTTCAATCCAAATTTTCTGGTAGCTTTGATCAATACATACCTTTAGCTCTCTAAGAAGGGCTTTAAGTTCAGCCTGCACGTTAGAGGAATAACCAAGGGGTTCTTGAAAGGCAAAGCACACTTGACCAAGTTGGTTTCTGAGAAGACCCGCTGCACCTGATAGACCTGGATTACCTCTAGATGCACCATCAGTGTTAAGTTCACACCAATCTGGGGGTGGTTTGGTCAAAGTAACAAAGATGGTCCAATGATGACTGTTTTGTTTGGGGGTAGGAATTTTCAGGAGATGTGCAGCAAGGATGCCCCCCTGCAGATGTTCTGTCTTGATGAGATTACTCTTGTGAATGAGTTGGAGGTGTCTGAGAGTGTTGAAGATAATATTAGAGTGCTTGAAGGTGGCTCCTTCATGTCTGACTTCATTGCGAAGCCTCTAGATAAACCAACAGATCAACATAGGAATGATATCTCTAAGAGGCACTTGTTGATGGTTTCTCAGCCTCCAAGTCTGGATGAAGTGGATGATGTTACCAATTTTTGGTAGAGAGACTTGAAAAGCTTTCCTGGAAACTTGGTTGTTGACGAAGAGGTGATAATTGGTTTCTTCTTCAAAGCAGCGACAACACTTAGAAGCCAAAATGATCCCTTCTTGTTGCAGCTTGGAGTCTGTAGGAACCCAGTTGTTCAAGAGTCTCCACATGAAAATTGACATGATAGGTGTAATCAGAGTAAACGAAATATTTTTAAAGATCTGATGAACAGGTTTATGATCTCTATACTGATCCCATATGGAGGCAGTTGTGAAGGCGCCATTTCTTGAAAGTCTCCAGTGTATATGGTCAAAAGACATGTTGCTTATAGGAATTTCAAGTATTCTATGAATCAGGTTATTAGGTACCACAAGTTGGAGTTTCTCAGGGTCCCATTTTTCCTCCTTCCAGAGCCACTTCACATGCACAAATGTTGGGTTGTTATTTCCAGTGAGTTCTTGAAAGCTCTTTCAGGAATCGACCAGTCTTGCCAAAAGCTGTTGTCCCACATCCAAGGCTCCAAAAGATATTTCCCTGAGCTTCTTTTCTAACTTTTACTAATCTCCTCTAGATTGCAGAGCTATTCTAAGTGACCTTGGCCATGACTGGGAAGAGCCCTTTATACTACTTATTGTTTGTGAATTTGGCCCATAAGGATTTGTTTTCTCTAAGCCTCCACCATATATTATGAGAAAATGCTTGAACCGCATCCCTCAGGTCCCTTATTCTAGGTCTTCCTTCTTCCGTAGGGTAGCAAAGATTGCTCCATTTAGTCCAGTGAATTTTCCTTTGGCTATTGGTAGACCTCCATAAGTATTTGGCAAAGAGTTGCTTGATCTTTTGGATGACTCCAATTAGGGGATTGAGGAGTTGATGAGACAAGTTGGAAGTGCGGATAGTACACTTTTGATCAACTGAAGTCTACTTCCATAGGAGATATGCCTATGTTCCCATCCTGCAATTTTTAAATGACGTTTGTTAGTGAGGTCATCAAAGAGAATATTTTTTTTGTTACCTTTGTAAAGGAGGGCCCCAAGATAAGTGAAGGGAAGGGTCTTCATAACATATCCAGTGAGGTTTTTGATCCTATGTGTCAACATATCCCAGGAATGAAGAAGCTCTTGGAGTGGTTAATCTTTTGACCTAAAATATCCTTATACATCTCAAGGAAATGCATTAGTTTAATCAAATAGTCTTCCTCACAATTAGTAAATAGTATGATATAATCAGCATAAGCAAGATGAGACATGAAGAAACTACACCCTGTTTGGTAGCACATCTCTAGGCTAGTCCTAACAGGTGGTCCAACCCTCTAGATAGTACCTCAACAGCAATGATAAACAATGTTGGTGATATGGGGTCATCCTGCCTCAACCCTTGAGTTGATTTGAAGAAACCACTAGTGGTTCCATTCACCAAAATAGTAAACCAACATTTCTCAACCGAGTGTTTAATCAGAGCAATGAAATAACTGGGGAATCCTATACCCCTCAAAACCTTGAAAAAAAAATTCCCAGCTGACTCTATCATATGCCTTGGACATATCTAGTTTGATAGCCAAGTTACCTTTAGTATTTCTGAGGTCCAGGGAGTGGATCATTTCTTGAGCAAGCAGTATTTATCACCAATGAGACGATCTAGCACAAATCTACTTTGGGATAGGGAGATGATAGAGGGAAGGATTTGTACCAGTTTTTTATACAGGAGTTTAGAAAGGATTTTTTTGGTGACATTGCAAAGGGATATGGGTCTGAAGTCACCCCAAGTTTGGTAGGAGTCGACTTTAAGCATCAAGGTAGTGGTGGTGGTTGTAAAGCTTCTAGGCAAGGGAGTTCCTCTAAAGAATTCCTTGATTGCATCATATACATCTTCTTTAATGGTCTCCCAACATTCCTGAAAGAAAATAGAACTAAAACCATCAGGCCCAACAACACTGTCTCTATTAATGTTAAAAATCACCTCTTTAGTTCCCTCCAAAGTAGGCAGACTACTCAAAGATTCAAGATGTTCCTCAAGGATGAGGGGAAGCTGGAATGGCAACTCCAAATCAGTGTCTATATGTGTTGGATGTGAGGAGCTCTTCAAAGAAGTTGGCAGCAGACAACTTGATTTGCTCAAAATTAGTGATCTCTTGCCCATTGTCCAGAATTCGATGGATGACTGACTTAGTTCTCTTCTTCTTGACCACTGAATGGAAATACCTAGTATTCCTTTCCCAGCTTTCAGCCACTTACAATTGCTTTTTTGCCTCCAAAAACTGATTCAAGATGGAGGGCCTGAACAAGCTCTGCATTGCATTTCTGAAGGTGGATCAAGTTGGTGTCACTAAGTTAGCTATCAAACTTTTTCTCAGCAGCAGTGGCTTTGGCTTTAGCTTGGTCAACTCCATCAAAGACATTGCCAAAAGTGTTTTAGTTCCACTCCTTTAATAGGTCCTTAATTCTATATAACTTCTGTTGGAGCCTATACATTCCAGTCTCACAAATAGGCAAGTTCCAAGAGTGTTGAATAATGTTATGAAATGTGTGATGCTTGGCCCACATATTTTGGAACCTGAAGGATGAAGGTCCCCTGGTTCCAGCATTTAGAGGTGACAAGAAGAGGGTGGTGGTCTAAATGCCTTTTTGGTAGATGAGATACTCTGGCTCAATTGAAGGTGTCAACACAGTCCTGTGAATAGAAGACTCTATCAAGTTTTTTTAGTCCACATATATTTCTCTCCTTCAAATCCAGCATCAATAAGACTAGTGTCAAGGATCATCTCCCTGAAATCCTCCATAGGTCCAAGGTTGTCACTAATTCCTCCTTGATTTTCAGAATCATGGAGTATGGTATTAAAATCTCCTCCCACAATCTAGGGGATATTGATAGATGCAATGTTAGACAATTCCCTCCTCAGGGCTCTTCTAGGAGTACGATTACACTTGGCATAAATAAAACTTCTAAAGACATCAACAGGGATCAGTCCAGAAGATAATTTGATATGTAAAAACTGTGGGTTATCAACAAAACCTGGAAGTTAATATCATATGATGCAAACAAATAAATTTTATTATTGACATTAGAACACACAGACTGGAATCTATGAGTGCGAGTAAACAAAGCAGCATCAAGATTAACAAAGGATTCTAAAAGCACAAGAATATGAGGCGTGTTATCATTTAACTTGTCAGAAAGAATTTTTTGTTTACTAGCTTTACCAACCCTCTTATATTCCAAATGATAATCTTAATCATGTTAAAATTGTAGAGATGAAGAAGAAGAGGATCTAGTATTCCTCTTGTAGGAAGATTTAGGACAGCTATTACTTTTACCCTTTTTACCTTTTAGATGTGGTGGTGGGCTTGTTGGAGGGTGTAATTTCCTCCAATGATTTGTTTCTTTTGTGCCTTTTGGTAGTAGTAGCTTCTTCAAGTAGAATGCTTTGGGTTGAAGGGGTTGCATCAGCTTCTCTAGGGGGGTTCATGCTTGATGCCTCATTTTGGTCCTCTAATGCCAAAACTTGTGTATCTCCATTACGTTGTTCCTGTTCCTCAATTTGGATATGATGTTCTTCTCTGTTCTGGTGTCTCAAAAAGGGGCTGGTGGGTTGTTCCTCATCCATATCCTCAAGGCTCTGGAAGCAGTTAAACATGGGAGTACAGTCTCCCTCCTCATCCTGCTCTGGTTATGAGCTCACATTATGATATGCCATATGGTAAGCGACATTGCTGCCTGTGTCCCTTACTTTTCTAATATGTGCACTACAAAAAATGTTTCTTTGTGTGACCAATTTTATGTGAGGAAATTAAATATTGTCACATAAGAAAATTTAATACGAGAAATATTTTTTCCTCACATTAGGCTTTTCATATTATGAGGAGTTCTAATTACCTTACAAAAGCATGGATCAATTGTGAGGAAATTATCTTTTTATCACAATAATATTTAATTTCTCACAAATAAATTTGATGTAAATATGTTAAAAAAAATTCTCACAATACATAAACAAAGGAATAAAGATATTTTATTCTCACTATTTCATATTATTATTGTGATGAAATTATACGTCATCACATTAAATATCATATATTGTGACGAAATTTGTATCCTCACATTAAGCATCACATAATGTGACGAATTTTTATTTCCTTGTAATTGCATCCATTTTTTTAAAACAAATTAAAATTTTATCACAAAATAAAAATTATTTCTTCACAATTAATTAGTATATCATGACCAAAAAAAAAATCTCACAACAACTATGAGGGAAGAAAAATATTTCCCTCCTATAAATAATTGCCTTTCCCTCATTAATATTCTCTTTTGTTTAGTATTTTTTTTTATTTTTTTAAAAATATTTATGTGAGAATTTATTTTTTTTATTTGCGATTAAATTTTATACTTAATAAAATAATATTTTATTGTCTCATTTTTTTCTTTGTTAAGTATTTTTTAAGTATGAAAAAAAATTCTCCACATGTCAATTTCAAAACCTCATCTTAAATTAAATAAATAATTTTTTTTAAAGAATATATATAATTAATTTTATAAAATGTAGAAAATGATATATTTGAAAATTTCCAAAACTCTTTAGTCTTCCTTATTTCTTGCTCAACTCAACAGAGCTTATTTCTTCCTCAAATTCTCTTCCTATCATATGTTTTTACTTTCATCAACAATCAATCATCACTCTTGCCAATCAACACAGGTATTTATTTCTTCTCTTATATTAGTTTTTGAAAGAAAAATTTGATAAAAGTTCAAGAATTTTTCAGAACAATTTGGCGAATGTTACTGTAATTCGTCGGAAGGATTTCATATACATAGAGTAGATGCGAATTTCGCCTGACGATGGCGAAATTCAGCCTGTACAGGGGCGGATTTGCCCCTATACAGGGGGGGGGGGGGGGGAATTTGCTTCTGTTACAAAGGCGATTCCCCCTGTATAGGGGCAGATTTTCGCATGCAACAGAGGTAGATTTCGCCTATGTAAATCTGCCTCTATTACCATAACAGAGGCGAACTCGCATATGTCTTGCCTCTGTACGGGGCCTAATTTTGCGTCCGTGTAGAATTTTTTTTCACTATATACATAGGCAAATATGTCTTTGTAATACATATTTTTGAAATATGAAATGTATATTTTCTAATGGAATTAACTAATGATACTCTGATATTCTTTACAGGAAAAACGCAATTAGAAGTTACGAGTACAATTCAAAAAGTGCAGTAATTTTCCTATTAACATAAGTTGCATTTTCTTTATCATAAACTTATATGCTTCTCTCTTTTTTACATTGAGTTATTTATTTTTACTATATGTTTTTAGTTTGATTAATTTGCTTATTCCATTAAGTATATTATTCAATGTATACTTATGCTTGAACATGCATTGTCGGATGATGGTTATGTGTGCAAAGTTTTAACTGTCTTGGTTGTGGATTTTGTTTTGAATGAACCTTGCCTTTTCAATTATCTGGGAGTTTTTTTTTTTATCTATGGGGTTAATTTCTCTATTCCTTTTTGCAACAACCTTAATTTACTTTTTTCTCATTTACTTGTCTAACATGAAAAAGTATAAGTGCAATATTATATATATGTAACACTATTTGTTGGAAATATAAGTTAATATAAAACATATTATCTGTAGGGACAACGTAATGGATAAAAGTTGGACGAATGAGACAAATACCTTTTCTGAGTCATACATTAAAGGTATGGAATCATTTCTCAACTTTGCAAAGGAAAATGCTATGGGGCCTGCCAACATGATTCATTGTCTTTGTCGTTCTTGCAATAATACAAGGTTCAAATCTTTTTAATGAAGTTAAGTTTAATCTGCATACAAATGGTTTCTCATATAATTACCCTAATTGGATATTAAATTGGGAGAAAGTACATATCTTTAGTGATGATGAGAATGAACACGATCTTATAGATGATAATTTGATGAATGCTCAATCATCTAACTTGCATAATGATATTACTGAAATGTTAGATGAAATGAGCGAGGTTCAAAATTTTCAGAGGGAAACAGAAAGTTTTATAAACTTATTAAGAGATGCAAAATGCGAACAATACCCAGGTTGTAAAAACTCGTTGTTATCTGTAATTGTGGAATTGCTTCATATTAAAGTGATGGAAAAATGGAGCAACAAAAGCTTTAATATGTTGTTTGTGTATTTAAAAGAGATGTTGCTAGAAGGTGAGATACTTCTTTCATCACTTTACGGAGCGAAAAAGATCCTAGCTGAGATGTGAATAGGATATAAAAAAATTTATGCTTGTAAGAATGATTGTGCACTCTTCTACAAAGACAATGTAGACAAAAACAAATGCCCCATCTGTGGTGAATCAAGATGGAAGTCTAATGATGCTAAGAGGAATGTCCCACATAAGATATTGAGATACTTTCCATTGAAGCCAAGACTGCAAAGACTTTTTATGTCTAAGCAAATAGCTTCTAATATGAGGTGGCATAAGGATAGAAGAAAAGATGAATTAGGCACTATGAGACATCCTGTTGATTCTCCGGCTTGGAAGCATTTCGATGAGAAATATTCTCATTTTGCTCAAGATCCTCGTAATGTGAAATTGGGGTTGGCGACGGATGGTTTTACCCCTTGGTCAATTTAGGCAACTCATACAGCATTGGCCTATTATTCTTGTTCCATACAACTTGCCACCTTATGAATGCTTGAAAGAAGAATATATTATGATGTCTTTGCTTATACCAGGCCCACGTGCATCTGGTAAAGATATTGATGTCTATTTAAGGCCTTTAGTTGATGAATTGAGAGAAATGTGGAATATAGGTGTTGAGACCTTTGATGTTTACAACAAGGAAAAGTTTCAACCGCATGCTGCAATTTTGTGAACTATAAGTGATTTTCCTAGGTATGGTTCTGTATCCAGTTAGGTAACAAGTGGTTATATAGCATATCCTTATTGTTTTGACCAAACCCGCTCTAGGAGGTTCAGGATAAAAACTTACTTCATGGGACATCGTTGTTATCTGGCAAAAACTCATTCCTGGCGTAAGAACAAAGATGCTTTTGATGGGGAAGTGGAATATCGATCAAAACCCAAGGAACTATCTGGAGATAATGTGTTATATTGGCTAGCTAGATAGCCGATCTGATTTGTTTCCAAAATCTGGAAAACATCGAAGTTCTCAGCAAGCCAATTGGGTTAAGAAAAATATTTTCTTTGAGTTACCATATTGAAACGAATTAATGATCAGGCATAATCTTGATGTGATGCATATTAAGAAAAATATATGTGATAATGTTATAGGAAAATTGTTGGATATTAAGGGAAAAATGAAAGATACCGAAAATGCACGTGAAAATTTACTTGACATGGGAATTAGAGATGGGTTGCACATCAAAGTTCGTACGAGTGACAATAAATTTATAAAGCTAGTTGCATGTTATACAATGTCCACCAGTGAAAAGAATGGATTTTATGAATTCCTAAAATCTATTAAGTTTCCTTATGGTTATGCTGCAAATATTTCAAGATGTGTAAAAGAAAACAAAATACTGGTTTGAAATCACATGATTGCCATGTTATTCTTCAACAATTTATCCTGGCAGGAATACGTGGTTATTTATGCAAGGAAGTAAATGAAGCTTTTTATAATCTTGGTGAGTTTTTTTTAGAATTATGTTCAAAGACGTTGAAGATGCTCGTATGCTACACTGCCTTTTAAATTGAACCAAAATTAGTCTTCTTTCTCTTTTGGACCTCTCAGACTCTAAAATGGTGTCATAAAGTCAAAATAAAGAGTGGTGTTGTGTCGTTCTGCGTTGATGCAGTCCAGTTTCACATTTTACCAGTTTAGTAGATAATCGATTATTGATCTATTGTTGTACATGTGATGTTATTAAATATATTTTTTAATTATTTTATAGTGAACGACGTCGCATGAGGTTTGACTTTAGATATTTTATTGCTAATATATTGCAAGTTGGTTCATTTTGTATTTTTTTTAATTGTTCTATAAATACTTTTTTTTTTCTTTTGTTCCAATCACTTCAGTAGGAAATGATGTCGTGTTGATGCGTGTGTTGTTGATGCATTGCCCTTTCCGATTGGTTTGGATACGTCTCTTGGGAATGTGGTGTTTGTGCGTGTATGCGAGTTTGATTTTCTAGTTTAATGGCTAGCCTCTACTACTCGTAGTGGTCTTGTGCATGTGTTTGTTGGATACAGTTGTGCTTTATTATGTATATTTAAGTAATAAAAAACCGTAAATGTATTTCTTCTGTTGTAGAGTACTTCTTGATTTTTGTGGGGCTTTACTATTTTTTTGTAGTGGAATTTTCAAAAGTTGTATTTTTGTGGTTGATATTGTCGTTGGTGCGTCATTGGCGAATGTTGGTGTGCTGGTGGGAGATCTTCTTGAAAGCGAGTAGATTGGCCGTGAACGTGGTGGAAGCGCTGAATGAGTAAAATAAAAAAAAATAACCGGATTCAAGAGGTGTGCCCTTAAATTGTTTCCTGGCTATCGGTGTATAGATCGTAGAGACATAAACAAAATACTAGATCTAGGATCTAGGCTATAGCATTAAGGAGAAAACAGGTATGTAAATGAATCTTACCCTTGTTGCTTTCTCGTAAAGGCTACACACATTGTTCCCTTTTTTATCGAGATCAGGTGTTCGTGCATCCAAGGATCCAACGTAGAAGCCCTCTAATCTCGTCGACACCACACCAAGAATGTGAAATTTGTCCTCGTGCTAGCAAGGAACAAATCAAGGAAGAGATGGGACCGAGAACTACACTATTGCTTAGTGTATTTCCAATCTACCTTTGTTCTTGTCTTGGTTCTAAACCAAGAAGAACATGAGAGGTTTGGAGAAGGGAGATGGAGCACAAAAACTTTAGAGTTTCTTTAGGGAGAAATCAGCTAGGGTTGTGCATTTTCAGTAGTGGAAGAGTTGGAATACAGTTGAGAAAAGGGAAGAAGGCCTAGTCAACTAGGTAACTTCCCTATCTCCACCAACTTTCCATAAACTCTCTCCATCACCTTACCCGTGAATTTTCAGAAATTAAAAGTCCCTAATAGCCGAATTTGCTACCTTCAAAACGTGGTAAGTTGACCTAGCCAAGGTCAACATGGGCTAGGGTGCACTTGAACCAGCCTCAATTAATTTGTTCAACAAATTAAACTGAGTCCAATAACTAATTTTATTGGGCTTATAATTTAATTCAGTTAAATAAAATACCCAACAAAGAAAGTCCAAGTGAATATTTAGTCCAATTAAATATTCACAAGCTCAAAAATGCGCTTAATTAATTAAATGAATCCAAGGCACTTAATTAATTAAGCCCAAATAAATATAACTAGTCCAATTAATTATTCCTAGTCCATTTCTAATCAATGAATTCAATCCATTAAGGGCACATTTACTTTGAGTGATTAACAAGGATATCCTTGTTAATCACTAATAATATGGTGTTTACTTCAATTTTAGCAGGCCCGTTGTTAGTTACTTGCGCCCGACATGAGTGCAGATTAGGTTGTGATTTGAGTCCTTATTTGTAGTGTAGTATTATTGAGTCCTTATGGCCCACTAGATGATGATAAAATGTTGTCTTCCAATTATGTCCTTACCTTTTTGCTGAAAGTGACAATCTTGCCCCTGAATATCAATAAATTGTCCCTACCAACCACCTGCAAATCTTTTTCCAATGTCAGACACTTTTTGACAAAAGGTACTTAGATGCAAGGTTTAAGTGTTCCTCTTCTTGTTCAAACAATATCTTTATTTGTTGTTCAATTATTCGTAGAAGGTGAGTTAGTTCTCTCATTCCTCTTCTCACATTGTTTCTTCTTATACTCGTTAACATCATAACACTCTTCTGTTTTGTCTATTGGATATTGTTCACTACATCAGAAATTTTTTCCCTTACGTTTTACATGGACATTTCCTTACAAATGCAGCTCAGGTGACGTTGTTGCATTGTTCCTGGTATTCTCCCATTTCTGACTCAAGCGCAGTCTTCTTCTGCACGGTTTGCTCGATTGAAGCTGCAGCCATCTACACTAAAACTGTACGATATTGGATTTCAAACTTTGTTTCTGTGGTTCTTGGAAACCTAAAGATACATGTGCTTTTTATGTTTTTTCGTGTAATGTGTTCTGCAAATCTACTAGAGTCGTAAATGCAATTGTTTTTTTTATTTGCTGTGCAAATCTTATAAGGATCAACATTTTTTATGTATGTTCTCGTTCTGTGCTCTGCAAATCTACTGAAAAAGGTACACACTTAATATTGTATTCACGCACATGCTAATATTAGATCTATGTAATTAAATAGTTTGTTCTTTTTTCCCCAAATATTTACTGAATTCATTTTCCGCGGTCAATTTGGTGTTGGTACTTTGTAAATTTCAAGAGCCTAAATGTGGGTTGCTTGATTATTGAATGCTTTTCTACTTCCCCTTTACTCACTTCTTTAAACGATGCTACATAACTTTTTTACTTGGTGTTGTTTTAATTTATAGGATGAATAGAACACAATGTTTAAAGGGTTTTCGTGGCTATCCAACTTATTGTCCTTGCGATTACCTTTGCATTGTACTTGTTTTGTTATGTGATCCGACAACGCCAACGTCAATCTCGCAATGTTAATTCCATTGGAAGACGTCGGTAAAAAATAAAATATAGGATACCTGACCAGGTGTCACGGACGGACTCTTTTGTCGCAGCGAAATATCTCTTTTTCGCCCGTGATGCCTCTCGGGTTGCACTCAACCTTCTTCTACGTACGTTAATCCTCTAATATTTATACTTTGGTTCACGCAAGATATGACTAGGATCAGATCGGTAGCGCCGTAGCATGGACATACGGAACACATCATGTATTTGCGACAACTCCGCTGGTAATGCTAATTGATAAGTTAGTGGTCCAACTCGCTCAATAATTTCATACGGCCCAATATACCTCGGACTTAACTTTTCTTGCTTACCGAATCTTAAGATTCCCTTCCATGGTGATACTTTCAGAAAAATCTTTTTCCACCTCATATTTCATTTCCCCACGATGTTTATCGACATAGCTCTTCTGTCGATCTTGTGCTGCCTTCAGATGTTTCTTGACCGTTTGTATCTTATCCATCATTTCTTGAACTAATTCAGGCCCTTCAAGTTGTTTTAATCCTTCAACATCCCAACAGATCGGACTACGACATTTCCTTCCGTACAAAGCCATACCAATACTCGAAAGAAAATTATTATTATATGCAAATTCCATCAGTGATAAATGATTATCCCAATTCCCTCTGAACTCAATTACGCAGGCTCTCATCATATCCTCTAACATCTGAATGATCCTTTCTGATTGTCCATATGTTTGAGGATGAAATGTTGTACTGAAGTGCAAGCTTGTACCTAATGTCCTTTGCAAGCTTCCCCAGAATTGAGAAGAAAATCGAGGATCTCTATCGGAGACTATAGAAGTAGGAATTCCATGTAATCTCACAATTTCTGAAACATATAACTCATCCAACTTATCCAATGAATCATTTTATCTTACTGGCAAAAAGTGAGCAGATTTAGTCAATCTATCCACGATCACCCAAATGGCATCATATTTCCTGAACGTACGAGGTAATCCAGTGACAAAATCCATAGTAATCTTTTCCCATTCCCATTCAGGTATAGATAAAGGATGAAGCTGGTGCTTGGTGTTCAACTTTAACCTGCTGACAAGTTAAACATCTAGCCACAAACTCTGCGACATCTTTCTTCATTGTCTCCCACCTGTAGTGGGGTCTCAAATCCCGATACATCTTGGTACTGCCAGGATGCAATGCATACGGTACATAATGCCCCTCGTGCATGATTTTCATTCTCAATTCTTCTTTATTCGGCACACACAAACGCTTCTCATTTAATAACATACCATCTTCCTGTACTATAAATTGATCGTTCTTTCCTTCCTGCACCTTGGCTTTCATATTCTGCAAGTACGTATCACTGTTTTGTGCATTCTTAATTTTATCCCTAAGGTAGGGCTTCACTTGCAAAGTAGCGAATAAAATATCATCACCAACGCTAAAAATCACATTCATTGCTTTGGGGGCAGTTAAATACTCCACATTATAGCAAATCATACCTGCTAGTTGGTCCACCGTCTTTCTACTCAAAGCATCTACAACTACATTTACCTTGCCAGGATTATGACCAATAGTACCATCGTAGTCCTTCAACAGCTCGATCCATCTTCTCTGTCTCAAATTCAACTCCTTCTGTGTTGAATATACTTTAAACATTTATGATCTGTAAATATTTGAAATGCTTCTCCATACAAATAGTGCCTCCAAATTTTCAATGCATGCACAATAGTTGTCAGTTCTAGATCATGAGTTGGATAGTTCAGTTCATGCGGCATCAATTGCCTCGAAGCATAAGCTATAACCCTGCCATGATGCATCAAAACACATCCAAATCATTGCCGTAAAGCATCAGTATATATCACATATCCTCCATTTTCAGATGACAATGCAAGAATAGGTGTTGAGGTAAGTCTTTTTTTTTTTTAACTCTTCAAAACTCTGATCACACATGTTATTCCAGTTGAACAGTGCATTTTGATTTAACAAATTCGTCAAAGGTTTTGCAACAACAGAGAAATATTTTACAAATCTTCTAAAGTAACCAGCCAATCTCAAAAAACTTTGAATTTTCGATGTATTTTTAGGTGGCTCCCAGTCTAAAATAGCTTTAACTTTTGCCGAATTAGGTTGTACCCCTTTTTTTGACACAACATGCCCTAAGAAAGCAATCTCCTCCATCTAAATTCACATTTGCTAAATTTAGCATACAATTGCTTTTCTCTCAAGATTTGTAAAACTGTCCTTAAATGTTGTACATGTTCCTCATGACTACTAGAGTATATCAGAATATCATCAATAAACACAATCACAAATTGATCAAGGATTGGCTGTAAGGTTTTGTTCATCAATGACATGAATGCGGCAGGGGCATTTGTTAACTCAAATGGCATAACAACAAATTCGTAATGGCCATACCCGGTTCGAAAAGTTGTCTTTGAAATAGACCCTTCTTTGATCCGTAATTGCCAATACCCTAATCTCAAATCAATTTTAAAAAATACAGTTTCACCCTTTAATTGGTCAAGCATATCATCTATCTGTGGAAGAGGATACTTATTCTTAATTCTGATTTGGTTTAATCGTCTATAATCAACACATAATCTCATACTCCCATCTTTCTTCTTTACGAACAACACTGGTGTTCCCCAAGGTAAAATACTTGGTTATATAAACCCTTTATCCAGTAATTCTTCTAACTGTGTCTTTAATTCTTTCGGTTCTAGTGGAGCCATTCTATATGGTGCAATCGAAATAGGTGGTGCCCCAAGAATAGTTCTATTTTAAAATTCACTTCTCGATGAGGTGGTAACCCAAGTAATTCTTCTGCAAAAACATTAAGAAATTCCCTAACTACTGGAACATCTGACACACCTGGACTGGCCTTCATAGTATCACGTACACTAGCTAGATATGCTTCGCACCCTCCTTTAATCAAATTAAAAAGTAGTCATAGCAGAAATTAAATAGTTAGGTATAACATTTCTTTCTTCCACTATACCATCTTCATTTGCCCATTGATTTCTACAGCCACTTCTTTTGTTTGACAGTCCGCTAAAGCATGATTACTAGATACCCAATCCATCCCCACAATGACGTCAAACTCCCTAAGGTTTATCACAACCAAATCCTCATATAGTGTAACACCATCCACTACTACTGGACAAGATCTCACTACTATATTGACAAGTATAACCCCACCAACAGGCATAGACACACACAAGTCATGCCTCAACGATTCAATACTAGCATGCACACGTGATGCAAAATCATGTGATATAAATGAACATGTAGATCTTGGATCAATTAGCACATGCGCACCAGAATTGCAAATAGAAAAGGAACCAGTAATAACCTCAGGTGCAATAGGAGCTTGTTCTCTGGTAATGGCATACACCCTTGCTCGTGGCTAAGGTTGACTACTTTGTCCTATGGATGTTGTAGAAATATTTTCGCTGCCTCGACCACTTCTTCCTCAACCCCTACTTGTACTAGCCTGTTGCAAATTTTCCCCCACACTACTTGATCCTGAAATTTGAGATCCATTGGCATCAACTCTCCACATAGGACAATCACTGACAATATGCCCTGGTTGGTGGCAATGATACACACGATTAGCTGGACTCCCCAACATTCACCGGTGTGTTTCCTACCGTAATTCGTGCGTGAGGGAATAGACCTTCCACTAAACAATCTGGTAGACCCCCCCTACTCGAGGATACTGACGGGGACCTATTAGTTTGATTCATTCCTCGGTCTCTGTACCCACCTCTCTGAAAACAAGAACCCTTAAAGGAAACTGCACCACTTGGTCACTCTGTAAAGTTAGGATTACCTGTCCACTTATTCCGTTTAACTTCAGCAGAACTCCTTTCTTGTGATGTCTTTTCTGCTCTCAATGCTGCTTCCAGAAGTGTACTGTAACTCGGAGGTTTGATTGTTATCTTCTCTTGAATCTCAAGTCTTAGGCCTCTTTCAAATCTGTCTCTCCTCAATTCATCAGTACTTACCTCTTCTGGAGCATACTTAGATAGCCTCACAAATTGCAGCTCATACTCAGCAACAGACAAATCATTTTGCTTTAAACTCAAGGAATTCAACTTTCTCATGGTTTCTATAGACCAGTGGAGTGTACTTCTCAGCAAATTCCCTTAATAAACCACTCCAAGTTAGTGTGATTGGTCGATTCCTACTCCCTGGAACAGATTCCCACCAATCCAATGCATCTTTCTCCAATAAAGACACCGCGTACCTTAAATTTTGTCCAGAAGTGCATTCAATTCGGTCTAAAACTCTTTCTGTATGTCTTAACCATTCTTCTGCTTCTACAGGATCAGTTGTACCGGCAAACACCTTCGCTCCTTGCCTTCTAACTATCTCATAGTTTTTATCAATGACTACATTTTGTGGTTGGGGTTAGGTTGGTGGAGCCATCCTCTGCATAAAGTTTAGGAATTATTGCATAAAAGGATTTACTTTTGGTTGGAGACATATCTATTCTGGGCTTCTAACCCCTGATGTTCAGATGCATGATCATGACCGTGTATAGACTCTAATGACTCAGTTGGGCCAGCAGCGTTTTCACTGGACGCTTCCATCTTATATGAAATGCACATGTATAATTAGACTCATAATATATATTTTACGTATAATACCACATATCTTCAAATATCCCTAGAGAATCTAATCCCCTCTCTGAAACCACCAAATGTAGTACCCTCTAACGGCACTACAACTATATCTCCCTTAAATATCACACTTAATGTAAACCCTATTTATATATATAATTATGCATATAATCTAGTCCCTGCTGAGCATATATACACATAGTTTCATCATCACAACAAGCATATTTTATCATCTCATCCACAAGATCATATATATATATATATATGCATATCACTTACGACAAAAGTGGAACTATTGTAATTAGTTCACATGTCATTCTCGCTTTTAATCCAAAATGAGACTTCTATTTCTAGTTACGATGAGGACAAAACTGCATATTGGCCCGACCTAACTGGAATGCAAAATGTGGACCTAGTTCTCGTGAGTAGGCACAACAAAATCTACACCTGAAAAATATTAGTAGGGGGATGAGCCTACAACTCCATAAGTAAAATAACCGGTACCAACTATACACGCACCTCAAATATAGTTTCAACAAGACAAAATAAGCAACGTACATAAAATAAAATTTTATCAAGCACACTTCGTTTTATTTCTCCACGTAATCATCTCATAACAAGACAATCAATCAAACTGGTATTTTTCCTAGTTGGCTTACCGGAAAGGTGATATAGTGTTTTTCTCCACTGACTCAACCTCACTATTCATTCATACATATATATGAATCCCCTTGACATGCCACACAGGTTCATCAATCTTATTTCGCATCATAGCTCTTTCATTTCACATCATAGCTCTTTTCACATTGCATCATAGCTCTTTCATATCGCACCACAGATCTTTTCATTTCATTTTGCCACATAGGTTATTCAACAACATGAAGGGGGTATTCATATCATAATTACATTCAATTTTCATCACTCCCTAGATTCGACATATCACCATTCTTGTAAGCCAACTTATCAAATAAAAGCCCATACCAACACATTATCATTTGCAAGCACCAACAACACATCATTCAACAAATAGAATATTTCAATGTGTTTCATCATTTCACTTTCACAATATTAATTGTTCAAATCAAATGACCAATAACTCATAGAATTCAACATAAATTAATTCTAACACGAATCACAGACTTACACAAAAGTAGTGTCACAAGAAAGAACACATATATAGATACTAATTATTTACTTACATAACACTAATAAGAAAAGGAACATATATAGGCAGACATAATTATTTACTTACGTCGATTTTACCGGTTTAGTTAGTAGATAAGGAGTTGTTCAATCCTCTACTTTATTCTCTATGTCCTATAATAAATTACAATTCATATAATTAATATATTGAGAACGTTGTAATTTTTAAATAAAATATCAAATATATTTATACATTTTCCACCAAGCATTTTATGTTTCATTTCTAATAAAATTCAAATCCCCGTTTTGTTTCCTTCTAAATACTTAGACAACCCAAGCTTCTCAATTATATATGTATAAATAGTTGCTTATCTCATAACAATTTATTTTATTAAACTCCTAATCTTTTATAGTTATCTTTCTTAATAACATTACTAAATCGAATTATCTCAAAAATTATATAACCTTAGAATAACATAATATTTCTCAAATATACATTTCTATGTTTCCGGTAATTTATTATCAATCTCTTGTTTATTATAGTAATTAATCAAGTACACAACTAATATTACTCAGGATACATCCATAAATCAATGAACCAATTATAAAACTAAATAGTGTTATCAAAAAATATTATTATTAATTAAAAATTATGTGCATAAAATTATTCTTCTCCTTGAGCTTAACTGAATGAGTTAATTCAAATAGTTACACGGTATTATCTTTACAAAATCAGAATTACTGGGAATTCTACTCAATGAACAGAATTGAATGTTAACTAGTACAATTAATGTAGGTAACCACTCAAATTTAAAAGGGGCAGTTAAAGATAACTAGTTAGCTTATTAAACATTAACTAATTATATAATTATATTGTTTAAAAAAAAGTTAATCATAATTTTTCATGGAATGAGGCATACCTCCATTTTATGTTTTTGCTCTCTGATGTGCTTTTCTAACTTATATATATATATATTTTACAACTTTACAAAATTTATGCTTTAGTCCCTAAAGTTTTAAAATTATAAAATTTAACAACAATTATCTTATAAAGTTTCAAATTTAGTCCCTATAATATTTTAATATATTCAAAATTCAAACACATGATTTAGATTTTCTTAATAATTACTAATTAGTTTATCAATTATATATAATATTCTATGACATCACACCCGCTCACTATTATGTTTCATGGTGGTTGGGAGAACGATTCGTGTTGGCTACCATCATTGTTGGATGTCCATTTTGTAGATGATGGAGGTGACGTTTATTCTATCCAACCAATTCAAACTCAACCCATCGAACAATATCGAAACCAATTCATTCAAACTCAAACCAAACCCAATCCAACCCGTCACCACTATTTCCAATCATTATACATATCTAAACCATGTGCAATATATAACTAATCAAATGCAAAGAAATAACAACTCTACCAAAAACCTAATTTTCAGTCTCTATCCGAGCATCGTGATCTCACATTAATTAAACTTTACAAAATTCTTAATGCAATAACATAAAATACCGGACCTCCACAATATTTATTAATAGCCATGTCACATTTACCTAAATAAAAATGGAAGACCTTATAATTTGCTCAAAGAAATATTTAAATTTCTCCATAGTTATCTACTTTTGTAGGGTAGTACTAGGAGAAGACATTGTGGCCGTACATTCAAAAATCAGGTGTGGCCCTGGTCAACTCTTGACAGACGTCTGCATTACGTGGCAATCAATCCAACCAATGGCACCGTGTTGTTACAATTTGGAAGTCAACCTAGTGGCGGCGCATACTCGCTTAGATTTTGCTTGGAATGTCAGCAAACCGTTGATTAATATATTTGGTGAAGTTGCTGTGATCATACGGACGGCCTTGATGGGCCCAGCCTGTGCGTGGACCATCTCCACCACCTCTCTGTTTCCTGTGGGCTAATTGATGTAATCCACTATGCTAATGTTCAATTTCCCAACTTGTAATCTTGACCAAATTTTTGCACTTAATTTACATTATTTTTGCATGCTAGTCTTTTATTTATATTTAGCTGGCCATCGTGGCATACCATTCCTACATGCATATAATATATAGTTTTTTACGTTTAAGAAGGAAAGAGAGAAAAAATTAATTTATCAATTAATATAAAACTTGAAAAGTTGAATAAAGTAATTATCGTATCAATTGAGGGTTATTTATGATATTACAAAAAAGTGGTGCGACAGTATTACTAACAGTCATTTGTGCGTAAAAAATAATTTTTTTTATATAATAGGATATCAATTAATATAAAACTTGAAAAGTTGAATAAAGTAATTATCGTATCAATTGAGGGTTATTTATAATATTACAAAAAAGTGGTGCGACAGTATTACTAACCGTCATTTGTGTGTAAAAAATAATTTTTTTTATATAATAGGATAGATATAGACCTAAGATTTAAACAAAAATTAATAATTGTGATCGGCGTTTAACTTATTAAATTAAATGAAAGTTTTGATTTTGTCGGGTGAGCATATTTTGACTTTTAATTTTTTTTTTTTTTTTGCATGTTATCTTTTTTTCTTTTTTTAAATGTATACCCAATTTAGACATAAGTTTCAAGGGAAAAATAAAAACAAAATCTAATAAATATGATCAATACGTAACTTAATCAAATTAAATCAGAAGTTTGGTTTATCGAATAATACTAGAAGAAATGTGATTTTTGCTACAGTTAATTATTATAGTAAAAAAAAAAAAAAAAGAGACAAATACAAATTAACTATGGACTTTACAATGGTGATTAGCCTTTATTTCTACAAGTGAAGTCAAAACATTGGCTATAGTTAAAACCACGGCACATATTAATTGATTAATGATGACAAAAATTTAAGTTATCGTATTGGAAAAAATTGTATTTTATGTCTCATAATTTACGTCGTTTGTGATTTTAGTCCCATTAATTTTCGACGTTGCAATTTTAGTCCCATAAATCCACAAACGTTGCAATTTTAATCTCATTGATAGATTCCATTAAAAACTTAACAGATGGATGCACGTGCTCCGTTAACTTAACCCATGTTTGACTAGAAGCACGTGCCGTGCACGTACTCCATCCGTTAAGTTTTTATTGGAATCTATCCATGGGACTAAAACTGCAACGTTTGTGGATTTATTGGACTAAAATTGCTATGTCAAAAATTAATGGGACAAAAATTGCAACTGTATAAGTTATGTGAGGTCAAATGCAATTTTTCCTATCGTATTGACTTTGTTTTACTATGTTTAATAGTATCGATTTACTACGATTTTTCAGTTATGATGATTTATAATGTAAAGAAAAATTATTTATTTTTTAGTACAAGTATACTTTGACTTACCAAGAATAATAATCACATTTGTTCGAAAACTTATGATCGGACATATAACTTATCATATATTTAAAATCGATAATCGCGTAAGGGATAAGAACTCAAAAATAATTTCGGATTATTATTATAGTAGAGATTAAATTTATCCGACACGTATAATAGTGTAATGTGACAATGACAATTGATATATCTTAATATTTCCGACACAAAAAGTCTTTAAAATAATAAAATGACAGTTATTGTATGATTGCAACAGGCAAAAGCAAAACAAATTGCACAATGAACTCCACGCGTTGAATTAAGACACAAGTAATCATATCGTTAATTATCCTAATCCGTATTATACAGATAACCTAAATATTAGTTGAGTATTACAGCATAAAACATAATTATATATTAATATCTTAAGGGTAAATTACATTTTTGGTCCCATAAGTGAACCTGTTTTCAATCTTAGTCCCACAATGTCTACCATTCGCGAATTACGCCTCATAAGTGGATTTTTTTTTTCTAATTTGAGGACTTATTGGGGATTTCCGTTAATTAAGTTAACGGAAGTTGGATCTCCGTTAAGTGGACCGATTTTTTGGAGGGAAATTAACCATCCTTCAACCACTTTTGAAGGAAAATTAACTCACTTCTTCTTGTTCTTATAAGAACTCATTTATTTATTATTTTTTCCATATTTACCAACAAGCGAAACTTAAAATGGCTGCAATTTCTTTATATATAATATATTTCTATTTTCATTTGTACAAATTAAATTTTTAGGTGGAAAAAAAAAACAGAAATACAAATACAAAAAGTAGAACAACAATTACTAAAACATAAATTGCATCTTTAGAACTTTGATGTTCAATTACTGGCACCAGAAATTCAGTACAGGATTTCTATTTTTTGTATTTGTATTTCTTTTTTTTTCAACTTAAAAATTTAACTTGTACAAATGAAAATAGAAAGATATTATATATAAAGAAATTGCAGCCATTTTATGTTTTGTTGTTGGTAAATATAGAAAAAATAAGAAATAAATGAGTTCTTATCAGAACAAGAAGAAGTGAGTTAATTTCGCTCCAAAAGTGGTTGAAAGATAGTCAATTTCCCTCCAAAATCGGTTCACTTAACGGAGATCCAACTTTCGTTAACTTCATTAACGGAAATCCCCAATGAGTCCTCAAATTGAAAAAAAAAATCCACTTATGGGGCGTAATTCGCGAATGGTAGACATTGTGGGACTAAAATTGGAAACAAGTCCACTTATGGGACCAAAAATATAATTTACCCAATATCTTAACTTGTCCCTTGTGTGCGTGCAAACCCTGCACGTGAAATCAAAACGTCGTGACTTCGAGTCCAACGAATATAAGTATATGTTTACCTTTTTAGTAATTTTTTGTTCTTTTGTCTTGTTGGAATCTATTTGTTGATTTAAATTATCGATTTATTGAATCGATAATGTATTCAATGATCTTGAATTGCATACTATAAAAATATAAAGTGTTAATTATATTTACACCCTTGATCTATGGTCTATTTACACAAACTGTCCATGTATTTTAAAAAATTATACATACACCCACAAGAAACGTAAACATCCTTTACACAAACCACTCCTACCTTTTGAAAAATTACACATACACTCCCCTGAAAGGTCAACATCATTACAGAAACTATCCTATTTTTTTGCTGTTAGGGTTGGTTTCTATAATTACGCAAAAGACAAGAACAATTTGCATCAATAGATCATAGACCAATGGTGTAAATATAACCTTTTCAAATATATGTATATAATTATATCGGTGAATTACAATGACATCCTCTAAGGTTTGGCATAATTACGAATACCCCATCCCTTTTTTAAAAATTACAAATACTCCCTTAAGGTTTGTAATTCTTAATTTGAGTCCTGGAATTGTCCATTTTGCCATTGATGTTTTTTTAAAAGATCGTAGAAAAATCAGTCGAGTCAAATTACATTATTGCTTCTCTCTGTAAAAAACGTAAGAAACCTCTCCATGCGCATTTTAGCCAAAAAAAAGTTTAAAAACTTTTTATAATTAATAAAAAAATTATTCAATTTGCATAAGGGCATTTTGATCAAGTCATCCATAAAAATGAACGAAAATAAGTTATTTGTTAGACGATTATAATCTCATAGAATATTTGTAATTTTTAAAAAAATAAAAAAATATTTATAATTATATCAAATCTCACAAAAGATGGTTGTAATTTTACCCTAATTATATATATTATAATACTCTAATTGGGGCTGGTCATGTACAGCAGAAGGAAACCAATTGCAGACACGCGAAACCAGTTCAATGCCAATCCACACGTTGGATTTGCCTGGATTTATTGTCAACGGTTTCGATAACATGACAATTTCCTGAGAAGCTTTCTGTCTCTGTCTCATATAAAAACCCGATTTCTCCACATTTCATTTGCATCATGCACCACTTTCAGCATTAATTCAAGGCAGAGAAAAGCACAAGAAAAAGGTTGAAGGAGAAAATGAAGCTAGTTTGGTCCCCGGAGACAGCCTCAAAAGCTTACCTCGACACCGTAAAATCGGTTAGTATGAACACGACAATGATAGTTTCATTCTTATGTTGTCCGTTTTAAAGGAGAGAAGAAACTAACTGCTCTTAGTTCTTGTTGTGCAGTGTGAGGTTTTTCAAGAACCAAGTGTAGCGGAAGTCGTCTCGGCCATGGCGGCCGGATGGAATGCGGGACTAGTGGTGGAGACGTGGTCGCGGGGCGGTGAGATAGCCACCAGCGTCGGCCTGGCCGTTGCAGCACACCACACGGGGGGACGACACGTTTGTATAGTTCTTGATGAAGAGTCGAGGGAGGAGTATGCGGAAGGGATGAGACAATTCGGGCGGTCGGCCTGTGAGATGATCGTAGGGGATGCGGAAGAAGCAATGGATGGACTAGAAGGGATTGATTTTCTTGTTGTGGATTGCAAGGGAAACAATGATGAGTTTGGAAGGGTAATTAGAGCGGCTAAACTAGGCGAAAGAGGGGCTGTTTTGGTGTGCAAGAATGCAAGCTCGAGAGGTGGCTCGGATTGCAGGTGGAGCAGCGTGCTAGACGGTCGGTCGAGGGTCGTTCGTTCGGTATTCTTGCCGGTGGGGAAAGGGTTGGATATAGCGCATGTCGGGGCGAAGGGCGGAAGGACCGGCGGAGGGAAGGGCCGAAGCAGGTGGATCAAACGCTTTGATCAGGATTCAGGTGAAGAGGTTGTCATCCGGAAATGATTGTTTTTGTCTGTAGAAGTGTAGGGGGGTGGTAGATGTAACATTTTTTTGTTTATTTTTTGTGGGTTCTTCATATAATTTGTCAAAAATTGTGAATAGATTTGATGGGCAGTTCTCTTTACTGTAGGTAATACTGGTTCTTGCGAGCATTATGATAGAAGTGAAATCTTGGTGTAGCCACATAAGTATATCACTTGTTCTAATCCAAATCGAATTTGATCGGATCTAAACCAATTATATAGTAAATGCAATACACTTATTATGTGATTGGTGTAAAGTTCAAAGGAAGCAATCAATCACATGACAAGTGTATCACACTTATTATGTGATTGGTTTGGTTCGATCTAATCTAGTTCTGATAAGAATTTCCGGGTCTCTCTAGTTTCCCTGCAGTATGGTCATACATAAAAATGACATCATATTCCTTGTGAACATGCGCAGAACATGAAAGCCACAGGGAACAACAAACATGCACAGCACGAACAAGGGAAACTCTATTCCTTGACATCAATAATAATAATTCTTTCAAATAGAAGTAATTGTCAACTTATGAAGTAGACAAGGAGCTGAATCTGCCCAAGATGAAGTACATCTTAAGTTTCTTGTGCTAAGTCAAATACACAATAACAAGGCTAGTGCAGGAAGGTTCATAGATTGATCCATTAATCGTGTGTGTCTGTGTGTGTGTTTCTTCCTTCTGCTGGAAGTCGTTGACTGGTTTTAAAGGCCGGTAAGGTTACTTTGCTGTTTGACAGATTCTTGGATCAAGAAAACGGCAAAAACGTCATATGAGACCTGTTGTCAAGAAAAGGAAACTATGTCTCTTTCGGCATGTAAATGTAGGTATAGACTATGCTTTTCTGCTCCGACAAGTTAGTCCCAACCATCTCGGCTCCTTCGTAGAGCTTTCTTTTGTGATTGGACTTTCTTCTTGTCTAGTCGTTTTTGCTCTGCAATAGCAGACCTACGAGGCAAGAAACAGGACATCATCAATACACATTGTTGGCTCAAGATTTTCGTACAATGATTTTTGAAAGACGAGGTAATGAATTGCCACCATGCTAGAAAAGGACAAAATGAAAGGAGAAACAGAAGTTGAATAACCGTGGACAGACAGACAGACAGAAAGAGGGGCAGAGATGATAAAAGTTGGTGCGTAATTTGATCAGATGAGTTTCTTACAACTTGGCAATCCTTTTGACCGTCTCTTCTGAAGGAGGTGGTGGGACATAAGAAGCAGCATCGATGATTGCCTGTCTCATTCATTCAAACATGACGAAAATCACTCAGAGATGTAATTGTGCTCATAAAACCATCACCTAACACCAGTGACATTCTTATAAGATGGTAGAGAGCCCATGTTTTCTAGCCAGAAAGAAGCTCGACAGAGTAATGCCTTCATTTTACATGTACCTGTAATTTCGCCAAAGCATCTTCAATGTTACCCCTAAAACCAAAAATGATGCATAAGCATTTCTTCTAGCACGGAAAAGGAAAAGCATAATGTATTAGTGGCAAGTGTTCACTTTTGAGTTCTAGTCTTTGTTGAAGAAATCACAATCTCTCCATCTTTGTTGATCCGATTTTTTTCCTGTCAAAATATGACTCAGAATGAGTGGTAAACATCATATGGAAAGCACTTTCAACATATAAAGGGTAATGCAACCCAAGTACAGGCTTCAAATGTTGCAAAAGAAGATTGTGATATCCTAAAATGATCCCCATAAACTTGACAACATGAAAGACTAAAAGTAATCATTTCAAAGAAAAAATAAGTATTAAAACCTAGGAAACAATTTGAGATGAGGCATAATTCTTTGTTTGGCCCATAAATTTGATTTTCGTTTATCGTTGGGGATCTGACAGGGTAGGAGAAGTGCTGCATCTATGAGATTGGGTGAGGTTCAAATGTCCATAAGTGACTTCTTTTGTAAAATGATATGGAATGACAAACTGAAGTGTCAAGGTAACAGAGCCTGATGTTAGTAGTGTCAAATATCAACCCAGAGTTAAACTTTTTAACAGTATGTACTAATCTGGGTAAAAGCAAAAGATACCATATAACACAATATCACCATTTTCTTAAGCCCAAATTATTGATGGTTGGATGAAAAGTAAAGACGAAGAAGATTCAAAAGAAAGTTTTGAGATTAGATTATGATGGCGAAATAGTCTGTCGAAAAGGCAGGAAGCATCAAGATGGATAAATGATGCAAGCAGATAAAACCAATACAAACAGGAAGGCCACCAATTTAATTAAAACCCGGAGCATAATGAAGACATGTATTTCCATCTATTAGCCAACTCAATACCTTTCTGCTTAGGAGGTGGGATATCAGTGGACAGTAGGGGAAGCTTGTTCTGTAATATCATCTTATAACACACAAGCTTTCCCTTTAAACCTAAGAGAAACTGCAACCTGCTGGACTTGGATTTTAAGGAACTTTTTCAGATGACCCAGCAATTCTTTACTTCTCAAGGTTTTATTTTTAATTTCTTCTGATCCTAGACTCAGAATCGGGGAAACAGGAGTCACCAACATCTTCCCATCTACTTTGCCAAGTGCTAGCAAATCATGCAAAAGAAGTAACCTACACATCCTCCAGTCAAGTAATATACCAAAGTATACATCCTCCGTTAAATAATAAACTAAATGATGCGTCACCATGGCAGATGCATGAAACAGAACATGGGCGACAGATAAAATAAACTAGCAAACAATAAACAAGTCAGAAAATAAGAAAACAATAACTTACCATTTGCATAATTCTGTCCCTCACTCTTTCACTTAACCAATGGGCATTTTTTACATTAAACCGCATGTCAACCTTGGTGTTCACTGCATATGCACAAAATGTAATTGGTGCTTTCACCATGCAGAAGCTTAACGATTAAAAATGACGGATATGGAAAAAATGAGGCACCACATACCTTTGTTGACATTTTGGCCCCCAGGACCACCACTCCTTGCATAGCTTAAGGTAACATGGTCTGCAGGTGCAAAACACAACTTGAAGAATGTGCATGTGTTCATTTTCTGGGCCAGAAAAGAAATAGCCTACTCGCTCCTTTTAAATACAAGTTTAAGAAAACCATCATAATAAGAAGGAAACTCCAAAGTAGCATGTGCTGAATAGTTAGGCAACAAACAGAAGAATAGAAAAATCTATTATGATTTCCAGACCGCCTCTTCTACAACCCCCATGCTAAAAGCAACAAAACAAAGGAATAAGCATAAACAAAACATCCTGCAACTGAATCACTTAATTAAGCTAGAGAGTCGAGCAGTCTGAGGACAAAGTTCATGGACTATGAGTTTTGTAGAAGCCAATAATTGCCAAGTCACAGAGCCTAGATATCATGCAACAGATTATTAAACAATTAAAAAAATGCTCATCATAGTTGTTATAGATAATATACAACAAGAAAATGATAAGAAAACCAAATTTTCATTCTAATGGATCAACAGATTCTTATTTTTAGTAAGCAATAAAAAGATGCCCATTATAGTTGTTATAGATAATATTTCAACAAGAAAATGAATAAGAAAAACCATACTGCCATTCTAATGGATCAACAATGTAGCAGGAATAACTTCTATGATTCCAGATTTCGGCTCGAGATCTTCTATGGAGAAGCAAATTCTAGCAGGCAAATAGGGCACAGAACAAATGGATGATGTTTTAATGTAAAACTTATTAGATGTAACAAGAATAAGGTAATAACAACGGATGATGTTACTCAGAAAAGCTACGTGCCATTAGAGAATATTGTTTGTTCAAATGAAGAATTCTACGACATGGAGCAGAAGAAACAGAAAGCTAGGGCCTAAAAGAAAATTTGTTGCT
Organism: Sesamum alatum; assembly: GCA_034509735.1. Taxonomy (NCBI): domain Eukaryota; kingdom Viridiplantae; phylum Streptophyta; class Magnoliopsida; order Lamiales; family Pedaliaceae; genus Sesamum; species Sesamum alatum. The sequence goes on along the minus strand of JACGWO010000007.1, from coordinate 7,736,335 downwards.
GGTAACCACTGTCAGGATTTCAAAAACTACATAGACAATTTATTGCTGGGAACGGATACTAAACTTTACAGAGCTCTAGCAAAGATGCATACTAGGTGTGGCTCAAATTCAGTCAGCTTTCTCCATACACTATACTACGTTTCCGTACCTTTGGGAACTATATTGAGCACTGTTCAGCGCGCAATCGCATAATGAAAAATGAATCTAAATCAATGGTTGCCTCAGAGGAAGACAAGAACAATTCCTGCAAACCATGAGCCAGATAATGCATCATGACCCTAAATTTTCTACAAAATCCTTATTTAGCGAAACGATCTTAGCTTGTGTGGTGATTCCATAAGCTTGCATCACCAGTACTATCAACACCCAATGAAAGTTTCAGTTCAGCCACCTGATCAACCATTTAAACCGTGCAGTATTGGACCCCTAAAAGTTGGTTCACCGAATTGTACAGTAAGAACTCCAATTAAATTTTAGTATCTATAATTCCATTTCCAAAACTTCAATTTGGCAGCAGAGTTAATGCCACCCATCATCAAATACAAAACCCCAGTAAAACACAGTACTTCAATCACAGCTAAATCTTGCCTCATAAACTCACAATCAACCATTCAGTGGCCGATGGATATACACAGTCACAGCCATCCCCATAACCAAAAACAAAACATTCCTTTGCTCCAACACAAGTACAACAAAATAATTCCTAAAGATAAAGTTTTACCGAGAGTTATTTTGGGAATGGGCTCAGCACCACCTCCAGCAGCTTTATACCGCTCCTCCGCCTCATTCACCAGCCGCTGAACCTCAGCAAGCCGAGCCGGAGACTTTTTCTCCTCGCCGCCAGATTTCGCCGCAGCGCACCGCACAGCGCCACGTCCAGTGGGCAGATGGGCGCCGCCAAAACCAGTGACCGGCAGAGTAGTACGGAAGAAACGAAGGGGTATGTGGGAACGAAGCGTGGGCTGGAATATCGATCGAGCAAGCATCATAGTACTGCCAATGGCTTTCATGGCTGCCATTATGAAGTTCCGATTACTGTTAAAAATAGGAGAATTGAATCCATTCAATCCAATTCAAAGAAGAGAGAAAAATTGTGAGAAAATAGTAGCCACGAAATGAGAGAAAAATTGTGAGAAAATAGTAGCCACGAAATGAGAAGAAAAAAAAACAAAAGAAAAGAAAAGGTTAAATCAGTTGGAAGCCACTCTTCTTATCAGAGCCAGGTTTCGATCCTGGGACCTGTGGGTTATGGGTCCACCACGCTTCTGCTGCGCCACTCTGATTTTGTTGAAAGAAGAAAGGATCAATTTAAGTTTATTGACCCAACCAAGGAAAGCATAGGCTTGTTAAATTTGACAGGTTGGTTCGGCCCAGGCCTATCTTAATTTCTTTTTAATAAATATATATATATATATATATGACATACTATGATGCAAAGACAAGAATATGGCGACACGATACGATATGAAAACAATAAAACGAAAATTTTATAAAATTAAGACACAACTATATATAATTTATTTTTTTATTATATATATTCACAATTTTTCATAACATTAAAATAAGTATGACAGATATCAATATAAAATATAAAATAAGCATGTCTTATATCTAAATTTTAGATAAAAATACATGAATTCAAAATATACATAATTGGTTTATTTTAAAAGGTATGTAACGAAAAAATTCCAATCATCTAAATAAGTTAAATCATCGTGATCATCTCTTAAATTTTTAGTACTTTTATCACCAAACTCTAGTATGAGAGGTGAATTAATTCTTTTTCTTTTTTATTCATCCCAAAACTCTTTTTTTTTAAGATAATCTAAATTTTTTTAAAATTATTAAAAGAAAAACTAAACAAGTCACTACAAAAAAACATACCTATAGCACGGATATTTGCAACGGATTTCATAAAAAATCCGTTGCAAAACAGATCACACGGAATTTTGCAACGAAATATTTTCTGTCTAGGTATCACTGCTATATAGCAATGGTTTTCTTGTCCCACGATTTTTTATCTGTTGCAAAATTTGTTATTTAAAAAGTTGACTTTTTATATTTTGCAACAACTTTGCGATGGTACATTCGTGGCAAAGTTGATGGCCATCGTTGCAAAATTATTTTGTGTTTACAACTACATTTGCAACAAAAACTCATTGCAATATTGCAACGGAATGTTTGCAACGTCATTCCATTGCAAATTTTGCAATGAAATTTAACTATAATCCGTCGCAAAATCATTTTGTTTGCAACGCATTTCCAACGGAAGTCGTTGCAATATTGCAATAATTTTTTGCAACGACATTCCGTCGCAAAATTTGCAACAACATAATTTACTAAATTCGTTTGCAAAATAATTTTCGTTTACAATGACAATTGCAACGACAATCCATTGCAAATTTTACCACCATAATTGCAACAACAATCTATCGCAAAATTATTTTCGTTTACAACGACAATCTTATCGCAAAATTATTTTCGTTTACAACGACAATTGCAACAATCAATTTCACAATTTATATTCAATAATAAAAATATACTTAATTTAACTCTAACAATTTATAGTTTGAAATATGACAATATATTTAAGAAAAAAATACTTATAATAAAGACAATTCAACATTCCAATCCACAAAATAAAAGTTTTCCATTTTAAAGCATACATATTTAAAAAGGGGAATCTTATTCATTTTCAAAATCTTGTAAAGGTGGGTGGTCGGGTGTGAATTACAAATTATTATCACTAGGACTATCTTCAGACTCGGTCATATCGTCTTCAAGCGCAGTACCAAATTTATCGGACATAAAACTCATTATTTTCTCCATCTTTTTAGTGTTGCGCTCTATTCGTCGTTTCATGATCTTGTTTTTATGAAACAACTTTTGTACCAACTCCGATTCATGGTGTTCCGGTAATAGAGTGAGATTGGTTGTTCTAGACGAGATAGAACAAGTATAACTCCTTGCCTCCGAGCCTATCCCCCAAACTCGACCCTTCTTTGCTCCTCCAATTGCTTCCAACCATAGTTGTTGATTGTTAACCGATGTGCTCGAAGATGACTCCGGTAGACTTTGAGAAGCAATATTATGATCATTACTCACCTTTTGAAATTTTTCCTATACAATTAAGAATATTATAATTAGCAAATAATTTGAAAATAAATTAAATTATTTACTTTGGTTTCAATGTAAATAACATAAACTTACAACTGCATCTACAGCTCTCGGACCAGCACAATTGCCTTCTTCTATTTTTCAACACTTCTCAAACTACTCAATAAGTATCGGCGGGCGACCGAGTGATTCTTCCTAACAATTTTTTTAAAAAATAAAGATTAATCTTGAGTAAAAGAATCAATTATTATCTAGAAAGCAAAAAGATAAATTATTTATATCTTACCAACTTCAGTTTGTGTTTGAAATAGAAGCAGAACCACCTCGATAGATAGCAGATGCAGATGCAATATTTGTTTGATGATTCATTTTATTAACTTGTGAAATGACTTTAAATTTTGCATCACCCCACTCTTTTTGCAACCCGGCCCAAACTTCATCGGACATCCAACAAGATCTCGTACTGGTCTTCCTACACCACGACATCACCTCCCTGATCCATTTCCCGACCCTATAATTATAACTCTTGCGGATTTGGATTTTAAGCATTGGATCCCATGTGTAATATTTCTGTAAAATTTAATACAACAATATGCTAACAACACAAAAATTAATTAATATTCACATAAACTAAGAGTTAAATATTTAAATCTTACACTAATTTTTTAAACCAAAACTCCTTAGTCTCTCCGGGATCATTTTTCAAAGAAGGTCATGGCCCTAAATAGTAGCCTATAATAATATCCTTGATGACATTTTGAACTTTTGCATTCCTACAAAGTATCAAATAAATAATTATAAAAGCAAATATAATATTTTAAAATATTTTTAAAATAATCCAACACTTTAAATTGTCTTACGTGATATCCGCCGGAGTAATGACAGTCGATGGTGTTGCATCGAAAGGGACATTATTATAGGCGACTTCAAGCACTGATACAGATGGTAGTGATGGTGGTGGTGGTGCTAATGAGGAAACTGTAGGTGATGGTGATGGAGCTACACATGTGTTTCCCGTCTCAATATGAAAACGAGGTAGAGTAGGAGATGAGGAAGGAGCTTCTCGAGCTACATGTGTAGCTGGAACAAGCGATGGGTTAGATGATGGTGTAGCCCTGTTACCCTTACCTCCTCTAAATCCTCCTCGTACCATATCACCATTTTACACATGGACTAAAAAATAAAAAAAAATTCTTACATGGCAGGTGATTTGGCAACCATAGTGAGGTGGCATGGTGACATGTTTTATTTAAGGCTAAATCCATTCAAATAGATGACTTTTTTCTTAAATATATATTATTCAAGTATCAAAATAAAATTTAAATTTTTTTCCAAATTGATAAATTAAATTTAAATATCCATATAAATATAAATTTTAATCAATATAAAAATTATATCTTATTATCAATATTTAAATTATAATTTGGTTTGAATATATTTAATAAATTATATTATTTACTATAAAAATGTTTAAATTTTAAATTATATTGTTTTCCTTTAGAAAAAATAAATCAAATTTCTTAACTTTTTTTAAAAATAATTTATGAACTTTCTTTTTTTTCCTTACACTTTTTAATAATTTAATTATTTTCTTTATTTTTTTTAAATATTTTAAATTAAGTTAACCAAAAATAATTAAAATTGATTAAAATTTATATTGATATAGATATTTAAATTTAAAAATTGAATTTTAGTATATTAATCTTTTAAATGTGATCTTAATTTAATTTATCAGTTTGGTATAAAATTTTAAATTTTGAATTTTATTTTGATACTTAAATAATATATATTTAAGAAAAAAGTCATCTATTTAAATGGATTTTAGCCTTATATAAAACATGTCACCATGCCACCTCACTATAGTTGCCAAATCACTTGCCATGTAAGAAATTTTTTATCTTTTTAGTCCATGTGTAAAATGGTAGCCGGAAAGGTAACCAATTCCGGCCAAATTAGGGTTTTTTGGCCTGAAATTGCCACTTTTTTAAAATTATTGTCCTAAAGTGCTATTTTCAAATGGACCTGGACTAAAAGTGCCACCACCCCTAAGAAAGTGGACCAAAATTACATTTTTCCTTATTTGGAATCCCTTATTTGGAATTACAAGGAATTTGTGCTAAGAATTTCAAATTCATGGATTTCAAAGTTATTATTTGGCTAATGATTCTAAAGCATTTCAAATCTCCAATATTCTCTTTACCTTTTTATTCTACAATAATAATAACAGTACGAAATGCAAATCTTATTATTTTTATTAAAAAAAATAATTTATATAAAAAAATATAAATTAATAACACCACCACCAACAACAACAACAATAATAACAAATTAATACATGGGGACAAAGCCTCATGTATCTCAATACCACTTGGTTTCTCTTCATTCTTTTTTTTGTTAGCCAAAAAATCTTGAAATGAATTAGCTATCGTACCAATAGCTTCAACCAAATAATCCTTTTTCAATTTCTTTTTCTTGTTAGGCATAGAATCTGTAGCTTGATGGTCGTGTTCTTGCTCCTGTTATAGGGGCTGAATTTACTTCAGTTTCCTCTTCCTCGACCATTGCTTCAACACCTTTTTCAAAAGTTTCAACAACTTGACTCGTTGCTCTATCTTTTCCACAAAAAAGAACAATTTCATCCCAATGTTCGATCATTTTATTTTGCATGCCTTTTCAATCTGGATGTGGTTGCATAGAAATCACTTAAGTTTGATGCATTATTGAACATAGAAAAGAAACTCCAATTACTGAAATCAAATATTGAATAATATAAAAACTTAACTGTACCAAAAAAGTAATAAAAGAGTTAACAAAACAACAACAACAAATGTAACAAAAACCTTAAACATGACTTACCTCAACATATGCAGCCCAAGAACTCCATTCATCTGACATGACTGCAATCATTTTTTGCTCATCATACCATGTGAAACCACTTTGCTTAGTTTGAACATCTGACAGAACACTATAGTATTTCTTCCAATTTTTAAGTGTTTTTTTGTATGTTATCTTTCGTCAAATTGAGATGTAACTTTGAGTTTAAGTATGTCACTGCAGCTTGCAATGGGTGTGGCTTCCAAGTATCACCATCACACTTATTTCCTTGAGCCATTTGATTTGTCAAAACCTTTGCCAAATGATTGTCCATCTCTTTGTTCCAAGAAATATGTTGTTTCTTGTACTTGACTGCTACAAGATTTAGAACAAATATAAAACTTATAATATGTAATAACTTCAATTACGAAACTTTAGATGCTTTAAATAAATAGTTAAGCTATAGAGATAGTCTACATATCAGCCACTTATTTGAACTCAAAGTAAACTTCATTGGAGGTATTAGTTGAATTACCACCAAGAATAAAGGTACCAATAGATGCTTGCACATCAATAAAATCCCGCTTTACCTTTGTCTGAAGTTGTTACTCCCTTCTTCATCTTGCTAGTAACATTCATTTATTTGTTATATATACTTCAATTCAAGAAATCAATATATTATAACAAAGTTATTCGAGAATATCTCATTCACATTTTAATATCCATGTCACAAGTTCTTGATGTAAAAACAATAGGCACAACAATGCTTCCCGATTGGTCTTCATCCACAACAATTTTTGATTGGTCACAAATGATCCCAACATCTTTTCTTGCATTCAAATTATCCTTGGTTTTCTCATTGATGTTCATTATGGTGTTGAATATATTGTCAAATACATTCCTCTCTATGTGCATGACATCAAGGTTGTGTCGAATCATATTTGTGGTTCAATACTGGAGATCCCAGAAAATACTTCTTTTGTCCTCTTGTATTTAATTCCATATCAAGGAGGGTAACTAAGAAGATCCTTGACAACAGATTTAAAATGGCACACATAATGCAATATTTTCTCCTCGTTTGCTCTAGGTGGAGCTTCATTCTTTTCAACTCTACCCTTGGTGAAAGCTTTCTTATTTCTTCTATAAGGATGTCCTGCTCTTAAAAACTGTCAATGAAAATCAAAGTAACTTGCTTTCTTGCCGTGATGAAGGTGAAATGCCTGTGTATTATCCATACATTTTAGGAAATCCATTATCCCATCATTTTTCAATTGCATTACGGGAGGGACATTCGATAAATTAAAAATTAGAAATCAGCAAAGTTTGCGCATGAGAAGGTAGTTCCGATCACCCTCGTCTGCAGGAAACAAAAAGACTTGCCAATCTGTTTACTATAAAAAACAATGGGTCCAGTTTGAGAGTAGTCCTCTTCTTATGCCTATAGTTTGGATATTAGGGAAGCACAGTCACCTTCGATGATGATAATTTCCAACCCTCGACGAGCTGCAAGGGATATAACTATAAAAGCCGAGCACTTAAGCAACTTTAGCACTAGAATCCGTTAAATATCATGTGCAAGCCAACTTTGAATACAAACTGGAACCATCTCGCGAAATTGCACCTACTAATTATATATAACTATTTCAAAATTCATAACTTTTGCACAAAATGATAAGTAGATAAAGTAGATGGAATTTTTTGTTAAGTGCAATTCACTAATTAGACATTTAATCCTTCACATGGGAGAATTGCTTATTACAATATCATATTCTCATCTATATATAATGTTCCTTAGGAATGAAAGGTTTCAGCAACGTCTAGTCTAAAACGGTATGACATTGGCCTAAGAAGACATGAGAAACATCTTCACTAATCTATCTGCTTCTCCATCTTTAGGTAATAGTCTTCTCCATTAGGCTTTATTTCTTGGAACAGATCTCTACAAGTTGCAACTTTCCTTACACATGTTGCGCGTTCTTTATAAGTAGATTGTTGACAGGTTTTGGTGAACCACAAAAAGTAGGGATCAAATTCCTTGAACCAACCATGATTGAGTGCTTCATCTACTGTTATTCTCTTTTCCGGATCAAGACACAGAAGCCTGTTGAGCAGATCAAATCCAAGTTGAGTGAGCATTGGACACCCCCCAAAAGCAATGGCAGCAAGAAACCTGCGCATAAGCTGATTATAATATGGTTTCGCATAGACAAACCCGAAACTCGTGTATATTATGCGAAGTTGCTCGATTTCATAACTCCTTTTGGAAAGAAGTTCCTTTAACATCATTTCAGCCATTATATAACCCATTGACCACATATCAATTGTAGACGAATACGCCTTCGCACCAGCAAGAACTTCAGGAGCTCTGTACCATAAAGCCACAAAACCAGGTGAGTATGACCCCTACTCCCTTTCAAACTCGCGTGACAACCCAAAATCGCATATCTTTAATTCACCCTTTTTGTTCACGAGAAGGTTTGATGGCTTTAGATCCCTGTGCAGCACCCCGTTCTTCTGAAGAAACTTGACACCTCCAACAACTGCTTCATCATGCATTTCACTTCACCCGGATGCATCGGCAACATCTTCACATCCATCAATCTTTTAAAATCGTATCCAAGTGCTCCATCATGACGAAAACATGATCACAAGCATCCACGACCACTTCTTTAAATTTCACAATTGAGTGGTGACGAGGAAGGGACTTGAGAACGTGGATTTCTCTCAATATTGATTTACATAATCCGTAGAATTCATGTTTCATTGCGACAACGTCTCTAGTTTCTTGTTCAGTGCTCTGTACACGACGCCATAAGAACACTGACAAATCACATTGAGATGCTCATAATGATCGGCTCTCCAAGAATCTCATATTGAGAACGATTCACTTGGTGAAGATGTTGGTGATGATCGTTCTTGTTACATGCATAGAGGGCCCCAAATGCCATTGCAACATTGAATCAACAACGGTACATATTTTCTGTGTGGAGACGAACTACGAAAAATAAAATCTTTGAAAAAATGCAGCAAAAAGGTTTCTATTCGTTAATATATATAATGAGTTTCCACTATTTCAGCTTTAAATACAAACTGGAACCATCTCGAGCAATCGCACCTACTAATTCTATATAACTATTTCAGAATTCATAACTTTTGTACAAAATGATAAGCAGATAAAGCAGACAGAATTTTCTGTTAAGTGCAATTCACTAATTAGACATTTCATCCTTCACTTTGGAGAATTGCTTATTACAATATCATATTCTCATCTACATATAATGTTCCCTAGGAATGAAAGGTTTCAGCAACGTCTAGTCTAAAACGGTATGTACATTGGCCTAAGAAGCCATGAGAAATATCTTCTCTATATGTCTACTTCTCCATCTTTAGAAAATAGTCTTATCCATTAGGCTTTATTTCTTGGAATAGATCTCTACAAGTTGCAACTTTCCTTACACATGCAGAGCGCTCTTTTTAAATAGATTGTTGATGGGTTTCGCTGAACCACACAAAGTAGGGATCAAATTCCTTGAATCAACCATGATTGAGAGATTCATCTGATGTTATTCTCTTGTCCAGATCAAAGCACAGAAGCATGTTGAGCAGATCAAATCCAAGTTGAGTGAGCATTGGACACCCCCCAAAAGCATTGGCGGCAAGAAACCTACACAGAAGTTGATTATCATATGGTTTCGCGCAGCCAATCCCGAAACTCGTGTATATTATGCGAAGTTGCTCGATTTTCACAACTCCTTTCAAAAGAACTTCCTTCAACATCATTTCGGCCATGATATAACCCACTGACCACATATCAATGGTAAACGAATATGCCTTCGCACCAGCAAGAACTTCAGGAGCTCTGTACCATAAAGCCACAACACCAGTTGAGTACGACCCCTACTCTCTTTCAAACTCGCGCGACAACCCAAAGTTGCAGATCTTCGATTCACCCTTTTTGTTCACGAGAAGGCTTGATGGCTTTAGATCCCTGTACAACACCCCATTCTCCTAAAGAAACTTGACACCCTCTAACAACTGCTTCATCATGCATTTCACTTCACCCGGATGCATCGACAACATCTTCACATCCAACAATCTTTTAAAATCGTTATCCAAGTGCTCTGTCACGACGAAATCACGTCACAAGCATCCACGACCACTTCTTCAAATTCCACAATCGAGTGGTGATGAGGAAGGTACTTGAGAACATGGATTTCTCTCAATGTTGATTTACATAATCAGCAGGATTCATGTTTCATTGCGACAACTTCTCTGGTTTTTCTTGTTCAGTGCTCTGTACACGACGCCATAAGAACCCTAACTAATCACATTGAGATACTCGTAATGATCGGCTCTTCCAAGAATCTCATATTGAGAACGATTCACATCGTTCTTATTACATGCATAGATGGCCCCAAATGCCATTGTGAATCAACATCGGTACATATTTTCTTGTGGTGGAGACGAACTACGAGAAATAAAATCTGAAAAAAATGCAGCCAAAAGGTTTCTGTTTGTTAATATATATAATGAGTTTCTACTATTTCAACTTTAAATACAAACTGGAACAATCACGAGCAATCGCACCTACTAATTATATATAACTATTTCAGAATTCAAAACATTTGCCCAAAATGATAACCAGATAAAGCAGATGGAATTTTCTGTTAAGTGCAATTCACTAATTAGATATTTCATCCTTCACTTGGGAGAATTTCTTATTACAATATCATATTCTCATCTACATATAATGTTCCTTAGGAATGAAAGGTTTCAACAACATCTAGTCTAAAACGGTATGTACATTGGCCTAAGAAGACATGAGAAATATCTTCTCTATCTGTCTGCTTCTCCATCTTTAGGTAATAGTCTTCTCCATTAGGACACCCCCTAAAAGCAATGGCGGGAAGAACCTTCCTTGAAGCTGATTATCATAAGGTTTCGCGGAGCCAATCCTGAAACTCATGTATATTATGCGAAGTTGCTCGATTTCACAACTCCTTGAAAAGAACTTACTTCAATATCATTCCGGCCATTATATAAACTGACCACATATCAATTGTAGATAATACGCCTTCGCACCAGCAAGAACTTCAGGAGAGCCACAACACCAGGTGAGTACGATCCCTACTCGCTTTCAAACTTGTGCGAAAACCCAAAGTCGCAGATCTTAAATTGACCATTTTTGTTCATGAGAAGGTTTGATGGCTGCAGCACCCTCCTGAAGGAAACTTGAAACCCTCCAACAAACTACCATGCAATCACTTTTACCTGGAAGCATCGACAACATCTTCACATCCATCAATCAATCCAACGATCACAATCCCACGACCACTTCTTTTATATTCCACAATCGAGTGGTGATGAGGAAGACTTGAGAACGTGGATTTCTCTAAATGTTGATTTACATAATCCGTAGAATTCATGTTTCATTGCGACAACTTCTCTAGTTTTCTTGTTCAGTGCTCTGTACACGACTCCATAATAACAGACAAATCACATTGAGATGCTCATAATGATAGGCTCTTCCAAGAATCTCATATTGAGAACGATTCACATCGTTCTTGTTACATTCATAGAGGGCCCAAATGCCATTGCAACATTTAATCAACAATGGTACAGATTTCCTGGAGACGAACTATAAGAAATAAAATCTTAATGCAGCCAAAAGGTTTTTTGTTCATGAGTTTCCACTATTCAGCTTTAAATACAAACTGGAACCAGAGCAATCGCACCTACTAATTATATATAACCATTTCTGAATTCCTAACTTTTGCACAAAATGATAAGCAGATAAAGCAGACGATTTTCTTGTAAGTGTAATTCACTAATTAGACATTTCATCCTTGACTTGGGAGAATTGCTTATTACAATATAATTTCTCATCTACATGTAATGTTCCTTAGGAATGAAAGGTTTCAGCAACGTCTAGTCTAAAACGGTATGTACATTCGCACCAGCAAGAACTTCAAGAGCTCTATACCATAAAGCCACAACACCAGGTGAGTACGACACTACTCCCATTCAAACTCCCGCGTCAACCCAAAGTCGCAGATCTTCAATTCACCATTTTTGTTCACAAGAAGGTTTGATGGCTTTAGATCCCTGTGCAGCACCCCGTTCTCTTGAAGAAACTTGACACCCTCCCACAACTGCTTCATCATGCATTTCACTTCACCCGGATGCATCGGCAACATCTTCACATCCATCAATCTTTTAAAATAGTTATCCAAGTGCTCCATCACAAAAAAAAAAAAAAAAACACCATCACAAGCATCGACGAGCACTTCTTTAAATTCCATAATCGAGTGGTGACGACGTAGGGACTTGAGAACGTGGATTTCTCTCAATGTTGATTTACATAATCCGCAGAATTCATGTTTCATTACGACAACTTTTATGGTTTTCTTGCTCAGTGCTCTGTACACGACGCCATAAGAACCCTGACTAATGATCAGTTTTTCCAAGAATCTCATATTGAGAACGATTCACTTGGTGAAGGTGTGGGTGATGATCATTTTTTTTACATGCATAGAGGGCCCCAAATGCCGTTGCAACATTGAATCAACAGCGGTACAGATTTTCTTGTGTGGAGCGAACTACGAGAAATAAAATCTTGAAAATGCAGTCAAAAGGTTTCTGTTCGTTAATATATATAATGAGTTTTCCACTATTTCCGCTTTAAATACAAACTAGAACCATCTCGAACAATCGCACCTACTAATTATATATAACTATTTCAGAATTCATATCTTTTGCACAAAATGATAAACAGATAAAGCATAACGAATTTTCTGTTAAGTGCAATTCAATAATTAGACATTTCATCATTCACTTGGGAGAATCGCTTATTACAATATCATATTCTTATCTACATATAATGTTCCTAAGGAATGAAAGGTTTCAACAACGTCTAGTCTAAAACGGTATGTACATTGACCTAAGAAGACATGAGAAACATCTTCTCTATCTGTCTGTTTCTCCATCTTTAGGTAATAGTCTTCTCCATTAGGCTTTATTTCTTAGAATAGATCTCTACAAGTTGCAACTTTCCTTACACATGCAAGCGCGCTCTTTTTATGTAGTTTTTTAATGGGTTTTGGTAAACCACAAAAAGTAAGGATCCAATTCCTTAAACCAACCATGATTGAGAGCTTCATCCGCTGTTATTCTCTTGTCCAGATCAAAGCACAGTTGAGTGAGCATTGGACAGCCCCAAAAGCAGTGGCGGCAAGAAACCTGCGCAGAAGCTGATTATCATATGGTTTTGCACAACCAATCCCGAAACTCGTGTATATCATGCGAAGTTGCTCGATTTCACAACTCCTTTGAAAAAAACTTCCATCAACATCCTTTCGGCCATTATATAACCCATTGACCACATATCAATTGCAGACGAATACGCCTTCGCACCAGCAAGAACTTCAGGAGCGCTGTACCATAAAGCTACAACACGAGGTGAGTACGACCCCTACTCCCTTTCAAACTCGTGCGACAATCCAAAGTCGCAGATCTTCAATTCACCATTTTTGTTCACGAGAAGGGTTGATGGCTTTAGGTCCCTGTGCAACACCCCGTTCTCCTGAAGAAACTTGACACCCTCCAACTACTGCTTCATCATGCATTTCACTTCACCTGGATGCATCGGCAACATCTTCACATCTATCACTCTTTTAAAATCGTTATCCAAGTGCTCCATCATGACAAAAGCACGATCACAAGCATCCACGATCACTTCTTTAAATTCCACAATCGAGTGGTGACGAGGAAGGGACTTGAGAACGTGGATTTCTCTCAATGTTGATTTACATAATCCGTAGAATTCATGTTTCATTGTCACAACTTTTCTCGTTTTCTTGTTCAGTGCTCTGTACACGGGGACATAAGAACCCTGACTAATTACATTGAGATGCTCATAATGATCGGATCTTCCAAGAATCTCATATTGAGAACGATTCACTTGGTGAAGGTGTGGGTGATGATCCTTTTTTTTACATGCATAGAGGGCCCCAAATGCCATTGCAACATTAAATCAACAGCGGTACAGATTTTCTTGTGTTGAGACGAACTACGAGAAATAAAATCTTGAAAAAATGCAGCCAAAATGTTTCTGTTCATTAATATATATAATGAGTTTCCACTATTTCAGCTTTACATACAAACTGGAGCCATCTCGAGCAATCGCACCTACTAATTATATATAACTATTTTAGAATTCATAATTTTTGCACAAAATGATAAGCACATAAAGCAGACGGAATTTTCTGTTAAGTGCAATTCACTAATTAGACATTTCATCCTTCACTTGGGAGAATTGCTTATTACAATATCATATTCTCATCTACATATAATGTTCCTTAGGAATGAAAGGTTTTAGCGATATCTAGTCTAAAACGGTATGTACATTGGCCTAAGAAGACATGAGAACATCTTCTCTATCTGTCAGCTTCTCTATGTTTTGGTAATAGTCTTCTCCATTAGTCTTTATTTCTTAGAACAGATCTCTACAATTTGCAACTTTCCCTACACATTCAGCGCACTCTTTTTGTGTAGTTTTTGGATGGGATTTGGTAAACCACAAAAAGTAGATCAAATTCCTTGAACCAAGCATGATTGAGAGCTTCATTTGCTGTTATTCTCTTGTCCAGATCAAAGCACAGAAGCATGCTGAGCAAATCAAATCCAAGTTGAGTGAGCATTGGCCACCCCCAAAAGCAGTGGCGGCAAGAAACCTGCGCAGAAGCTGATTATCATATGGTTTTGCGCAGCCAATCTCGAAACTCGTGTATATCATGCGAAGTTGCTTGATTTCACAACTCCTTTGAAAAGAACTTCTTTCAACCTCATTTGGGTCATTATATAACCCACTAACCCCAAATCAATTGCAGACGAATACGCCTTCGCACCAGCAAGATTTTAAGGAGCTCTGTACCATAAAGCCAAAACACCAAGTGAGTACGACCCCTATTCCCTTTCAAACTCGCGCGACAACCCAAAGTCGCTGATCTTCAATTCACCATTTTTGTTCACGAGAAGGTTTGATGGCTTTAGATCCCTGTGCAGCACCCCATTCTCCTGAAGAAACTTGACACCCTCCAACAACTGCTTCATCATATATTTCACTTCATCCGGATGCATCGGCAACATCTTCACATCCATCAGTATTTTAAAATCGTTATCCAATTGCTCTATCACGACTAAAACACGATCACAAGCATCCATGACCACTTCTTTAAATTCCACAATCGAGTGGTGATGAGGAAAGGACTTGAGAACGTGGATTTCTCTCAATGTTGATTTACATAATCCATAGATTCATGTTTTATTGCAACAACTTCTCCGGTTTTCTTGTTCAGTGCTCTGTACACGACACCACAAGAACCCTGACTAATCACATTGAGATGCTCGTAATGAACGACTCTTCCAAGAATCTCATATTGAGAACGATTCACTTGGTGAAGGTGTGGGTGATCATCGTTCTTGTCACATGCATAGAGGACCTCAAATGCCATTGCAACAATGAATCAACAGCGGTACATATTTTCTTTTGTGGAGATCATCTACGAGAAATAAAATCTTGAAAATATGCAGTCCAAAGGTTTCTGTTCGTTGATATACATAATGAGTTTCCATTATTTCAACTTGAAATATAAACTGGAAGCATCTCGATCAACCGCACCTACTAATTATATATAACTATTTCAGAATTCATAACTTTTGCACAAAATGATAAGCAGATAAAGCAGACGGAATTTTCTGTTATGTGCAATTCACAAATTAGACATTTCATCCTTCACTTGGGAGAATTGCTTATTACAATATCATATTCTCATCTACATATAATGTTCCTTAGGAATGAAGGGTTTCAGGAACGTCTAGTCGAAAACGGTATGTACATTGGCCTAAGAAGACATGAGAAATATCTTCTCTATCTGTTTGATTCTCCATCTTTAACTAATAGTCTTCTCCATTAGGCTATATTTCTTGGAACAGATCTCTATAAGTTGCAACTTTCCTTACACAAGCAGCGCGCTCTTTTTAAGTAGATTGTTAATGGGTTTTGCTGAACCACAAATAGTAGGGATCAAATTCCTTGAATCAACCATGATTGAGAGCTTCATTTGATGTGATTCTCTTATCCAAATCAAAGCACAGAAGCATATTGAGCAGATCAAATCCAAGTTGAGTGAGCATTGGGCACCCCCCTAAAGCAATGGCGGGAAGAACCTTCCTTGAAGCTGATTATCATAAGGTTTCGCGGAGCCAATCCCGAAACTCGTGCATATTATGCGAAGTTGCTCAATTTCACAAATCCTTTCAAAAGAACTTCCTTCAACATCATTCCGACCATTATATAACCCACTGACCACATATCAATTGTAGATGAATACGCCTTCGCACTAGCAAGAACTTCAGGAGCTCTGTACCATAAAGCCACAACATTAGGTGAGTACGATCCCTACTCCCTTTCAAACTTGTGCGAAAACCCAAAGTCGCAAATCTTCAATTCACCATTTTTGTTCACGAGAAGGTTTGATGGCTTTAGATCCCTGTGCAGCACCCCGTTCTCCTGAAGAAACTTGAAACCCTCCAACAACTGCTTTATCATGCATTTCACTTCACCCGGATGCATCGACAACATTTTCACATCCATCAATCTTTTAAAATCATTATCCAAGTGCTCCATCATGACGAAAACACGATCACAAGCATCCACGACCACTTCTTTAAATTCAACAATCGAGTGGTGACGAGGAAGGGACTTGGGAACGTGGATTTCTCTCAATGTTGATTTACATAATCCGTAGAATTCATGTTTCATTGCGACAACGTCTCTGGTTTCTTGTTCAGTGCTCTGTACACGACGCCATAAGAACCCTGACTAATCACATTGAGATGCTCGTAATGATCGGCTCTTCCAAGAATCTCATATTGAGAACGATTCACTTGGTGAAGGTGTGGGTGATGATCATTTTTTTTACATGCATAGAGGGCCCCAAATGCCATTGCAACATTGAATCAACAGCGTTACAGATTTTCTTGTGTGGAGTGAACTACGAGAAATAAAATCTTGAAAAATGCAACCAAAAGGTTTCTGTTCGTTAATATATATAATGCGTTTCCACTATTTCAGCTTTAAATACAAAGTGGAACCATCTCGAGCAATCACACCTACTAATTATATATAACTATTTCAGAATTCATAACTTTTGCACAAAAATGATAAGCAGATAAAACAGACGGAATTTTATGTTAAGTGCAATTCACTAATTAGACATTTCATCCTTCACTTGGGAGAATTGCTTATTACAAATCATATTCTCATCTACATATAATGTTCCTTAGGAATGAATGTTTCAGCAACGTCTAGTCTAAAATGGTATGTACATTGGCCTAAGAAGACATGAGAAATATCTTCTCTATCTGAGTGCTTCTCCATCTTTAGGCAATAGTTTTCTCCATTAGGCTTTATTTCTTGGAACAGATCTCTACAAGTTGCAACTTTCCTTACACATGCAACGCGCTCTTTTTAAGTAGATTGTTGATGGGTTTTGCTGAACCACAAAAGTAGGGATCAAATTCCTTGAATCAACCGTGATTGAGAGCTTCATATGTTGTTATTCTCTCATCTAGATCTTCAATTCACCATTTTTGTTCACGAGAAGGTTTGATGGCTTTAGATCGCTGTGCAGCACCCCATTCTCCTGAAGAAACTTGAAACCCTCCAACAACTGCTTTATCATGCATTTCACTTCACGCGGATGCATCGGCAATATCTTCACATCCATCAATCTTTTAAAATCGTTATCCAAGTGCTCCATCACGACAAAAACACGATCACAAGCATCCACGACCACTTCTTTAAATTCCACAATCGAGTGGTGACGAGGAAAGGACTTGAGAACGTGGATTTCTCTCAATGTTGATTTACATAATCCATAGAATTCATGTTTTATTGCAACAACTTCTCCAGTTTTCTTGTTCAGTGCTCTGTACACGACGCCATAAGAACCCTGACTAATCACATTGAGATGCTCGTAATGAACGGCTCTTCCAAGAATCTCATATTAAGAACGATTCACTTGGTGAAGGTCTGAAAGAAATATGTGGATCGGCCCGGGAGATGAGCGCGTATAGGGGAAGCGCGAAATAGTGCGTAATAAAAATTACAAAACATAATTAAATGGAATTTAAATCATGCATAACGTACATAAACGAATCAAGGGGTGTGCCCTTGATTCTCCCGGGCGTTCGGTGTATCTCATGTTCAATAAAACACAACATGGAGGCCATAAAATTAGAAACGAAAACCATAATTAAAGAACCTACCCGGTTGTAGTTTTGTATTCGTTCGGCTACATGCATTGTTCCCCGTTTTGCACCAAGATCTCAAGAAGAGACCCTCTAAATCATCTCACTCGCTCCACCGGAAAGCAAACGACCCTTGTGCTAGCAAGAAATTATTTGGGGAGAAGAGACATCGATACACGCTATGAATTAACGCAATCAATGTCTCTTATGTTCTTAACTTGAATAAAATCAAGAAGAACAAAGTATAATTCTTGGAGAGAAAAGAAGGGGATGGACGAAAATCTTGAGAGAGATGAGAGATGAGAGTTGTAGAGAATACTAGGTGTGAGTGTGTGTTTTTTAAGTATTTATAGAAGATGGAATTCCTATTCCTTCTCAAACTCTTCGAAAGAGACACACTTTGACTACGATTTTGACCTAGTCAAATCCTAGTCAAATTAGGCTTTGATTAAGTCAATTTAATCATGGCCCTTCATCTCATCATTCTCTAGATCAAATCTTGTCCATCCATTTTGATGGGCTTTATGGAATGGGCCTATTTAATTCTAAATTAAATATTCCCATGGACTTTATATTAAATCATATTTAATATACTAAGCCCATTAGTTAATTAATGAAAATGACTTATTTAATTCTAAATTAAATAGTCCCATGGACTTTATATTAAATCCTATTTAATATATCAAGCCCATTAATTAATTCCATAGAATGGGATTATTTAATTCTAAATTAAATAGTCCCATGAACTTTATATTAAATCCTATTTAATATACCAAGCCCACTAATTAATTAATTTACCCTTTTAATCTAATTAAAAGGAAAGCCCATGCTTTATAAAATTCATAAATCTAATTTATGAACTCTAGCCCGATTATTCCAAATAATCCATCGAGGCTTGAATCTCCAAGAAGTATAATTTAATTCCATTAAATTAAACCTTCTCCCGGAATTAATTCCCTTTCATTTGGTGTAGCGGGTGTGACTCTTTAGGCTCACCTTTCAGCTAGACTTGGACCTACTTCTTGTTATTTCATAACCAAAGTAGTCCGTTACCATGGGTGACCATCTAGCAACGGTCCATGGCACTAGAGACTAGGTGAATTTATGGTGTGAACATTTAGGCTCCGAGTTATACGCAGGTGCGGTCCTACCGACGCTCGATACGTACGGGTACGATCCTACTGTCGCCTGTCTCCCGGCCTTTAGTCTAGGGGTCGTTCCCATCGTTGACTAGGCAACTATGCATAATGCTCGAGATAGGTTTAACTCGACGTAGGAAATCCTTTCCCACTACATCAAGTGCTATGGCCATAGACTTTGTGAGTCTAAACCATCTCCGAGTGCATAGGAGATCTTGCTGTCATATCCTTTGACAGGGGACAGATCCTATCTTGGAATTCACCGTTCTTACGTACTCCGACTGCACTGGACGAGGCTTATGATGACCATGTGATATAATCGGTTAAATTTCACCAGATCCAAGATACAACCTTAGTATGTAGGGGACTGCCGTGATCCTCAAGTCCGAGGACTAAGCCCTTACTATCGGAACCGGGAATACGAGTCATACCGACCAAGCCCGAGTGGCTTCCATATGACGATTCCCGCGAGTCACCTCAGTCGGCCGCTCCCCAGCAGGCCGACCCACTAACACTGCTTAGACGATCCTCGTCACCCGTCGATGAAACACGACAGCAGGTGCTTAGTGCAAGTCTCAAATGGATTCTCGATGCCCTGTCTCGAGATTCGTTTGACTTGGAGTATTTCAGACTGATTCGGAGAAACTGATTTCATGAACCTACCTCCAAGCGTAGTTCCAATTTCCCGAAATGTTATTTCAGTCTGTGGGCGTTTGTTGTGACATCGTAACGATGCAAGCAGTAAGTACAACAAACTCATGCCTATGAATCCTTACTACATTCATTAACATAATATTACTTGTTCACAGATTGACGAATGGTTCTCAGAACAGCCAATACCATTGACTTTCTGGTCACCTATTCTAACAATCTCCCACTTGACCAATAAGTCAATTACCCACTTTGTTCAGAATCCTCTGAGTATGAGTAATCTACGATACCGACTAAGGTATTGTGAGTCCGCTTATATTTCCTTGCGAAGCAATACGGTCTAACCGTGTTACCTCTATCCACCATTGCCTCTTAGAGATGGTGGTTGTCTAAGAATATTTTCGTGGATCTTGTGATGAGATCTCGTGCTAATACTCCCATAGCCAAGTTGCCTGCCATATAGGCGAACATGGCTTGGTCGTGCTAGGCGCCACGTCCATCCTATGGACGCGGTCTTCATCAGTGACCACTATCCGATGCAGTCGTCATTGGGCCTGACTGTGCATACCTTTGAGACTGACTGGTTTTCACTTATGCTCTGGAAGCTAGTATCGCTTTAGCCTTCCAAAGCAACTCTCAACAGACGGTGCATCATGAACACATCTTTAGTCCTTATTCAGGTACTAAGGATTGTTCTTGATTGCTGTCTTCAACCCCTCAGTGCATTACCATGCTAGAAGCACTCTCAACATCGGTTCCTATGCACCGAGTAAACATATCATATGTTTGCCTAGGGTTAAGACGTAGGGGATACTCAACATCCAAGCTTTCTCATTAGTCCACCCTGACTAAGTCTTGAATGGCTTGATGCTTTATGCATAGTATCCAAGTTTTCTCATCAGTCTTACTATGACTGAGTCTTGAACAACTTGTCCCTCTACATGTTTGAGTTTTCTCATCAGTCTATCACTGACTGAATCTTTGAAGAACTCAATTCATGATATGTATGTGGGAACCCTTAAAATGTCATGGAGAATTTTCGTGAGTTACAGTTGTGTTTTAGTGATTCCTAATGTCTTGAATTCATCTATGGATCAAGACATTACACACTTAAACACATGGAACACCATTTCTACTCCCACTGATCACCTACGTCGTTTAAGACCGAGTCATGCTCCGTATGAGCTCGTCAAAACGAATATTCCAGTTATGCGGTGTTTCAAACCTTGTTTGAATTTCCTAGTGGATTCTATGGCTCATCTCCATAAATCCTACTACGATGTCCAACATCACGTTCCGCAGGTCATTTGGATTACTATCCAAATTTGACCGAACATATCCCGATCACTCGTACCTCTTACGACATTCGGGTTCGTTCTTAAGGGGACTTGGAATATGATCAATTTAAGAAATGCGATTCTAAGCAACGTTAGTATTATTCTATCGTAAACTTGTACAAATTAGACACCGAGTCTAATTTGTCTCCCACTAGTCCCTTGATGTGTGTAGGATCCTTTTACATGCTCAAGGACTTTGTCGGGACACAGGCTTGCCAAACCATGGCTCCTTGGGCGTGACTCCTAGCAAAGTGCCACGTTCCTTACATTGGCAATTTTGAGTCTACGTCTACACGGGCTAAGGTAATTGGGCGAAACTTCGATCGATCTTCGTCCAACGAGATTCGATCGTTCCCTTTATCAGAGACCGTCATACTTGGCCTTTATAGGAAACGTTTCATTGAGAATTCCATTCTCAACTTGGATGCTCAAGAGCTCCCACTAAATACACGGCCTTTTCGATCCTATCGAAAAAGGTTTAATTTTGCAACCATTTATGGTTCACCTCCTTAAGTCTAATTCCCAAACCTCCTATGGGACCTTTAGACTTTTGAACCCTCTTATGGTCTTGTGTATTAGTAACCTACAGTTGTCTTATTGGCTCCCTTCCAATAGACTATTTGGCAAGCCTACTTTGTCCAACCGAGAGCTTTCGGACTTTCTTCTTCATAAAAGACTTGTAAATTTAGTCGATTCGAATCATCTATTTCTAGATTCATCGAACTTTCCAATTTACTTATCTTTTAATAAGAAGATACGTCCTAGCTGTTGTAGATGCCAAATCTGTAAGTTGGTCTATTAATCCATTTAAATAATTTGAATTTTGAGTATCCATAAACCTTTTATGGGATGGTATTTTAGGAATTTACGTACAAACACTAGCAAACATGAATCAATATTCAATAATTTTGTTTGATCAAATATGTATGTAATAAAACCTTTGTCCAACAAAGAGACATACTTTTGATCATGCTAGGTTACGTAATTCCTATATTACCCTAACATGATCACGATTATGGGCCTAACAAGTCTCTAGTCCTTTTCATCAATGGACCTTGCCATTGTTGAATCCTAGAACTGTTCTTGGTTTTTAAGTCCTTATTCACTTTCTGCAAACCACCCGCAGATTAGTGATAGGAATGGTATCAAATACCAAAAAGTGATCATGTCAATAATCAATATCAAATTTTACCTACATTGGAGAGGGGTTAGAATACTCCCCCTTTCCAATGGCCCTCTTTACGACAGTAAATGCTTACGTTCTTAGAAACTATGAACTTGACTGCTGAACCTTTTGCTCTTTCCTTTACCTCCACCTTGTGTTGTAAAGGAACAGCACTTGAAGTGCTTAATAGTTGATGTCACCTTACCCTTCTTCCTCTTTTGGCGTCTGGCACCCTTGCCTTTCGCTATGGAGGTTGAAGCCTCTCCTACTAGTACCGACGGTGCAGATTTTGCAATCGTTGCTTCGTACTAGACCTACATAATTACCAACCTATGAAGATCTTTTCTAAGCTCATTCATGTTGATAATTAATGGTTCGTAGGAGGGAGGAAGAGACTGAAGGATCATGTCAATGTACGTCTCTTTTTCAAGACTGACGTGGAGGTCTTTTGAGCTTCTTCACTAGGGATTGCATCATCACTCCATGTTCTTTGTACCGACATCCCTTCCGTCATCTTAGCTCCAAACATGCCTTCGTTGCATTTTACCCCACATGCTGGTCCAAGACCATATAGACATGATGCAAACGAAGCATAGTTTGAGCCAACATCATTATATCCTACTTGCCGGTGGTCATCCTTCAACTTTTGAACGCCAAGTGTTGCCTTAGTTGTCGACCCCTCCGGCAAGGGTTGAGGAACGTCCTCATTCCGGTATGTGAGTTAAGGTTCTGGAAATCTAAGACCATCTTAAGATTTCGCAGTCAATATGTGTAGTTGGTTCCCTTTTAATAAGCCTCTTAGTAATGTGTTTGGTGGATTCTTAGACATTCACAAATATATATATAAAGCAGAAAATAATAAGCAGAGTGAAGTAATATTTTGGTTAAGTCTCGGTCTTTAGTCCTTAACCTCTCCCACTATTTCTACGAAAACACGGCACTCTCAAACGTTGTTTTCGGGAAATCCTTTCCTAGTGGGCTCGGGATCCACAACGATCTCCCCCATACCCCGCTTTTACGATTCGCATGGGAAAAGAACCCGTGGGAGGTATTCCATACCATTCTCATTCCACGAGATTCCCAAGATAATTGCCTCACCCTTTCACGTGATCCCGAGGACTCCAAGCGAATCACGTTATTCGGGTGTTAGACCCGACCCAATCAACCGATTCATAGACTCACTGCTACCTCCACGACTCGTGAGACAGGTAACAGTAGTCTACTCCTCATTCATGACAAAGTGCAGCTTCTTTTAAGCACGATAGTCGTGCCACGACTCGTGAGACCACGCTATCGACCTAAAAGATCTTCCTCACTTTTGCCATGGATGGAAGGCTTGGACAGACTCCCAGAGTCCTAGTCCATTTATTAAGGGTCTATATTTAACTTGGTTCAACCAAGTGAGAGTTTTGATAGAACGAGACCTCATCACATATATTAAGTATTGCATTGCGTGCGTTATGGCAGAAATATTCTAAGCGTGAATGTAACCATACATAAAGCATATAGAATAATCATAAGCATATAATACGCATCGCATGCAAAATAAAGCCTAGCACGCCCCTGTAGGATGATCACAAGCCCAAACCTATGCGACCCACTGAGCCCGCAGTGGATCTATGGTCAATCTAAGGGTAGGCCCTACACTATTACAAGATTCAATAACCCATTACATGCAATGGGCCTTGTAAGTCCTCTTTATCTTCTTGGGCTCTCCATCGTGGGCCTACACCGGGCTTCTTCTCCATGGATCCTCCGTGGGCCATCTGATGGCAACCTCCATGGGCCTCCAACACCTTGGGCTTGTCTTCTCTTGCAGCTTTTATTTACAAAAAATAAAACCTCACTACTAATTCTACTCTCATTACATCATAAAATAAGAAACCCCAATTAAACATTTGGGGGGAGTACATTAGGAGGGAGAGAGAAAGCCTTATTATTCCAAGGCAACTAGAAGAGAGACATAGAGGAAAATAAAGAGGCACACAGGCCACAACCCAACAAATAAATGAAAATAAACCATACATGCGGTCTAGGGGCTTTGTGATCATCCTTTGTCAAATCCATTAACACAAATAGCACAAATACATATCCCACGTAAAATATGCTATACCAACATCCATGACAATCCATACCATAAATAAATGTAGAAATTACATGTAAAATATTCCCACCAAATATAGGATAACGGTGCAACCCATGCACAACGATTTTTGTTGGAAAATCCTTTTTCATAATTAACTAGGCAATATTAATTCTATGAAATATAAAATCTCAACAAAAATTAAAATGCCTCAAGTTAATTAATTCAGAAAAATTTCCAAAATTATACAGAAAAATCAGATTTTCTGAAACACAAAAATCAACAATTCAAGAATATGCCCATTTATTCAAGAATTCCAAAATCCAACAATTTGTGCAATATTAATACATGTCAAGATCTACTCATACTCAAGCCATAAAATAACCATGATGTCTAACATCATAAAATGCAGATATTATTGCGAAATTTCACATATGAATTTTGATCATTGGTGCAACCATTGCAAAAATTAAATCTAGTTAGGAAACCCTTTCCTCATCAACCAAGCAATATTTATTTTAGGAAATTCCAAATCTCAAAAATAAATATTCTAAGTCAACGGGTTCAGAATAATGCAGAAAGTATCATAAAAATAATTCAGTAAAAACAGTTTTGAAAAATGAGCCAAAAATGGGACAGAAACGGAAAACGGCACAGCCGGCCGGCCAGGCGCGCGCGCGCGCGCAGGCTCCTCTGCCTGCGCGTCCAGCGCGCGCACCCCGCACGCGCGGCCGGCACAGCGCGCGCGCTGTCCACGCACGCTGGGCGCGCTGGTCGGGCGCGCGCAGGCCCCTGCCTGCACGCGCGCCCAGCCGCGCCCCTGTGCGCGCGGCCAGCGTGCGTGCTGCTGCTGCCGGTTCGCTGTTTTTCACTCCTTTTCGACTTTTAATGCAATTTTTCTGAACCACAAGATAAATTAAACCCTAGAACATGTATATACATATTCAAGAAAACCAAGATGCAAAATCCCATGCAAAATTAAACGCCAATAAATATCTACGATAAACATGCTATAAACGTAAATTAAAACACGTTTATCATGCTTAAACGCACATAGCACATAGAATTCTAGGCCTATACACCGAACCGGGCTCTGATACCACTGAAAGATTGTATGTGGATCGGCCCGGGAGATGAGCGCGTATAGCGGAAGCGCGAAAATAGTGCGTAATAAAAATTACAAAACATAATTAAATGGAATTTAAATCATGCATAACGTACATAAACGAATCAAGGGGTGTGCCCTTGATTCTCCCGGGCGTTCGGTGTATCTCATGTTCAATAAAACACAACATGGAGGCCATAGAATTAGAAACGAAAATCATAATTAAAGAACCTACCCGGTTGTAGTTTTGTCTTCGTTCGGCTACATGCATTGTTCCCCGTTTTGCACCAAGATCTCAAGAAGAGACCCTCTAAATCATCTCACTCACTCCACCGGAAAGCAAACGACCCTTGTGCTAGCAAGAAATTATTTGGGGAGAAGAGACATCGATACACGCTATGAATTAACGCAATCAATGTCTCTTATGTTCTTAACTTGAATAAAATCAAGAAGAACAAAGTATAATTCTTGGAGAGAAAAGAAGGGGATGGACGAAAATCTTGAGAGAGATGAGAGATGAGAGTTGTAGAGAATACTAGGTGTGAGTGTGTGTTTTTTAAGTATTTATAGAAGATGGAATTCCTATTCCTTCTCAAACTCTCCCAAAGAGACACACTTTGACTACGATTTTGACCTAGTCAAATCCTAGTCAAATTAGGCTTTGATTAAGTCAATTTAATCATGGCCCTTCATCTCATCATTCTCTAGATCAAATCTTGTCCATCCATTTTGATGGGCTTTATGGAATGGGCCTATTTAATTCTAAATTAAATATTCCCATGGACTTTATATTAAATCATATTTAATATACTAAGCCCATTAATTAATTAATGAAAATGACTTATTTAATTCTAAATTAAATAGTCCCATGGACTTTATATTAAATCCTATTTAATATATCAAGCCCATTAATTAATTCCATAGAATGGGATTATTTAATTCTAAATTAAATAGTCCCATGAACTTTATATTAAATCCTATTTAATATACCAAGCCCACCAATTAATTAATTCACCCTTTTAATCTAATTAAAAGGAAAGCCCATGCTTTATAAAATTCATAAATCTAATTTATGAACTCTAGCCCGATTATACCAAATAATCCATCGAGGCTTGAATCTCCAAGAAGTATAATTTAATTCCATTAAATTAAACCTTCTCTCGGAATTAATTCCCTTTCATTTGGTGTAGCGGGTGTGACTCTTTAGGTTCACCTTTCAGCTAGAGTTGGACCTACTTCTTGTTATTTCATAACCAAAGTAGTCCGTTACCATGGGTGGCCATCTAGCAACGGTCCATGGCACTAGAGACTAGGTGAATTTATGGTGTGAACATTTAGGCTCCGAGTTATACGCAGGTGCGGTCCTACCGACGCTCGATATGTACGGGTACGATCCTACTGTCGCCTGTCTCCCGGCCTTTAGTCTAGGGGTCGGTTCTCATCGTTGACTAGGCAACTATGCATAATGCTCGAGATAGGTTTAACTCGACGTAGGAAATCCTTTCCCACTACATCAAGTGCTATGGCCATAGACTTTGTGAGTCTAAACCATCTCCGAGCGCATAGGAGATCTTGCTGTCATATCCTTTGACAGGGGACAGATCCTATCTTGGAATTCACCGTTCTTACATACTCTGACTGCACTGGACGAGGCTTATGATGACCATGTGATATAATCAGTCAAATTTCACCAGATCCAAGATATAACCTTAGTATGTAGGGGACTGCCGTGATCCTCAAGTCCGAGGACTAATCCCCTACTATCGGAACCGGGAATACGAGTCATACCGACCAAGCTCGAGTGGCTTCCATATGACGATTCCCGCGAGTCACCTCAGTCGGCCGCTCCCCAGCAGGCCGACCCACTAACACTGCTTAGACGATCCTCGTCACCCGTCGATGAAACACGACAGCAGGTGCTTAGTGCAAGTCTCAAATGGATTCTCGATGCCCTGTCTCGAGATTCGTTTGACTTGGAGTATTTCAGACTGATTCGGCGAAACTGATTTCATGAACCTACCTCCAAGCGTAGTTCCAATTTCCCGAAATGTTATTTCAGTCTGTGGGCGTTTGTTGTGACATTGTAACGATGCAAGCAGTAAGTACAACAAACTCATGCCTATAAATCCTTACTATATTCATTAACATAATATTACTTGTTCACAGATTGACGAATGGTTCTCAGAACAACCAATACCATTGACTTTCTGGTCACCTATTCTAACAAAGGTGTGGGTGATGATCGTTCTTGTTACATGCATAGAGGGCCTCAAATGCCATTGCAACAATGAATCAACAGCGGTACCGATTTTCTTTTGTGGAGACGAAGTACGAGAAATAAAATCTTGAAAATAGGCAGTCAAAAGGTTTCTGCTCGTTAATATATATAATGAGTTTCCACTATTTCAGCTCTAAATATAACCTGGAACCATCTCGAGCAACTGCACCTACTAATTATATAAACTATTTCAGAATTCATAACTTTTGCACAAAATGATAAGCAGATAAAGCAGACGGAATTTCTGTTATGTGCAATTCACAAATTAGACATTTCATCCTTCACTTGGGAGAATTGCTTATTACAATATCATATTCTCATCTACATATAATGTTCCTTAGGGATGAAAGGTTTCAGGAACGTCTAGTCTAAAACGATATGTACAATAGCATAAGAAGACATGAGAAACATCTCCTCTATCTATCTGCTTCTCCATCTTTAGGTAATAATCTTCTCCATTAGGCTTTATTTCTTGGAATAGATCTCTACAAGTTGCAACTTTCCTTACACATGCAGCGCGCTCTTTTTAAGTAGATTGTTGATGGGTTTTGCTGAACCACAAAAAGTAGGGATCAAATTCCTTGAACCAACCATGATTGAGAGCTTCATCTGCTGTTATTCTCTTGTCCAGATCAAAGCACAGAAGCATGCTGAGTAGATCAAATCCAAGTTGAGTGAGCATTGGACACCCTCCGAAAGCAGTGGCGGCAAGAAACCTGCACAGAAGCTGATTATCATATGGTTTCGCTCAGCCAATCCTGAAACTCGTGTATATTATACGAAGTTGCTCGATTTCACAAATCCTTTGCAAAGAACTTCCTTCAACATCATTTCGGCCATTATATAACCCACTGACCACATATCAATTGCAGACGAATACGCCTTTGCACCAAGAAGAACTTCAGGAGCTCTGTACCATAAAGCCACAACACCAGGTGAGTACGACCTCTACTCCCTTTCAAACTCGCGCGACAACCCAAAGTCGCAGATCTTCAATACCATTTTTGTTCACGAGAATGTTTGATGGATTTAGATCCCTGTGCAGCACCCCGTTCTCCTGAAAAAACTTGACACCCTCCAACAACTACTTCATCATGCATTTCAATTCACTCGGATGCATCGACAATATCTTCATATCCATCAATCTTTTAAAATTATTAACCAAGTGCTCTATCACGACAAAAACACGATCACAATCATCCACGACCACTTCTTCAAATTCCACAATCGATTGGTGGCGAGAGAGGGACTTGAGAACGTGGATTTCGCTCAATGTTGATTTACATAATTCGTAGAATTCATGTTTCATTGCGACAACTTCTCCGATTTTCTTGTTCAGTGGTCTGTACACGACGTCATAATAACGTAGACTAATCACATTGAGATACTCATAATGATCAGCTCTTCCAAGAATCTCATATTGAGAACGATTCACTTTGTAAAGGTGTGGGTGATGATCGTTCTTGTTACATGCATAGAGGGTCCCAAATGCCATTACAACAATGAATCAACAGCGGTACAGATTTTTGTGAGTGGAGATGAAGTACGAGAAATAAAATCTTGAAAAAATGCAGCCAAAAGGTTTCTGTTCGTTACTATATTTAATGAGTTTCACCTATTCCAACTCTAAATACAAAGTGAAACCATCTCGAGCAATCACACTTAGTAATTATATATAACTATTTCAAAATTAATAACTTTTGCACAAAATGATAAGCAGATAAAGTAGACGAAATTTTCTGTTAAGTGCAATTCACTAATTAGACATTTCATCCTTCACTTGGGAGAATTGCTTATTACAATATCATATTCTCATCTATGTATAATGTTCCTTAGGAATGAAAGATTTCAGCAACATCTAATCTAAAACGGTATGTACATTGCCCTAAGAAGACATGAGAAACATCTTCTCTATCTGTCTGCTTCTCCATCTTTAGGTAATAGTCTTCTCTATTAGGCTTTATTTCTTAGAACAGATCTCTACAAGTTGCAACTTTCCTTACACATGCAGACCGCTCTTTTTATGTAGTTTGTTGATGGGTTTTGGTAAACCAAAAAAGTAGGGATCAAATTCCTTGAACCAACCATGATTGAGAGCTTCATCTGCTATAATTCTCTTATCCAGATCAAAGCACAGAAACATATTGAGCAGATCAAATCCAAGTTGAGTGAGCATTGGACACCCCCAAAAGCAGTGGTGGCAAGAAACCTGCGCAGAAGTTGATTATCATATGGTTTCACGCAGCGAATCCCGGAACTCGTGTATATTATGCGAAGTTGCTCGATTTCACAACTCCCTTTGAAAAAGAACTTCCTTCAACATCATTTCGGTCATTATACAATCCACTAACGACATATCAATTGCAGACGAATACGCCTTCGCACCAGCAAGAACTTCAAGATCTCTGTACCATAAAGCCACAACACCAGGTGAGTATGACCCCGACTCCTTTTCAAAACTCGCACGACAACCTTAAGTCGTAGATCTTCAATTCACCCTTTTTGTTCACGAGAAGGTTTGATGGCTTTAGATCCCTGTGCATCACCCCGTTCTTATGAAGAAACTAGACACCTTCCAACAACTGCTTCATCATGCATTTCACTTAACTCGGACGCATCGCCAACGTCTTCACATCCTTCAATCTTTTCAGATTGTTATGCAAGTTCTCCATCACGACAAAAATACGATCACAAGCATCCACGACCACTTCTTTAAATTCCACAATCAAGTGGTGACGAAGAAGGGACTTGAGAACGTGGATTTCTCTTAATGTTGATTTACATAATCCGTAGAATTCATGTTTCATTGCGACAACTTCTCCAATTTTCTTGTTCAGTGCTCTGTACACGACGCCATAAGAACCCTGACTAATCATATTGAGATGCTCGTAATGATCGGCTCTTCCAAGAATCTCATATTGAGAATGATTCACTTGATGAAGGTGTGGGTGACGATCGTTCTTGTTACATGCATAGAGGACCCAAATGCCATTGCAGCAATGAATCAACAACAGTACATATTTTATTGAGTGGAGACGAACTACAAGAAATAAAATCTTGTAAAAATGTAGTCAAAAGGTTTCTGTTCGTTAATGTGTATAATGAGTTTCCATTGTTTCAGTACTATAAGGATTAGGAAAAGTTAGCTTTACCATATACCTAATGCAAAGAGGAGATTGATGTACATTAGAATTTCAAGAATTTTAAAACATTCTCTCTCTATTTTAAATGATTAATCTATATCTATATATATTTTGTAATATTAATAAAGTATGAGGGTTCTTAATTTGTGTGTTTTTATATTATTTTACTTAAATACTCTTTTCAACTTAAATACAAAGTAACTAAAGGTGTTTATTTAATTTATGTTATATTGTTAGTATTTTAAATTTTATTTTTTTAATTCTATGTATGTTTTTTGTATCCTTTCTATTAATTATTGATTTTTTATTTATTAATAATTGAAAGGAACTTATTTTTTCGAAATTCCTTTTACAGCAATAAAAAGAATTGAAAGTAACAAAGATTAAAAATGTGCAAGTGACTCTTGGCATATTTATGATTGACTACTTTGTAGTATTTAATTTTATATAAAAGAGTTTCAATATCTTTTAATCATTTTTTTATCAAAAGAAGTAATTGAGTTGTTAATTAAAAGAAGTGATTTAATAGTTTTAAATAAATATAATCTAACTAAACGGAACTGCAATTCAATAATACATAATTTGTTGAATATAAAATTAATTATATTAAATAGAATTCATAATAAATTACTAAGTTAATGACTTACGAGGGAGAAATAATACTTTTTGTCCTGTAACTTAGGGCCTTCTCATATTTGATCCCATTGATTAGGAGATTCTCATTTTTGATCCCGTAACTTCTAAAAAGTAGCACTTTTGGTCCCAAGCTACCTCCCCGTTAGATTTTTTAACGGAAAACACCACGTGCTTAGCACGTAGCTGTTAGAGCCTTTACACTTTTGGTCCCTTATGTTATGGAATTATCAGTTTTGGTCCCATATGTCATGAAATTTTCACTTTTGGTCCCGTAACTTTCAAAAAGTAATACTTTTGGTTCCATGCACTTAACGGTCATGTGGCACTTTTTGTTAAATATCCAACATAAAGTGCCATGGGACCGAAAGTGCTACTTTCTGAAAGTTACAGGACCAAAAGTGAGAATTCCGCAACCACTGGGACTAAAAGTGGAAAGGCCCTAAGTTACGGGATGAAAAATACTATTTACCCACTTACATGCTATACTCCAACTAGAGAATATCCCATAAGATGGAAAGTCATTAACAGTCCACATATACATCAATAAGTCATTTGGGATTAGCAGGATCAGGAATAATCAACGACAAAATCATATACTCAGATTTCATATACATCCCTGGAGGAATATTGTATGGTGTAATGATAACTGGCCAACAAGAATATGATTTGTCATATTGCCCATGAGGGCAAAACAATCAGCACAAAGGCCAAGACGAACATTGCGGGATTTTGAAGCAAAATCTGGATGTGTCTCATTGATATGTTTCCATGCCTCTACATAAGATGGATGACATAGAACCCCACTCTCTGTCTCATGAGTGGCATGCCAACTCATGTGCTCAGTTGTTGTATTAGAAGCATACAACCTCTCAATCCGAGAGTTATCGGCAAATATCGGAGTGTAGCATATGCAATTCTTTTATGATGAGGGTATTACCCCTGGCAGGTTTATACGTAGCATGCTCACAAAACTTTCTGAATTCCAAATGCTTGTCTTCTTCCCAGAATAACATACAACCAGCCTTACATGCGTCAATTTTCTCAACAGGTAAACCCAACTCTCTTATCAACCTTTTCATACTATAATAATCATTGGGTAACATGTGATCTCGTGGCAGCATCTCTCCTATTACTTGTAAATACTGATCATGACAACTCTGTGATACATTGTGTTCAGAGTTGATGTTTACTAACCTCGCTACCACATATAACTGAGAGTGAGTTTTCGCTCCCAGCATATAACTGTTGATCTGCAGCGCGCACGACATAAAAAAACTTTTTAGACAATGCTCCTAAATTGTCAGCCTCGTACTATACCCCATCATAATTAAAACTCGGACTAACCTCATTTGCATGTGATTGACGCTAGGATATATTGAGTCATTGACATCCCCTTGTGGACGAGATTCAGGACCAGCTGCATCAAAGACCATCCTCTGATCTCAATTCAATTGCTCATAGCTATTCCAATTTGTCATCTGATTTGCAGAGTTGTCAGCTGACATTGGATACCCAGAATCTATCTGTATAAGCTCACCATGAGATGTTCAGTTGTAGTAATTTCTCTTAAATTTTTCTTATAGAGGTCGCATGTCACCTCCTCTGTGGATTTGTACTTACGATTTTTACATACACTACATGAACAATGAATTTTCTCCCCATCCATAAAATCATGTTGTGTTTTTTGCCCAATCTATAAACTCAGTGACTCCATCTATAAATTCTTTTGTATGATGACGATTACAGGGTACATTCTTCTCATACATTTACTTTCTCAATTCTCTCAACATCTTTTTCTAAAATCAACAAATATTATACATATTCAGTAACATAGATACATAACAAACTAAAAATTTCAAGAATAAAATGAATATATATAAATAAACTAGTAAAAAATTTTGTACTAACCTTAATGTAAGTAAACTAATGTCCAAATGTGTGACTCGTTGCACTAACGTGATCATTAACGGTCTAATGCAATGATAAGATTAAAAAATCAGTTGAGTGGAAAGGAGAGAAGCTGTTATGTACGATGATAAACATAAGTGTGAAATAGAATGAAGGTTTTCTTATATTACACTTTTTTGCAACAGATTTCACCACGAAATAATATTTCTGTTGCAAAATAAAGAATTTTAAAATAGTGTATTACAGTTATCGCAAACGTATTGCAACGGATGGGATCCTTTGTAAAGACCGTTGCAAATCTCACGGCTCAATAATTAATGCCTGCGGCCGTAGCGTATGATTGCAATGACTTCATAAGTCGTTGCAAATACCGTTGCAAAATTGTCGACAAGTTTGCAGCGGAAAATATCGATCACTAAATCTGTTGCAAATGATAAAATGCATTTTGCAACGACGCGTTTTCGTTGCAAAATGCGTTGCAAATTTTTTCCAACGGATGTAGAAAGAAACTTTGTTGCAAAAGTATGCAACGAAAGGTTTCCGTTGCACCGTTGGAAGTTTGCAACGAAATTTTATCGTTGCAATATTTTGCCACGATCTTTGCAACCACTTATGTTGAATATGGAGCATTTTAAAGTTGATCGTATTTAGCAATGGCGTATTGCAACGGGTAATCCGTTGCACAATGTAAAAAAAGAAATCAGAATTCGCTGCAAAGGCGTTGCAAAATCCGAAGCAAATTTGCAACTGACCAATCCATTGCAAAATGTCCGTTGCTATAAGCTTGTTTTTTGTAGTGAGTCCAAAACGTGTCAGACACATGAAATGCCATCTCCGACACATGTCCGATGCGTCTTCAGTCATGTCTCTGTCCAATACTGTACGGGTAATTTTTTGAAGTGTGCATGCATTATAGATGACATGTCATGTAATTTTGATTTAAGTCATCGAATGATTTATCATCTCTATCTTTAATTTTTTTTAACCTTTAGGCCATCTTTACTTACTTGGTAGGGATTAGGGGGTGATTGACAAAAGTTTGATTAAAAGTCGGATTAGAGAGTGTAGGATTGTTTAGTGATTGATTTATTTGTAATCTTGCAAATGGGATTAAAAAATGATTAGCTTTGACTTTTGTGTAGGAAAATAGTGAAATTTGTGTGAAATTATCACTATACCCTTGTATTAAAAAATTGATGATAGAACATGTTGAGTGTAAATGAAGACTTCTACACCCCCTCTTGTACTCCATTTCACCTTCATTGTAATGCATCCATTTTCCCACTGTTGGAGGAGCTTTCGGCCACTATTCTTCAGCAAAGAAAGATTTGGATCGTCTGGTACATTGGTGGTGTAGAGGTGTAACGGAGTTCATCCCGAAGTCCCCTAATGAAAAAGGTTAGTCCGTTTAGACACATCCTTCAATAGATAAAAAATTTAATTCCCGGTTTTTTCTATCTTGTGTGTTGGCTTAATCCAAAGTTATATATTTGCTTAAAATTTTTTGATGAGTTCGTTGAGTTCTGGTCATGGATGTTGTTACGGCTAAATTGTCGGTTTAAGGCTGATATCCACTTTTGGGCATTTTTAGGTTTTTCTTTTGTTTTTCTCCACCGAAAATATTGCAATGTTTGGATATGTTAGAGCTGAGAAATGATTCCATTATTTCAAAACCCAGTTTAACATACACATGATTAGCTATGTTTTTCTTCAATTTATTATCCTTGCTTATGGGATCCATAATCTCAGTACTTAACCATTTAATATTTCATACAAATGTATATCTTATTTAGGTGAGTACATCCACACGTAGGAAGCAATGTAATTTACGTAATTACGGGCATAATTAATTGCAGTACTTGTGAAATAAAATGTTTGGATTGACACCATCACGATTTCTCTGTCTTTTGCATTTTGTTCTTTTATCATACAATTATATTATTTATTAATTTAAGTAGGATTAAAGTACGATTTTGATGTACATATGATATGTCATTTTGTAAGGTAAGACAATTACAATCAATCTTCTAGTCCACTTTCACTCTTTATTGGTAATTACCTTTGGTGACACTGATGAAACATTACTTGTCCGAAATTTCTTATTAATGTAGTTTTAATGAACTGTAAAATTGTAATACATTATTATGTCATTTGTTGAGACTGCAGATGAATCGCTCGTCAAGTAATCAGTCACACAGCCGTTCAACCGGTCATTCATACACTAACTACATGGACAGCGATGAACCCGAAGTTGTCCGCATTTGCAAATGTGGGCATGATCTAGTCGTCCGTAAATCGTGGACTAACTCAAACCCTGGCCGGCGTTTCCGAAGTTGTTCTGGAGATGCGGTATGTATTCGTTAAGAATTGGACCACAATCCCAGTATAATCCCCCATCTCTTTGTTATGTTTGATTTTTATTAACATATTTTGTAAAATTTCAAGGGAAATCAATGTGGTCTGTTCGAGTGGATTGATCCACCCATGTGTCGTAGGTCGATGGAAGTTATACCTGGACTGTTGAAGAGGTTGAATTACCAGGAAAAACAATTGAAGGAATATGGGCAGAAGCTCCGTGGACTCTGTTGGAATAGGTGACCAGAAAGCCAATAGGTTTGGCAATTTGTAACCTATTCGACACCTTGATGTAGATGTAATATTATTATGTGATGAATAAGATGAGTGTTCGTCACCAAATGGTACCTTCTTTGTTGTGCTCATCTTACATTTGTTAAAACGGTGTTTAACTTATATCGCAACAAAGCCCACAGACCATGGATAACAACTCGTGCAGTTGGGCCACGCATTGGATGGTGGTCATGAAACCAACTGATTAAGAGTTGGATCTAAAACGTTCCAAGTCGAGGACCTCGAGACAGGGCATCGAGAGTCGTATTGAGACTTGCGTCAAGAGTCGTGTTCATTGGATGAGTGCCGTGTTTCATCGACGACAGGCGTGGGACGCCTACACGATCTTGATGGGTTGGTCGACTGGGGTCGAGCCGACTGGACTGACTCGCGGGGATCATCATATGGAAGCCTTGGAGGCTTGGTCGGTATGATTGGTTTTCCCCGGTTCCGATAGTACGGGAGTAATCCTCAGACTTGAGGAATCATGGCAGTCGCGTG
The DNA here is from genome assembly GCA_034509735.1 of Sesamum alatum. Taxonomy (NCBI): domain Eukaryota; kingdom Viridiplantae; phylum Streptophyta; class Magnoliopsida; order Lamiales; family Pedaliaceae; genus Sesamum; species Sesamum alatum. Next base: position 7,699,518 of record JACGWO010000007.1, on the reverse strand, counting down.
CATAGGACGACTGTATCTTGGATCTGGTGAGAGGTAATCATTCTGTAAGATGATTATCATAAGCCTTGTCCAGTGCAGTCGGAATGTGTAGCGAGGACGGTGGATTCCAAGAAGAGGATCCATCCCCTGTCAGTATGTGACAGAGGTATCTCCTATGCACTCGGAGACACGTTCATGGTGTTTGAAGCTGTGGCCACAGTGGTTGGTCGAACAGGGAATGTTTTTCTGTGTCGATGCAATGAAGCATACGCAGTCTCGAGTATTAAGCATAGATGCCTAGTCAAGGATGGGAACCGACGCCCAATTCCATACCCTAGACTAAGGCCGGGAGACGGTAGACGGAAGGATCGTACCCGTACGGAATCGACGCCTAAATGTTCACGCCAATTCACCTAGTCTCTAGTGCCATGGACCGTTGCTAGACGGCCACCATGGTAACGGGCCCTTGTGGGACACGGGCCCAAGTCTAGCTGAGGGTGAACCTAAAAGGTCACGCACAAATCACCGAGGAGGTTGAGAGATTGACTTGGAGTCAACCTCGAAGGATAAAATAAGTAATCGGATTACTTAAGGGAAAGTCATTGGATGGACGGGCCGATATTGTATCGGGCTTTCGTTTAATCGGTAAATTGGATTTTCGATTGAATATGGAAAGTTGAGACGTTGAGACGTTGGATCTTTTAATTGGATTAAAATATCAACGAGAATAATTTAAATGGACATTAAATTAGATTTAATGTTGAATTCGTCGTAATTGGATTACGATAAAACCCGATCCGTTAAATTATACCCGAGAGGAGAAATAATTCCTATTTTGGAATAGGAAGAAGTTGGACTTCTTCCCTTAATTAAACATGGCCGACATGCTCCCTTGGAGGAAGCAAAATCAGCCATGTTTCATGCTAGGTGGTATGTTGACTTATCTCTTTTGGAAAGAGACAAATCAACTCCAATCAAGCTCTTCCCTTTGGTATGATTTGATCATACCATAAATTTTGGTAGGCTTGATTGAAGAATTGATGGTGATTGATTGGAATGAACTAGACATCCTTGGATGAACCTAGACACATTCCAATAATCACATTAATTATGTATATATATTAGAATATACAACACCAAGCATAAGTGATTCATTATTCATCTTTTTCTAAAAAAAAGAGAAGACAAAAATCCTCTCCTCTCTCTCAAACTCTCGGCCTCTCTCCCTCTCTTACACTTGTGTTCTTCACTTGATTTTGAATCAAGAAGAACGTTCTTTTCTAGCAAGAAGAACGTGTGTTTCTTCCGGTGTTTAAGAGAGCACTAATTCATAGTGTTCTTCTCTTAAACCAATTCCTTCTTAAACCCGTTCTTTTCTAGCAAGAAGAACGTGTGTTTCTTCCGGTGTGGTGTGGATCACCTTTGGAGAATCCATACGTTTGGATTTCGTGAGCATTCCGGAGAAGGAACAATGCAAGTAGCCGGGAGCATACGCTAAATAATCAAAGGTAACGGTTTATTACGATTTGATTGATTTAATACACATCTATGCCCTATGTGTTTAAATATATGTTTCTAATATTTAGACATCCTACATCGAACGCCCGGTTGAGCACCCAAGGGTACACCCCTTGGGATTCGCATATTTAAATTAGATTTAAATTTGTGCACAATTTCTCGCTTCCGCTCGCGCTCCCGGGCGGATCTGCTTGTCCTTCAAGTGGTATCAGAGCCCGGTTCGATGTAAGGGGCATAGATCTATGTGTTTGGCATGATCTACTTTCTTTTAATGGCTTTATTGGCATATTAGATTGTATCAATATATGAGTAATATGATAATTCAATTGTTTTGATTTAATGGACTTTTGGCATGCTTTATTTTGTTAGATTGGATCTAAAATTGCATGCTTATTTTTAGAATAATATTACTATTATTGTGCTGAAACAGTTTTGAAAAAAAAAAAAAAAAAAAAAACAATTGATCGGGCCGGCAGTGGCCGCGCGCAGGCGGGCGCCTGCGCGCGCTGTGCGCAGCCAGCCGCTGCTGGTCGAGGCCAGCGCGCGCGCGCTGCCCTATGCGCGCGGCCGGCCGGCCAGCACAGCGGCTGGGCGCGCGCTGCCCTATGCGCGCGGCCGGCCGGCCAGCACAGCGGCTGGGCCGTTTTGTGCCGTTTTTGACTTTTTCCGGAAAATTTGATTTTCTGTATTTTTCTGCACAATATTCTGAAAATATGTTAATATTGCATTTTTGATTTTGTAATAATTGGATTATTCCTTGAATTAAATTTGTTTACTTAATTTGGGATTTATACATGCATTGGATGCATTGTTTAAAATATCCATTAAATATGAAATTTGAATTTTCCATATTATTTGTATGTTTATACTTTTGTGATGTTGGACATCACTTGGGTATTTGGAATATCCATTGGTATTTATGCATAATTATTTGGAACAATTGTGTTATGTGAGTTGATGGAATCAACATGGGATGATCACAAGAGCCCTAGACCTTATGTATGGATAAATGTATGATCATTTATTTTCTGTTGGGTGGGGCCTGCGTGCCTCTTGTTTTTAGGACTATCATCTCCCGTATTTTCAGCCTCATGATGTTAAGGCTTGTTTTCTTTATTACCGATGTATTACTTTCAGTTGTAATGAGAGTAGATAGGATTGGTGAGGTTTCAATTTTAACAAGCAATTGGAGTCGGAGACCCCAAGGAGGAGCATCAAGGCGTGAAACAAGAAGCACTTCAAGGCCCATTGGAATGACAATGGGTTTATTATTATTGTAATAATTTAGGACCACCCTAGACAGACCATAGACTCACTGCGGGCTCAGTGGGTCGCATAGGTTGGGCTTGTGATCATCCTAACAGGGGTATGCTATGTTTTATGCATGCGGCGTTTTTTATTTATCGCTTTAAATATTGGATATTTATGCATGCTAAAACACCATAATGTGATGAGGTCTCGATCACACTTAAACTCTCATTTGGTTGGACCAAATTAAATATTAGGCCCAGAACGGACTTGGATCAAAATGGTATTTATGATCTGTCCGAGCCTTCCATCCACAGCAATGTGGTGAGGAAGCTACCACTACCCAAGTGTGGTCTCACAAGTCGTGGCACACTTGGACTAGGGGAAAGCTGCACCATTGTTGTGAACAAAAAGACTGCGCTCGTTGTTTCCCTATCTCACGAGTCGTGGGGGGCGACAGTTTGAGGCATGATTTGGTTGATAGGTCGGGCCTAACACTGAGTAACATGGTTCGCTTGGAGTCCTCAGAACCATGCAAATAGGTGAGGCAAAATATCTTGGGAATCTCATTGGATGAGAATGATATTGGATATCTCCCACAAGGTCTTCTTCATGTGAATCGTAAAAGCGGGGCATGGAGATTACACTTGTGGATCCCAAGCCCACTAGGAAATGGTTTCCCAAAACTCCGCTTGAGAGTGGCGGACTTTCGTATAAATAGTGGGAGGGTCAAAGACTAAAAGACCAAGTCTTCAACTTGAACAATAATATTACCATCATCTGCTAATTTCTGCTTTACATTTCCATTAATGTAGATATGTCTAAGAACCCGTTAACCATGATTCTTGAGACTAACAAATTCAACGGAACGAACTACTCGGACTGGCTGAGAAACCTGAGGATTGTCCTCAGTTTCGAGAACCAAGGCTACGTCTTGGACGAGCCGCCACCGAGCGACTTACCGGAGGGGTCCACGCCTGAAGAACGTTTGACGTTCGAGAAATGGCATGAGGACAACCGAAAGATATGCAGTATCATACTGGCTTCGATGTCTAACGACATCCAGAAGCAGTATGAGAGGCTGGACAACGTCTCCGCCATAATGCTCCGCATGAACGAGGTTTATGCGGTTCCGGATAGGCATATTAGATATGCCGCCATAAAAGCATTCTTTGGCACCAAGCTCGCTGAAGGAGCGTCTGTACAGAGTCATGGGGTCAAGATGCTCTCCCTAGTGGGAGAAACTCGAGGACCTTAAAGCTGGGCTTAACGATGACACGTACATTGACGTGATCCTCCAGTCGCTTCCTCCATCCTATAACCCGTTTGTTGTAAACTACAACATGAACGGACTTGAGAAGTCTATTCATGAGTTGATCAACATGCTGGTCCAATACGAGGCAACGACCCACAAGTCGGCACCGGCGGTATTGATAGGAGAGGCTTCGACCTCCAAGGCGAATGGCAAGCGAGCCGGACTCTGGAAGAGGAAGAAGGGCAAAGGGAAGACGGTTGTGGCCCCTGCTTACGCTCCGGGCGTCCCTGTTGCTCCGGTTGGACCGAGCAAAGGGAAAGGGAAGGACCGTGGTTCTCAGCGGTCCAAGACAAATGATGTCTGCATACATTGCCAAGGGAAAGGGCATTGGAAGAGGGAGTGCCCACAACTCCTCTCCAACCCAGGTGTGTTTGTGGTTGAAGTTAATATGATTACTAATTCTGCTTCATGGGTATTGGATACCGGGTGTGGTGCTCACATCTGCAATAATTTGCAGGCACAGCAAAGAAGCAGAAGGCTAACCAAGGATGAGATGATCCTAAGGCTAGGCGATGGCAAGGCCGTTGCTGCGGAGGCCGTAGGATCACTAGAGTTAGCCATTAGTAGTCATGTTAGGATTGTATTGAACGACTGTTTCTATGTACCTAGCATGATTAAAAACATTGTTTCCATCCCGTTCCTTGATAAGGAGGGATATGAATTTACCATCAATAAAAACGGTTTTTTCATTATCAAAGATGGTATTTCTCATCTGCTTGGTACATTGGTCAACGGTCTGTACATACTTCAATAGTCTAATTGGATTATGGCTGCAGAACATAAACGAAAACGTGATGATCATATTAACGCACAGATATGGCATGCGAGGTTAGGTCATATCTCTAAAGATAGAGTAAGAAGGTTGGTGGACTCAAAGAGTCTAGAAATAGACGATTTGGACAACCTACCGACCTGCGAATCCTATCTAAAGGGAAAGATGACCAAGAAACCCTTTGTTGGACAAAGTACGCTAGCCAGTGGTCTGTTGGATTTGATCCATACAGATGTCTGTGGTCCACTAAATACTCAGGCTAGAGGTGGGTACTCGTACTTCATAACCTTTACCGATGATCACTCACGGTACGGTTATGTTTACCTGATGAGGTACAGGTCTGAAGCCTTTGGAAGGTTTAAGGAATACAGACTTGAAGTAGAGAACCAAATCGGTCGAAAGATCAAAGCCCTTGGGTCGGACCGAGGTGGAGAGTATTTGAGTGGTGAGTTTACTGATTATCTAAAATAGAATGGGATTCTCTCTCAGTGGATCCCTCCTGGAACACCGCAGCTTAATGGTGTGTCTGAAAGGAGGAATCGAACCTTGTTGGACATGGTCCGATCCATGATGAGTTTTACCGAACTCCCCCTTTCCTTCTGGGGATACGCTCTTGAGACGGCGGCCAAAAATTTTGAACTTGGCGCCATCTAAAAAGGTATCCCAGACACCATATGAGATATGGCATGGCAAACCTGCCTCTTACAAATACTTGAAAGTGTGGGGTTGCCCCGCACATGTCAAGAGATTAGTGGGAGATAAACTGGACTCGAGGTCTAGTTTGTGTAGGTTCATCGGTTATCCAAAAGAAACTGCGGGGTATTATTTCTATGATCCCTCCGAGCAAAAGGTTTTTGTCTCGTGAAATGCAGTGTTCATGGAAAAGGATTTTCCATCGGATAGTCGACGCGATGAGGTGCTCCTTGAGGAATCAAGTGAGGCACCCCAAGAGGCGGCAGTGACATCTGAGCCAGAAGTTCCCACTGATATTGTTCCAGTCCTCCGTAGGTCGGCCAGAGTATCCCATGCACCTGATAGGTGTGGATTTCTGGGCCTGACCGGTCTGTTGGATAATGATCCGAAGACGTGCGGAGAAGCGATGTCGGACATCGATTCGGACAAGTGGCTTGAGGCCATGAAATCCGAGATGACTCGATGAGTACAAACAAGGTTTGGACCTTAGTAGATCCACCCAAAGGGGTTAAACCCGTAGGGTGTAAATGGGTCTACAAACGTAAACTTGGAGCTGACGGGGAGGTTACAACCTTTAAAGCCAGGCTTGTGGCGAAAGGTTACACTCAGCGACCCGGGGTCGATTTTAAGGAAACCTACTCGCCCGTAGCAATGGCCAAGTCCATTCGGATACTGCTTGCCATAGCAGCATGGTATGACTATGAAAACGGCCTTCCTCAACGGTTTCGTAGAGGAAGAGATCTATATGGATCAGCCGGAAGGTTTCACAACTGTTGGAGAATAGCAGAAGGTCTGCCGTCTCCAAAGGTCCATCTATGGCCTCAAACAAGCTTCCCGAAGCTGGAACATACGTTTTGATGAAGTCATACGGGGATATGATTTCATCAAGAACGAGTCCGATCCTTGTGTATACAAGAAGATCAGTGGGAGCTCAGTTGCGTTTCTGGTGCTTTACGTGGATGACATCTTGCTCATTGGGAATGATGCTAAGATGTTGTGTACCACTAAGCTTGGTTGTCAACGCAATTCTCCATGAAGGATATGGGCGAGGCATCCTACATCCTTGGCATCAAGATCTACAGGGATAGATCTAAAAGGATGTTAGGAATGGCCCAGTCCTCGTACATTGAGAAAGTCTTGAAGAGATTCAAGATGGAGAACTCAAAACGAGGATTCCTTCCTATGAGGCATGGAATTAAGTTATCCAAGAAGCAGTCTTCTAAGACTGATGAGGAGCTTAAACGGATGTTGGACATCCCCTATGCTTCAGCTGTAGGCAGTATACAGTATGCTGTTCAGTGCACTAGACCTGATGTGGCTTTCGCTTTGAGCGCAACTAGCCGATATCAGTCGTGTGCTAGGGAGGCACACTGGAGTGCAGTCAAGACTATCCTTGAGTACCTGAAAAAGGACTAAGGACATGTTCCTGATCTACGACGGTGGAGAGTTGATATGGAAGGCTATAGCGACGCTAGCTTCCAGTCGGATGACGATGATGCCAAGTCTTAGTATGGTTTTGTATTTAGACTAAATGGTGGCGTGGTTACTTGGAAGAGTTCCAAGTAGGCTACCACGGCTGACTCCACCATAGAGTTTTGAATACATAGGAGCTTTGGAAGCTGCTAAGGAGTGGTTTGGTTGATGAGCTACATCCAAGGGTTGGATGTAGTACCTAGCATTGCTAAGCCTATAATTATCTTTTATGATAACAAACGAGGCGATAGCGCTAGCAAAGGAACCGAGATCTCATCACGATCCAAGCATATTCTTAGACGGTACCATTTGCTTAGAGAGATGGATAGCACGAGTGACGTTCGGTTGGACCGAGTCAGCTCCGCAGAAAACATAGCAGATCCACTTGCTAAGCCCATATCGCAAGTTGCCCACACTCACCATCTGAATAAGAGGTTTGAGGTCAATAGGTGATTGGCTTTAGGTCAAGTGGGAGATTGTTGGAATAGGTGACCAGAAAGCTAATAGGTTTGGCAATTTGTAACCTATTCGACAACTTGATGTAGATGTAATATTATTATGTGATGAATAAGATGAGTTTTCGTCACTAAATGGTACTTCTTTGTTGTGCTCATCTTACATTTGTTAAAACGGTGTTTAACTTATATCGCAACAAAGCCCACAGACCATGGATAACAACTCGTGCAGTTGGGCCACGCATTGGATGGTGGTCATGAAACCAACTGATTAAGAGTTGCGTCTAAAACATTCCAAGTCGAGGACCTCGAGACAGGGCATCGAGAGTCCTATTGAGACTTGCGTCAAGAGTCGTGTTCATTGGATGAGTGCCGTGTTTCATCGGCGACAGGCGTGGGACGCCTACACAATCTTGATGGGTTGGTCGACTGGGGTCGAGCCGACTGGACTGACTCGCGGGGATCATCATATGGAAGCCTTGGAGGCTTGGTCGGTATGATTGGTTTTTCCCGGTTCCGATAGTACGGGAGTAATCCTCAGACTTGAGGAATCATGGCAGTCGCGCGTGCACAGGACGGCTGTATCTTGGATCTGGCGAGAGGTAATCATTCTGTAAGATGATTATCATAAGCCTTGTCCAGTGCAGTCGGAATGTGTAGCGAGGACGGTGGATTCCAAGAAGAGGATCCGTCCCCTGTCAGTATGTGACAGAGGTATCTCCTATGCACTCGGACACACGTTCATGCTGTTTGAAGCTGTGGCCACAGTGGTTGGTCGAACAGGAAATGGTTTCCTGTGTCGACGCAATGAAGCATACGCGGTCTCGAGTATTAAGCATAGATGCCTAGTCAAGGATGGGAACCGACGCCCAATTCCATACCCTAGACTAAGGTCGGGAGACGGTAGACGGAAGGATCGTACCCGTACGGAATCGGCGCCTAAATGTTCACGCCAATTCACCTAGTCTCTAGTGCCATGGACCGTTGCTAGACGGCCACCCATGGTAACTGGCCCTTGTGGGACACGGGCCCAAGTCTAGCTGAGGGTGAACCTAAAGGGTCACACACAAATCACCGAGGAGGTTGAGAGATTAACTTGGAGTTAATCTCGAAGGATAAAATAAGTAATCGGATTACTTAAGGGAAAGTCCATTGGATGGACGGGCCGATATTGTATCGGGCTTTCGTTTAATTGGTAAATTGGATTTTCGATTAAATATGAAAAGTTGAGACGTTGAGACGTTGGATCTTTTAATTGGATTAAAAGATCAACGGGAAATAATTTAAATGGACATTAAATTGGATTTAATGTTGAATTCGTCGTAATAGGATTACGATAAAACTCGGTCCGTTAAATTATACTCGAGAGGAGAAATAATTCCTATTTTGGAATAGGAAGAAGTTGGACTTCTTCCCTTAATTAAACATGGCCGACATACTCCCTTGGAGGAAGCAAAATCAGCCATGTTTCATGCTAGGTGGTATGTTGACTTATCTCTTTTGGAAAAGAGACAAATCAACTCCAATCAAGCTCTTCCCTTTTGGTATGATTTGATCATACCATAAATTTTGGTAGGCTTGATTGAAGAATTGATGGTGATTGATTGGAATGAATCTAGACATCCTTGGATGAATCTAGACACACTCCAATAATCACATTAATTATGTATATATATTAGAATATACAACATCAAGCATAAGTGATTCATTATTCATCTTTTTCTAAAAAAAAGAGAAGACAAAAATCCTCTCCTCTCTCTCAAACTCTCGGCCTCTCTCCCTCTCTTACACTTGTGTTCTTCACTTGATTTTGAATCAAGAAGAACGTTCTTTTCTAGCAAGAAGAACGTGTGTTTCTTCCGGTGTTTAAGAGAGCACTAATTCATAGTGTTCTTCTCTTAAACCAATTCCTTCTTAAACCCGTTCTTTTCTAGCAAGAAGAACGTGTGTTTCTTCCGGTGTGGTGTGGATCACCTTTGGAGAATCCATACGTTTGGATTTCGTGAGCATTCTGGAGAAGGAACAACGCAAGTAGCCGGGAGCATACGCTAAATAATCAAAGGTAACGGTTTATTACGCTTTGATTGATTTAATACACATCTATGCGCTATGTGTTTAAATATATGTTTCTAATATTTACACATCCTACATCGAACGCCCGGTTGAGCACCCAAGGGTACACCCCTTGGGATTCGCATATTTAAATTAGATTTAAATTTGTGCACAATTTCTCGCTTTCTCGCTTCCGTTCGCGCTCCCGGGCGGATCTGCTTGTCCTTCAGACTCGAGGCACGAGAGGACAATATTGTGCTTTATCGTCTTGGTGGGATTGTTGCATGTGTTATAATACTAGTTCTCCTCATTCTCTATATACGGGCAACGATCCTGTGCATATAGATTAAAAAAGTCTGTAACTTTTTTGTTGTTATGGTGTATGTATTTGAATGTATTTTGTGCACGTGGTTAACCAAGTATGCATTACATATGCAATTTGTGGACATAGTCAATGTTAATATCCCATGCAATAGTATCGGGTAATTACGTAAATATTGTTTATTTTCCCTTTCTCAAAAGACAATGTTGTATTTAAGCCTATCTATGCATTTCAATTATAACTTTAATTGGACTCGATGAACGTAATAGTCATATTTATGAAACACAACTTTGAAAAGCACCACAAGAAAAAATTATGTAGAAATATATTTATATTGAATTGGAACTCACTACTTTGTAATTAGGTAGTGCATGGTCGGGATCCCATTAGAAAAATAAATAAAAATCTAGAGTTGTTATATAATTTTTTATTTAAATAAATTAAATACAATTACTACACATTGTAATAGGAGTAGGTGGAGGTGTTTCTATATAAACCCCCATTCACCTATTGCCATATGTATTCTTCCTCACTTCTCAAGTGCTACATTCTCCCTCTTTTTGCTTCACTCCCCTTCTCAAAGCATTCCTCTTGGAAAAAGTACTTGTTATCTGTAATAGCTGGAGATGGTTTTTACTGGCAACACAAAATGTTCTACTGTGAGCATTGGACCCCTGAAATCGAAGACACCTTCATCCAGTCTCTGCTCGCCCATCACCGCAAGGGGACATTTCACCCCGATCGGGTTAAATGTCATGCTGTTCTTTGTGCATTGTTCGACATAAATGCTCGCTATGGATCAACTCTGTCTTACTCTTACTGTCAACGTCGTTTAGCCAAGCTCAAAATCAGGCATCATATTTTCTCATGGGTAACCAGTCTAGTAGCAGTGGAATGGGATTAAAAAAAAATATAATCTCGGCAGATACGTATGTATGGGAGCAAATTGCAAAGGTATGACGATGTAATTTTCTTTTCATCATTTATGGTTTCGGTAAGGCATCAAAAATACGGCCAACCTCATGGAAAATATTTGTGCATGACATTTTATTAGTGTTGGTCGTGTTTTTCATTTTTTAGGCTAAATCAATTGGTAAGTGCTACGTGAAGGCACCCGAGCCGCAATGGAGTGCATTATGGATTTTGTTTGCGGAGTGGCCTGGCGATGACTCAGACGAAGACGAGTCCATCTACTTTGATCGTGCGGGCACTTGCTTGGATGACGAGTAGGTCAATTCTAAAGCACCACCGGCCGATGACTCGTATGGAGACTCCTCGTTTGGCCTTGGCCACGATGACGAAGTGGAACGGGAAGAACCCTCTTGGTGGGCCTTTGTCCAAGAATATTATGCTTCCGATTCAGGCACTGGAAGTGTAAACACCCAAACAAGGATCATTCGGCGTCCGGCCACAAGTGGTTTTGCTACTCCTCCACCGCAAAGTCCCAACAGTCCTGTGAATACCCCGAGCTCCGTGGCGTCGAATGACCCTGACAGTGAGGCAAATACACCTTCTCCGTACATCCCTAAGTACCTACGCCGCCGCCAGCCGAAGAAGCCAAAGTTCTAGTACTATGGACATAGGTTGTCTTGAAAATCTGTATTGATGCATAAGTATTCCCTATCGAATTTGGTTACTCGTACCATTTGAAATTGTCACGTTTTGGGTGTACCCCATGGCCGTTTACATAGAATTTTCAATGTAAACGTTGACTAAAATGATGCTAAATCTCCAGGGATGTGACACAGCCGTAGCTCATTTAACCTTGTAATCTTGCAATGTTTTGAATTAATGAATCGGCATTATTAGCGCATATACATTTGCAGTTATTTTTCCTTTAGTTCAACATAATTTAATTTTTGATTTGCTTGGCTATCAAATTAAAATGTTCGATGATGGTTTTGTATTTATAAAAATTCATACGTAAGAGCCCTTTATATATCTTCGATCCACGGCCAAAATCATGCATGCAAAGACATCTAACTTTTAGTTGTATTTCTTTCACCTTTATATCTCTATAATATTTTTGGAGCAATATAAGATAAATGAACATATTTTTTCTTAAACTACTTCTTCAAAAAAAATTAATATCTCTTGTAAGTTAATATTTTTTGGTGTTAAATAATATCATGAATATCTAATAATATTATGAATATTATTAGATATAAAGATACTTCCAATATATATATATAAAAAAAAATACCCTTCCGGTATAACATAAATTTGGAACACATGTACATTACAAAGACACTTGAACCTTATTGTTGGGTTAGATCAATTTTTAAACACAATTATTTACTTTGAATTTTGTTATAACTAATAATTAACGATAATTTTTTTGTGTTGCAACATACATATAAATAAATATAGCATAACTATACAAAAATTTTACACATGTACGTGAGGATTCAAAGAGAGGGTTCAAGGTGAGGACTCATACCCAAAAAACATGCATGGAAAGCCGTATGGATACAAGTGAGGATTACACATAAATATAGCAATTACCTTAAAAAAAATAGCATCCGCCAAAATACAAAGTGGGAATTGAATTTAAAGATTCAAACACATATAGGAACTAAACAACAAAATGAGGATGTTCATAGTCAACAAAGGAAACGTGAGGGGATGGCCAAAATTTTTTTGAGAAGACATTGCTATGATGTCTTCCATTGAATTGGTAGAAACTTTTGGGATGGGGTAGGTAAATACACAATTACTCTATCCAACCTCTCAACACCTTATTTACTATTGGTAGGTAGGATTAGACTTGATAGGAATTTGGATTGATATGCCATTGCATTAAGCAAGTGTCCCATTACTTACATTCATCTACAATCTCTTCTTCCACCTATATAATGCTCCTCTAATGCATCTATTTGCTCATTGCATCTCATTTACTTGGTAGCACTACAATATTCCTATTGCATTCCACACTTACAAAACCCTAGCTGAAAGAATCACATGGCTGCCCCTCAACTGAACTATCCCGTCTTGCACTTCCGGCACAAGCACCTCCGGTTGTTCTGGCACCCCCTCCCAGAGTCACTATTTTGTATAACGCAAGGTGGACGAAGAGGCATGACAATGCCTTCGTTCAGGCGTTATACTATCAAGCTCTAAAAGGCCACCGACAACTCTCACGTACCCCTAACATGCATTCGTACCATGCACGCCGCCTCGTCAATGCGTGCTTCAATTTCAATTTTAAGTATATAGTCTTCAAACGAAGGCTTGAGTGGCTCCGTTTAAGGTATACAACTTTCAAGAGTATACTAGAGTCACCTGGGGTCGTTTGGGATCGGCAGAGGAATGTTTTCTTGTTCGACGAGGATCGATGGAATGAGTTCGTAATGGTATGTTTCATGTATCGGCTTATAACCTCCAACATGCTTCATTCATTGTATTCCATTATACACCATGCAGAATTTTTCCTTCAAGGTAAAGACATATAACTTCTTCTTTTCCCTAAGCCAATGAATTTGTGAATGCCTACCGTTTCGCGGGGGAGCCCGATTGGAAGGAGCTCTCGGCCATCTTCTCGACAGTACGTCCCGAACAAGGCCCCAATGAAACCCGTAGACATATCAAGTGACGAGGCGGAGTCCGGTGGAGAGAATGTCGAAGGAACCGATGAGAGCACCGTTTCCGATTGAGCAAGTGGTTGGTTCTAGTAGTAGTCCGTTTAGACACCTCCTCTTTTGTTTTCGATGCTATTTCGCCTTATGAAATACGCTGGTTTTGTTTAGGAGGAGGTGTCTTCGCAAGTTAATGATTGCAAAAGTTAGGTGGAAGATTTAGATGGAAGAAGTAGCTATCATGGTTATCTTTTTTTTTTTTTTTTTAAGTTGTTTTTCTAATGGTGACCAAACCAAGATTCATTTGGATCTTGGTTTTGGTCATTTATGATGCCTATATATATAAATCTTATGTTTTCATACAATGTGCGTTAATGAATTGGTAACCGGGTTCTTTGTTGTTATTAGATGAGAATGTGGCTACGTTTTGTCGTATGACTCGGTTAATTGTTATCCAAGATTTTTAAATGAACATTCACTACCATACATATGAAAAAATTTAAGTGTTTTTGGAAGATGAATTCAAGTTGGAGTCTTCTTGTCGTTTTTACATAAATATGAGCCCCAACTTGATTTAGAAATGTTGATATATAATCGAGCCAGTAGTGCTATATACATAATCTGCAAGAAGTTATCGATTTAAAAAAAAAAAAATCGTGTCAAAAAAACTTGTACGGGTTAAATATTTTGTGGTCAATTATAATTATGCATGACGAAAACAACCAATGGGTTTGTTAAATATAAATTATATATATAAATATTATTACGTTTCTATTTCTAATAAAAAATTACCTTCCTAGTAAATTCAATAATAAATTTGCGTGGTGGAGAAAAAATCAATTTTTTTTGTTAAATATATATATATATATATATGTATATACATTGTTAGGTTTCAGTTTTATAAAAAAAAAATATTTTTAAATAATTACATATTTTTTACTGCCACTTTTATAAGTACATATAAACATACTAATTACAATGGTATACAAACATACTATTATTAATGGTATACAAACATACTAATTATAATGGGATACAAACGTAGTAATTATAAATGTCATTCGAATCAAAATTATATATAGACAGTTTGCTCTTGCCTTTAACAAATTATGTATAATTTTTTTCATGCACAAATATATATTTTTGAACTTCATGACTCATGTGTAATGAAATATAAACATAATTATTATTTAAATAATTACTTTTTTTGTGCGATTTAAAAAAGTGTAGTTACCAACAAAAAATGAACAAAAATATTTTAGTCTCAGAAATGCAGATTTCTGATTCATACGGCTAAAAATTCTAATTGAAGGAGCAAACATATAATGGAGCATTCATCCAAAAATAATATACCCATATACCTTGGTCTTAGATAAAGTACATGCCGCGAAGATAATATTGCCGACCGTAGCATCCATACGAGTCTTAGTATCATTTCATTCATTGAAATACAATACCAATCGGTGGGATCGCATAATAAGGTTCCACATGAGTAAATGTCTTCATAAACCGTAAGTTAAGAATACGTAAAAGTTAACATATTAATCCGTCAAATAGACCCACACGTGGACGTCTTCAACGAGTGACACGGGTTACATCTTACCATCAAGCATAACGCGAATCATGCGAGCTCTTGCGTCTTCGGGTAGGTTGAAAAACAGATCCATCTTTTTCGGGTTTTCTACTAGGCGATCAGATAAAAGTATTTGATCGTTCAAGTGTATTCCTGCCACTTTCCCAACTGCCTCGTACACCGACGAATGTTTCTCAATTTCATCAAAATCAGAGAAAAGCTTTTTGCTTAATTCGCCGAGCCTCTCATTTGCAGAATCACAGAATGTGTTAACAGCATTTGTCAAGCCATCGTCTTGGACGATCATCTTTGCCCTTTCTTTTCTTTCCGGAACTCCCAATCTTTTTTTGACTAGCGGTTGATGTGACGTTTACCTCTACATTTCCTTGTGTTTCCCCGGCTGTCACATTGTCGGTTCCGACATACCCTGTATTTGGGCACCACTCAGCTGTCGGGACATAACAGTCCTGCGTGTCGTCTTTAACCCCATCGTCCGCTAAATTGACCACAGGCGGGGGGTCATTTGTGTATTGCCCCACCACTATAACATCGCCTACAGCACGATCCCTACTGAAGATCTCATGCCATGCAGGGAAATAAGGCCAAGATTTGTAACGCATTGTACGTGCACTTGGATCCACCTGTTTGGTGTAATAGATGAGAGCATGTATTGCATAAATCGTAAATTGATATGCACTTGTATAGAAACAACAATAAAATATTACTAATTACCTTGCAAAACTCATCCCAGACATCTTGCGAATCCACGGTAAGCATGCTACGACTATCATCCCAACCGAACCCACTCTTTGACATCATAGCCGTCAGCGTGCCATAGTTTTTTTTCAGACGTGTATCTTTGAGTTAATGTATGGTTCGGCCCGTATATCCGTATTAGGGAATTGCTTCATCATGAGAGCCTCAAGTTGGTTCAAGTATCCAGCCCTGGGCCCATTCTCACATTTCCAACCAGTCGTAACAATGGAACGCAAGGCATTTACAAGTACCTGCTCTTCGCGTTGTGACCATGAAGGACGAGTACTTGCCTTCTCAGCCTTTGCTCGGGAACCACCAGGTTTGCTCGACAAGCGTCATCTGTTTATCAAAAAAGCGTATGTAAACTGTTTAAAATTCCATCCCCATACAAAAACACAAGATTATTCACACATGGAAAAGTTCTCATAACTTCATACGAAATCAACAAAACAATGATTTAACCAACAATCAAATGTAGTCAAACATAACATCCATTAATACATTGGACAATAACATATCAAGTACAGACTTCGAAAGAAATACACAAAACCGCATTTCTCATGCACTGTTTCATCAATTATATGGTCATTTCGTGAACGTCCTGTTTCAATTTTAATAATTCGTTCAATGGCGGGTCAACCACTCATTCCACATGTTTTCAGCAAACCCATCACGCCAAGCGTTCCAAGCGGGCGACGCTTCCATTGTAGGACCACTTTCAGAAATTTGATCCATACTCGAGTCACTGTCATTCAATATCTCGGGTTCCAGTGGGTCATCAGGCATCTCCATTCGTAAAAAGTTATGTAATAAACAACACGCAACAATTATACTGTTCTGCACTCTGATTGGGTAGTATGAATGGCTACGTAGTATACCCCACCGTGCCTTCAATAACCCAAACGTACGCTCGATGATATTCCTAGCAGTTGCATGACGGAGGTTAAACAATTCACGTGCATTTTGTGGTCCTCCCGCCCCCCTATCCCACTCTTTTAGGTGATATCTATTCCCCTATACGACGTTAGGAACCCATTTACATTCTTGTATCCATTGTCGCACAGGTAGTAAGTTCCTAATATAAAAAGAAAATTACGCAACGTTACAAAGCTATCCGTATAGAATTTAAATTATGGAAATGCATACTATGTACACTATAACAAGATGTATTGTGAATGACTAGTATGTAAAAAAGAATATACCCGTAGGAATCTGGAGTCCGATCGTCCGATGTAGAGCATCTCGCAGGACACGTCCATCTGCCGCGCTCCCCTCCCAACCGCTCAAGACATAAGTGAAAATCCCGTCCGTATTGCAAACACCTAGAACATTAACTGATACTTGACCCTTTCGATTACGGTACCATCCTTTGTCAGTATCTGGGACGCGTACTGCAATATGCGTCCCGTCCAAAGCGCCTAGACATCCCTTCTCAGATTGCAAAGGAATAAATTAGTAAGTTTCATTGGCAACAATAATGTGTACGTATAAATAGATAACGAAATTATTTAGATGATACATTAACGTTGTGAAAGCACCACACAATACCTTAACCAACGCCAACGTTGTTCTGGGTGATCCTCCGTTACGGGTTGAGGACGTGCCAACAAAATGGAACTCAAACGCAAAACGGCGTTCAACACTGAGTGAAATGTTTACTAATTGTTCGACCACTAAGGATGAATTCATGCTTCACAATGCAATTTTTCTTGTGGTGTGCAATCACACTGAGAAACATTGCAACTTGTTCAACCACAGATACGTGAACAGTGTCTTTCAACCCACCGAAAATTTCTAAGAGTTCACATAGACGGCCGAATGCATTCCTTGTCATACGTAAATTATCCAAACATTTGGTATCACTATACTCGATTATCTGTCTAAGATGCTTCAACTGATCTGGGACTCTATTGGTCAAATGGTATCTACGTGTAGTGACCAAAGGACCCAATCGACGCCTTTTTTCACGACGGCGAGAAACACAACAAAACAAGTACAAGGCGAATAGAAGTTCAACGACAACTAGATGTATAGCGTAGAAAATCTTTAATCTTTGTGCCCTATTCATCCTACAAACATATGGAGAAGACAAATATGTGGGTCCGTATGTTGATTTCAAACAAAGAGAGAGGAACGGATGCAGTTCATTAATAAAAAATTTTGTACAATTAACAACTTAAGTATACACTTTCAAATGTCATAACAGCCAATAAATACAATTAAGGGTAAGTAGATAAAATCCATAATAGGGCAGGGCATAAAAAAATATTCCATAATAGATGCAATTAAGGGTGAGTAGGTAGCAACTCAAATGTCCGAAAGCTGAAAAACAACAACACGCAAAATTATCCCATTTCACACAAACAGGAATCGGCCGGTTTCAACGGTGCCACTTATATTAGAGTAACCACTACAACAACGCATTTAAATCAAGAGAAGTTCAGAACGAGCAAAGTTCATGACGAATGGAAATATTATGAGAGAAGTTCATCTTCGGAAAATCTAGAAACAGAAATATTGCACTTAAAAAAGCATGAGAACGGTGATTGAAAGAGGACAACAGTGAAGGGCTTCACGACGGCAGTAAACGTCGAGATAATGGCCTCGCAATTCTTAAACTCAATACGATAAAATTTTCCGAAAACAAACCGGTACCTTCCAACACCGACGAGGAACGAAACCGCTTTCACCAATTTTTTAGAGTAAGATGTATGAGAATAGGGTGCAGGCAAGAATTTGAAGGAAGAAACCAAGGATGAACTTCAATAATGGAGGAGGAAGCTACATTTTTTGGTCAAAAACTTAGCTGCATGTCTTGTCCAATCAATAGGGGTTGCTTTTGTAAATAATGTGAAATATGTGGGCATTATAGGTATATATTTGTTAAAGTTGAGGTCAGAATGGGAATTCCAAAAATTGTCCAGACACATGGATAAATCGGATTAGTTAATTTGGGGGGGGGGGGGGGGTTGATTCCAATCATGCTACAAACCTGGAAAGTCAGGGGCTTCCAGGATAATTTTCGGGGCATGCAAAAATGAAGTAAACAAGAAAAAACGTAGGAAAAGGGAGTTAATCATGGATTTTCAGGGGAAGTAAAAATGCCCTTAGTGTATCTATTCTTTTGTTACATTGTTACCTTATTTTATAAATTATTAATAATCTTGATTTGTGTATTCTAGGTTTACTATGCTAATTTTGTTTTGTCAAATTATTATATTGTTGTATTGTTTAGAACTAAACTTTTTATCATAAGTTGTTTTTGTTAAACTTTTATCTTGTTTTGTTAAATTATTATTTTAGTTTATTTTCTAGTTTTAAGTTCAAACTTATAAGTTTTTATTCGACTTATTGATCATTTACGTTACTTCATGAGATAATTAGACATTTAAACAATTATTAATTAAAAAATTATCTCAATTTTATTAAATTGAATACCAAAATTTACATGAAAATTAAAAAATTAAAAATATATCCTAAAACAAACATATAGTATATATTTTTATAATATATTTGAAAATCATTTATCACTCCTAAATATATGTCGAACCTCCTAGGTATTGATGTTATCTTTGTATCGCGGATAATATAAGCCTTCAAATCAATCTTTTCAATCTTTTTTATCACTCGGTGAATCAAGAATTGTTGAAATTTCAAGAAAAATTTGTCCGAACCAAGCTAATCACAGAGCAAGTGTGATACACTTGCTATGTGGTCTGGTCACTTCTGTGATGCACTTATATGTGATCGAGTCACTTTCCCTGAAATGTACACCAATCACACAACAAGTGCATCACACTTACCATATAATTGGTACAGATTTGATCGATCCGAATCGGAGTTAGAATTTCCCAAATTTCAAATGGTTCTTTATTGTAATTGTTTGAATCATCAAATAGTGATTGTTTGAATTTGTTCCCCTCACGTTCCACCTCTTTTTTTTTTTTTTTCTTTTATTCTTGATTTTCTAACCCCCAATCTTTTCATATTACAAAACTTTATGAATTTTGGAGTTTATTGGCTTCTTTTGTCGATGATTGTCTTTCACTTATACTAAAAGCGGTTTTAAAAAATATTAAAAATATTTGAGATGATAGCAGATCACGTGTAATAGAAAAAAAAATTAAAAATTCTCTTTTTCGGGTTTCCAAACCCTAAATATCAAATTTATTATCACCAGCTTCTAATAATAGTTATAAATAATGCATTAATTCCGAATGCTCGACTTGATGAGGTACATACATAAGAAGATTCATGCATGTGTTTGAGTGAAATAGAAGGGTACTTTTCTACAAGTATTTTTAACGTCTCTTATTTCCTTTATTTTATTTTCGGTATTTATTTCCTTATTATGATTGAGCCATTAATAAATTTCTATCAAATACGAACAATCATTGAATTGAAATCTAAGAAAGAAAAAGTTACATCTTAAAGTATATATGTTTGGAAATTTTTCAAAATATCAAATCAATTTCTCTTCAATAATTTTTGTTATTTCATAATCATCATATATGTGTTTATTGAATAATTTTGACAATTCTAATAAAATTAGGCAACACTATAATAGTATAATATATCTGTGATTCAATAATTTAATTAATTAAGTACAATAGCATTAACAATGATGTGGTTGTGGATTAAATGAGAAGTTTAACAGAAAAATTATCCTCGACACACACTGCTTTCCAAGTCATATGTCCGTACTAAGAGAGTTTTTAGAGAGAGAGTTTTGAGTTGTCAAATCATAAATAATAAAGTTGGTTTAAAAAATAATACATGGAGTATTTATGTTGTATTGGGAGTTTCATAGTATTGTACGGTGTATGTGTTTATTATGTGGCTTGTATGTAAAAATTATTTTTCTACCCTTATAAATAAATGAAAATATTACTAATATATACATCATATCCCCCCCCCCCACCCCGGACGGAATGCTTAGTGTTGGAAATAGTAATCCGTTTGAGAGTAAGCAATTGCTTGAGGCGAAATCCAACACATGGAAGAGGGTGGGTGGGAAAGCATTAACGGCCAGCGGCAGGTCGCCTCGCGCGGCCTTCTACTAGCTCTAAGGGTGGCACGAGTTAGTGTAGCGGGGAGCTAAACACGAAGTGACTCACTAACTCGAGCTAGAGTGGCTGCAAGCGATGACGATGGGCGCAGGGATTCGACAGGCTGAGGTTGCGCGCAAAGAGCTCCGTGTGTGACGCTAGCTCGAGGTAATGCCTTGACCTGGCGGGCAGGGGGGGCCTTGCCAGCTTGAGGCAGTGCCTTAAGCTGGCCGGGCCAGTAGGGGCCCGACGCGTCAGAGCGAGCCTTCCCTGCCACGTCGAGGCATTGCCTCAACCTGGACGGCGCCCCCTCACCAGGTCGAGGTGCTGCCGCGCGTGATTGCGCTTCGTGCGTGGCCTAGGCCAATTATTCGTCTTGTGCGAAGGATGATGTACATCTGTATTTGGTAAAATATTCACCTGATCACATCACAATGATTATGTGGCTGCAAAGCAACAAAGAGGAGGTCTCCTCCTCGGGACAACACTCATCCAATAGGAGGACGTGCTTGACCTCCACTCATCCTCTAGGGTTCTCCTCCTTAAGATGACACTCTTTTAGGATGAGGAGTTGCTCGACATTCCCTTTCCTATGAGTGCTCTCCTCCTCGAGATGACACACTCCAGGAGGAGGTGCTTGACCTCCACTCTCCTCTTCGAGACAACACTCTTTCTGGAGGAGGTGTCTGACCTTCCCTCTCCTCGAGATGACACACTCTAGGAGGTAGAGGTCTCTTTCTCGAGACAACACTATTTCAGGAGGAGGTGCTTGACCTCTGCTCTCCCCTTAGGACTCTCCTCCTCGAGATAACACACTCCAGGAGGAGGAGAGGTCTCCTCCTTGAGACAACATCCTCTAGGAGGAGGGGGTGATTGACCTCTGCTCTCTCTTTACGGCTTTCCTCCTATAGATGACACTCTTTTAGGAGGAGGAGGAAGAGGACCCTGCTCGAGATGGAGCCCCTAGGACCTTGGGGGGATGGTGGACAGTATCTGGTATTTGCGATAACTTTCTTCCAACTCTTATAGTCGGATCTTTTGACATATAATTTGATAGTATTTAGTACTTGGGATGGTTTTCTTCCGACTCCTATAGTCGGATGTTTTTCATAATCGACAATATTAGTACTTGGGATAGTTTCTTCCAACTTCTATAGTCGGATGTAATTCGGAAATATTTAGTACTTGGGATGATTTTTTTCCAACTCTTATAGTCGGATGTTGTGCTGTGTAATTGGGCAATACTTAGTACTTGGGATGACCTTTTTCCGACTCTTATGGTCGGATGTTGTGGCGTGTATTCGACAATACTTAGTACTTAGGGTGACTTTTTTCCTACTCTTATGGTCGGATGTTGTAGCGATTAATTCAGCAATACTTAGTGGTTGGATGACTTTTTTCCTACTCTTATGGTCAGATGTTTTAGCGTGCACTATTTAGCACTCATGAATGTAGTTGTTGTATGTGTTCCATTATTGTGTTTTCGTTATCTTTATCGGAGTTGCCTCAAGGGATGCTTTTGCTCGTGTCCCGGACTTGATCTTTTACCAAATTCAAGGGGGGCAAAGTCTCCGTGGTAATAATTTTGACGAGGATCTCAAGTTTATCTGTGGTGACATTACCTCAACAGATACTTGCTCATGTCCCGGAGTTGATCTTTTACCAACTTCAAGGGATGCAGAGTTTCCAGGGCAATATTCTGTTCGACGATCTCAAGTTTCATCTATGAGGATATTGCCTCAAAGGATACTTGCTCATGTCTCAGAGTTGGTCTTTTACCAACTTCAAGGGATGTAAAGTTTCCGGGACAATATTATTGACGAGGACCTCAATGAAGTTACGTCTATGGGGTCCTGGGGCAAAGTTTTTTGGGACAATATTATTGAAGTTACAGCAGACGGCATCACTCAAGTCATACCAATCAATTTTAGCATAGAATTTGTCCAACTACTCCTGTGGGTCTCCCGTTCCATCGTACACTGAAAGATTTGATACTTTCACAACTGCTGGAAGTGTCCCGGCTAAGATAGTAGAGAAAAGGGGTTGCGTCTTGGTGGAGCTACGACCAAGGGCACATAAGGCTCCTCAACTCCCCTACAGGGTAAGAGCGCTGAGGGTGGTCACGACTGGTTGGAGGTCTACTCTTGGTTCTAGGCGACTTTGGGTCGAGAAACTCTGTTATTCGCCTCTGCTCATCCCTTTCGGGAGCCCAGGATGATTCGCGACTTCGACGAGGAGAAAGAGGGGGTGGATTCACGGGGTGATGAGTTGCGAATTGAGCTATCACTTGTGCAGCCGCTGGAGTGGACGGATCATGGATCACTGCTAGTTAGGCTTCATGCATTAATTGTATCAGTGTTTCTTGAGGTGGAACACCTGGAGAGGGTAATTCTCTTTGGCGCTGAGGTGGTGCTTGCTCATGGGGTGAGGGGGTCGCTCCCACCGGTGGGGCTTGTTCACGGGGTAACTTTTAGCCACGGGGTGGTAGGGCTATCCCATTCAGCGGGACTTGCTCACGGGGTGAAGGAGTCACTCCCAGCGGTGGGGCTTGTTCAGGGGGTGAATCTTGGCCACGAGGTGGTAAGGCTATCCCATTCAGCAAGACTTGCTCACGGGGTGAGGGGGTCACCCCATGAGGTGGTGACTGTTCACGGGGTGGGAGTCTCCCTACTGCATTCTCGTGTGTTTCATGGGCAGCGTCCACCCACTGAACATCGCGAGCTCGCGACCTGGTCTGCATTCTCAATGCCGGGGTAATATTTTCCCACAGACAGCGCTAATGATGTGGTTTGTAACTTAATTGGTACCCTGTTGCGCAAGGTATTGTCTGCTCTGGCTTCGAATGAGCCTCACGATTTTGTCCTGAAAAGGCGTCTCGCTAGGAAGAGATCTTGGGACTTGTAAGTCACTCAAATTCCTTGTCTACAAGCAATGTGGGACACTTGCTTACATCACATATATATATATATATATATATTGATGTATTTACATAACAACACACACATAAAAACACATTGATATGCAGAGACGCAGGCAGGCAGGCACAACTTTTCCATGGCCAGAAACATAGAAGAATAAAGGTTGTAGATTAACCAGTCACATTCTCCTGATGCTGACAGACAGCGCCTAACTTAATAAATGCTGCTATGAATCCTATACAACATTTCAAAATCAAACCCTTTTTCTTCCCTTTGTGTGTGTTTTATTTATTATGTTCACATGCAGATGTAACAAGGATAAATAATAGGTTAAAAATAAATACCAGTAGTTAAGATGATGAATTGAAAATAAAATAAAAGCAAAATGAGGTGGAAGAGAATAGTATTATATTATTTTTTTTTTCAACAATTTAAGTTTTAAATAATCAAGTCATCATTTAGCATGGTATCAAAATTAGGCTAACGAAGTAAAAGCAATAGAAATTGAATAATAAAGAACGCGTCTTCGATATTCTGAGAACATAAATTTGAAGTAAAAATATTATATTACTGAATGACTATCACATCAGAGTTTAAAGCTATTTAAAAGGAAAAGTCATAATCTAAGTAAAACAGACCTGAAACGAACTAAATTTTGGACTATCTGAAAAACTCATGAAACTCGGCCCAAAAATAGCATAACATCCTATTGATAATTTGGAAAACTATCAGCCCCAAACAATGACTATAGAAAACATGAAAATTAACTAAAGTTGACTAAAAAAATAGAAAAATCAAAAGAACGCTCGGAGAATGGTAGAAATTGTAGAATTTCACGATGAACCATGCCAATGTGAGGGGTTAGATTCTCTTCTCGAAGACAATCGAAACGAAATGTAGATCACCTCGTAACTTCTTCCAGATTAAAAGTTATGACTGTTAGAAGTTCCATTGTCACACCTTCGACTTCTCTCTATCCAAACGTTTCCAAAATGCATCCGCCTCTTATTCTACATCATAGGCCAAAAAAGAGATTTTGGATTCGAAGTTCATTACCGCCCATTTATAAAATAGATGCAAGGATTGCACGTAAGCCGGAGGCATATTAAAATATTAATATTAAATGATTCTTCTCTCCAATAATTTAAATTGTTAGATGAAATGATCCTCTAACATATTTCCCCCTATTCCTGATCGAGATCCTAACTATTCTACGTCTTTCGTTGGATAATATTTTCACGAATTCGATTGATGTAATTGATTAAATTACTAAGGTAATGGAACCTAAATCCAGTGGTAAAATGGAGGTTCATATAATATAAAGCTATGGAATCGAATTTCACCTGTACATGGGGTTTTTTTTTTTTTTTTTTGTCATCTCTGTATTAATCGTTGAAGACTTGTAGGGTTAACATTTGTACTCTGGTATTAATGACTAATGTACTAAATAAAATTATATTATCACTAGTAACGAATCTTTAATGTTTTGCTCAAATAATAATAATTTTTACAAATTTGACAGTCTAAATTCTCTGTTTTGAGTTGATATTTTATTGTGTTCGACCTCATACATTATATGTTATGTCTTTAAAATCACCCCTAAATTTACATGTGAATAATTTATATATGTTTGATTTTGGTGGAGGTTGCAGTGATGCGATGATCCGAGTTGGCGGTGGGATCCATGGCCCACGTCAGAGTCAAAGGTGTGAGGTGGGTTTATGATAAGTCCCCAATTCTGAGAGATTGGTTGACAATACAATGCGTTACATTTATTTAGGTGGTCTCCAACTAAAAATCTTCAATATGGAGAGTTCACTTAGGGTAATTAACGGGGTCAAAATGTTAGATCGTAGTATTCAAAAATCCATATCTATCTAATTTAAGTCAACGTGTATTAAAAGAGGGTCCATTGTCGAAGATTGAAATCAGGAGTCCTCGGGGTGTGGATGCATCAATGGTTGTAATATCGAGTTTTTTGTTTAAGAGCAAAATGGTCAGATGTAGGCAAGAGTCCAACATTAGTTGCAGACGAGGAGCTTGAACGACTTATAACCCCTAAGATCTCCTCTCCCTAATGGGCCACCTTTTCAAGACAAACTCGTAAGGCTCGTACGGAGTCAGAACAAACAATACCCCGCGCAAGGGAACACCGGTAGAGTCGCAAGCCGCATCATTTCGTGTCGTATGTGGGAACGAGGCAATGTGTCCGTCTCAAGCCCTTCGTCTGGGGGTTGATGATGTAGGCAAATATCTCATATTGTTTGCAGAAGATAAGCTTGAGTAGTTTATAAGCCCCAAGACCTTCTCTCGTTAACGAGGGCCTTTTCAGGACAAAATCGTGAGGCTGTTATGGAGCCAAAGCGAACAATACCTTGTGCAACGGGACACAGATCGAGTCGCAAGTCACATCATTTTCGAAGCCCAAGCAAACAATACATCTCTACAGGACTGGCCGAGCTAAAACCTCCTCCGTTGTGAGGCGCCTATTTAGGATAAAACGTGAGGCTCAGACACTCGTGCAACGGAGCGCTAATGGAGCCGCATGCCACCTCATTTTGCGCCGTCTGTCGGAAAGAGGGCATATGCCAGTCTCAAATCCCTCGTATAGGGGGTTGATGATGACAAGCGTCTCACATTAATTGCAGATGAGAAGCTTGAGCGATTTATAAACCCCAAGACTTCCTCACCCTTGTGAGGTGTCTATTTAGGACAAAATCATGTGACTCAAATAATATTTCACACAATGAGGTACCGATTGAATCACATGCCACATTATAGTGTTTTGAGGTTGAAATTAATATGGTAGTTGAGTTCTGATCACGAGAGAGTTAACTTAGACTATATGTGTGCAATAAATGAGAGCAAGACATAAACCAGCTGCTCATTTAATTTACTATAGAGAATGAAGACCAGCCACTTTCCGCTAATTTCAGTTTGGGTGGGGCGCTGGCAACATGCATATTGCATAGGTTTCGCACATCGCCATCTGTCATTACATAGACATTCTTACATTTGACAGTACCATAAAATCCTGTCATGTGGGATGAGAGTACATGCAATAAAAAGAAAAGAAAAAATAAAATAGAGGTGAACAGAAATTAAGAGCCGTAATTTTAATACAGAAACTCTAGCGACTGACAGGGCTTAGATTGTATCTAGGGGCTTTAATCATAGGAGATCTTAAGCCTTATTTTCTATAGTTTATACACAACAGAAAGTTGTATTTGAATGCTAGTTTAGGGCAAACATAACATTGCAGGTCACCCTTGTCTCATTTTCATGGTTTCCATTCGCTAGATATATGCAAAATTTCTCTCTTTTCAAAGTAATTGTTCATTATTTGAATCTTACATTACTTGTTTATTATTGTTAGGAGTGGACTTACCACTTGGCGGAAGCACAGTATATCAAAATATAAATAATTACAGCGGGGGAAATGGGTGTTATCACCCTTATAATTACAAACCGGGAACAAGAATAATGATAAAGAGATCTGATAAATAACTATCGGCAAAAATAACAAATATTACCGAACAAGGCTCAGATAGCCACAGATCCGGCGTGAGAAGACCACGACCACAATAGGTCGGCACTCAGCCACCGGTTGCACCACACAGACTTAAGTACACCCCACGACCAACTCACGGCCGACCACACGATCGCTCAAACAGAATGCTCACACAGAGGCTTCGTTCGAGAAGTTCTCTCACGGAAAATATCGGAACACTTAGATACCTTGCAACTCACACAGATTTGTTGAAGGTATTTTTCCGTGCTCCGTTACGGCGGAGGACCGCCATTTTTATAATGGTGAGAAACCGGGATGAAGAAGGTAACACTCGATGAAGATGGAAAGTAAGCCATGAATGGCGGACGGAATCTCAGAGAAGGGGGAAAGTAGTATCAGCCGAGAGAGAGAGAGATTTCAGAGGCACAAACAAGAGAATGAAAGAGATCAGAAGCGCAGCCACGTGAATGAGATTAGGGTTAAAGAGATTTCACTAATATGTGAGAGTCATGGGCCGGGTCAGGTGTGGGTTTTGACTTGAAGTCTGTTGGGCCGTACAGGTGTTGGGCCTAATCTTGTTGGGTCTCTTGGGCCAACTTATCTCAACAATTATTTTATATAGTATTTTTTTTCAAGTCTCAAGATAAAGAGACTGATTTAATTATAATTTAAAAGTACAAAAATGAATTATGAAACTTATGATTATATAAAGTCTGGAGAATGACTACTAGAAGTACATCTTTTCTTTGCAACATTGTTTTCGTAAACGACTCTCAACTTCTTTTTAGTAAGCTACACCTTTATATTTGGATTGAGAAGTGTAGGTAGGTTGGTTTTGAGAAAAAACCCACACGCGTGCCCACCCATCCCATCCTGCTCCAGGCAAGGTTGGGCTTGGACGACTTTAAATCTTTTTTGGTGAAAAACACCTTGAAAAATTTCTATACTTCCAAACACTTTTATCTTTGACCGAGTCTTTGCACTTGAGAAGATTCCTCTTAAAACTAGCCATTTTGATATCATTATTTCAGAGTATCTTGCATTAAAACCTCAACAACCGAGGCCTTCCCTCTGTAAATAGGTTTCGGTTCTTCCACATTCATATATATAATTTCGAACTCTCCCTCTCCTTTCTTTCTCTCTCGTTTTTTTCATACTTCTAAATTATGAGTTATACTTATCTGTTATTCCAGCTTTTTGCCATGAGTGCACGTATTAGAGAGTGTTGTGTTAACCTTGAGGAGTAAATAATTTTAGCGATTTCACCATGATTGTACCAAAAATTTGCATTCATGGTAGTGGTTCCACGGCACAACGTTTACTGTTCAATAATTTTTACAATCTGAAAGTAGAAACACTATACTGCTACCTATAGTACATTCTAATGGTTGTTCCTATTACTAAAGCCCCGTCCGATCTTTCCAAATTGGCCCCGCTAGATGGGACCAACATCAAATGATGGTCTTAGACACTCCTTATCTTTTTCGAACAACTTGACGTGGACTATGTATTATTCATAGATCCACCAAAAACTCCATCTCAAACCTCTGAACTATCTATTTCGACCACCTCCTCATCAACAAACATGTCCAAAAAGGTTGATCAAGAAGCCAAAGCAAAATTCAAGAAAAATAACAAGATTTTGAGGGGCCATGTCCTTAACCACATGTCAAACACTCTGTTCGACTTATTCATGAATTAGAAAAGTGCTAAGGTGATCTGGGATACATTGGAAACCAAGTATGGAGGCGATGATGCTGGCAAGAAAAAATACTTGTTGGAAAATGGCTCCAATTCCAGATGGCCAATGAAAAAATCAATAATAGACCAAGTTCAAGAATACGAAAATTTGGTTGCGGGTGTGCCAAGTGAAGGTACAAAGATATGTGAGGTTGTGCAAGCCAATGTACTGCTAGAGAAGTTTCCCCATTCTTGGAACAAATACAGAAATCATCAGAAGCACAAGAAAAGGGATTTAACATTCCAAGAGCTAATCAGTGATATGAGAACTGAAGAAACAAATAGAGAAAATGATAAGCAAAACCCTTCCTCTTCTAAATCTTGTAAGGCTAATTTAATGTAATCTTCTGCATCTGCTAAGGACAAGTTTCAAAACAAAAGCAAAAAGTTCCAAAAGGCGGTCAACAGAAGTCGTTAAAGGTAATGATGGTAAAATCCAAAAAAGTAAGCAGCTTTGCTACTGCTATGGGAAATCAAGTCATAAGGCATACTAGTGATTCCAGGGGAAAGACCAACAAAAGACAAATAAAAAACAAGCACCAAAGACTATTCCCCAAGCCAACCTTGCTGAAAATAACGAAATCATAGTTGCAATAGTCGTGGAGGCAAATTTGATCGAGAACATAAAGGATTGGATATTGGACACCGGAGCTTCTAGCATTTTTGCTCCAATAAGGCCCTGTTCCATGAATTCCTCAAGGCTACCGGCGGTGAATATGTCTTCATGGCAATTCTGCTACCGCCGGAGTTTTGGGTAAAGGAAAGATCTTCCTTAAACTTACTTCCGACAAAAGTTTAGCATCGAATGATGTATTATACGTGCTTTCACTGCACAGAAATTTAATTTTTGATCGTCTCTTGAATAAAGTTAATCTACAAATAGTATTAGAATCTGACAAGGTCATAATCACCAGAAATGGTGATTTTGTAGGAAAAGGATACATGTCATATGGATTATTTGTGCTTAACACAATTTCTATTACTTCGAATAAAAAATCTTCCAGTTCTGCTTCTATGGTTCAATTAGTCAATGTATGGCATGGTGGGCTAGGACATGTTAACTTTGCTTCAATTAAAAGACTGAAAAGCATGTATCTTATAAGCACATCTGATGCAAGTGAATATTCTAAATGTCCAACTGTGAAGAAGCAAAATATGTCAAAAAAACCCTTTAAACATGTTACGCTTAGAAGCGCTGAATTACTCAAACTAATTAATTTGGATCTGGCTCATTTCAAAAACACACTAGGCAAAGTTGGTAAAAGATGCTATCGCTATGTTTTGTTTTGTTTTCTCACCATCTCGGAGATGGTGAGAAACCAAAACCAAACATACACTAAAAAAAATCCGGGATTTGGAGCGGATTTTATGACCGTTCCAATGCCCATTCCTATTAGAACGGTCATTGAAACTATTGAGGAACGGAATCACGCCGCTGACGTCACATTCCTCCTATATTTTGGAACGGTCTGACCGTTCCCAAAACCGTTCCAATTCTTGTGATACAAATTGTGTTCCTATGGTTGTGTCAAAAGTAGAATAGTAAAATATTGTAATACGGTTCGGAATGCTTTTATAACCATTGGAACGGCCTACCAATGGTAGATGTGTACTGTTCCAAAATGAGGTCCAATGTCCGTTGAAATATGGACAGTTGAAAAAATCGTTCCAAAATGATGTACAATTTGAGACAGTTTAAATACTTAAAAATACTTGTATTACAATACTCGTTCCTAAATATGGTATTTTTTTAAAAATAATATGTGTTCCAAGGACCGTTCCAAAGTGAGTTACAATTTGGCATGACTTCAATAGATAGAAAATGTTGTATTACAATACTCGTTCCACTACGTTACAGTTATATGTTACAAAACCGTTCCTAATTACATTTTTGAATAATTGTTCCTAACTCTATAGAACCGTTCCAAATGTTACCCAAAATCGTTCCAAAATGTGTACAAAAAAATATCTAGTGTACGTTCCGATTACGATATCTCAACATCCGCCAACCGGATTAATTCCAAACTTAACCACATATAAGTTTCTGTCTATTTGAATATATCTAACGGTCTGATTTAAAATCACATGGCCTGGTTGAAGGTTGCACCATTTTCAATCTCGTTTATTACGAACCAGATACGATAGCTCAATATCCGTATACCAAAAATGTTCAAAACTTCATCGAATATAGTCTTTTGTCTATTTAATCATATGTAACGGTCTGATTAAGTGATGCAGTACAATAATATAAGATGCTAGTTACATCTCTGTAATACTAATAAATTAGAATATACAAATATACTTCATATAATGAACATATATCAATCTCATAAAAAATATTTTATGTTTTTAATTATCTTAATCTACATATTGTATACTTTTGTTCGCTCATTAACATGTCTTGTACGAGTTTTTATTGGTTTTTATTTATTTTCTTGAAAAAATGAATAATTATTTGGAACTCAAATAGGAACGGTTTTTAACAAATAGGAACTGTTTTGTAATACGGATCTTTATACATAGTCGTTTTTATGATAAAAACGATGTCGTTTTTTTAGTTTTGGAACGGTAATAGAAACGGTCAGCTAAAAAATGATCATTCCAAAAAAAGTTCCAACATAATTTCATTTGGCCTGGAAAAATTAAAATTTGGAACGGTTATTTCAAAATGGTCGTTCCAAAAAGAGTTCCAACATAATTTCATTTTTTGCGCCTTTTGAAAAAATAGGAGGGAAAATTAAAAATTTGGAACGGTTATTTCAAAATGACTATTCCAAAAAGAGTTCCAACATAATTTTATTTTGGCGCCTTTTGAAAAATAGGAGGAAAAATTAAAATTTTGAACGGTTATTTCAAATTGACCGTTCCAAAAAGAATTCTAACATAATTTCATTTGACACCTTCTGGAAAATAGATGGGGTAAAACGGTGTCGTTTTGTTAGCTTTGGAACGGCCATAGGAACGATCGACTAAAAAATGATCGTTCCAAATAGTTAATATAAAAGTAGCACTTAGCAGATTTTTGGTCACTCTTCAAACTCTCTGTTTCTCTTCTCTCTGTTCGTCGCCTCTCCAACCACTGTCGCCTCTGTCCGCCACCACCCTCCATTTCTGTTGTTCGCCACCATCGTCCGCCACCCCCGTCCGATAGCAACACTCCATTCACCCAAACGAGAGGTTAGTAATTTTATTACATGTATTTTGTTAAATTTGTAATGAATGAATTTTGCAATTTGTAGATATTTTGGGATTATTGTTGGAATATTATATATATATTCAAAGATTTCTGTAAAAAATTTGATGAAATGAATGAAATATTTTTGGATTATTGTTGGAATATTGTAAATATTTTGGGTCTTCTGTAAATATATAAAATTAAAATATTGTTGAAATATTGCTGGTATTTTTAGAAATTTTCTGTATTTTTTCAGATTTCTTTTTGTAATTTTTAAGAATTTTCTATATTTTTTCATATTTTCTCTATAATTTATAAGAATTTACTGAAAATTATGTAATTTTAAAAAAATCTGAAAATTTCAGAATTTTTCTGAATTTAGGATTTTATGAAAATTTTGTAATTTAAGAAAAACTGAAATTATTTAGAATTCGTTGTATAAATTTCTGAAAATTCTAATTTATGAAAATAATAATTTTTCTTAATTTTTGGGAATTTTATGTAATTTTCTGCAAATTTTGGGAATTCATTTTCTGCAAATTTTAGAAAGTATAATAATAAAATATTTTCTGAAATTTCAGAATATTTTTTGAATTTTCAGAAATATTCTAAAATATTTTCTGAAATGCTGAAAATTTCATAAATGCATTTTTTTTTGCAATTTTTATATATTTTTCTACAACATTTTTTTAATTTTTTTTACAATTTTCTAATTGTTGGGTTAATTAGTGTTGATATGAAATATTAAAAATGTATTTATAATATGAATTATTGGGTTAATTAGTGTTGATATAGTAATTAGTTAATTGTATGTTTAATTGTTGGTTAATTGTTCATGAAATTAGTATAGAATTCATTGTATAAAATTTTGAAAATAATAATTTTTCTTAATTTTTGGGAATTTTATGTTATTTTTCTGCAAATTTTGGGAATTAATTTATGCAAATTTTGGAACATGGAAATAATTTGATGGTCGACATGATAAATATGATGAAGTCGATGCAGGACCATGCTGATGAGGGGGTGGGGTGTACATAAGGATTTTTTTTAATATATATTTGTAATGTAAATTTTTATACTAATATAATAATTTTTCCCCTAATTATCCATTTTTATGTTAATTGCATTCCATTATTCAATATTTATTTAATCAATGAATTAAAAAAAATAATTAATTTTACTAATTAATTATAATTATAAAATTATTAGTTCAAAATTAACAAAAATATCTTTTTGGTAGATATATAATTTAGGAACGGGCTTTTGAACGTAGGAACCATTCCAAAATAAATCCTACAACCATCCCAAACATGTATTCCAAACAAAGGATACAACCGTTCCAAAGTATATTCTAATGGAAGGTTCAAACTGTGTTCCTATGCCCGTTCCAAAATAGAGCTACAATAACCGTTCCAAATAGAAACAAAAGTGTTCCAAAAAATAATTTACATTTTTAGATAGTCAAACGTATTTAGGAACAGTTTATGAACAAGTGGAATAAAATCCGTTACTAATTAGGAATGGTCACCGTCCATCCATTCCAAATAATTAGGAACGGCGTCTATTACGACGAAAGGACTCCCGTTCCATAGTCGTTCCAAATGCCAGTCCAACAGTGTCCAACTACTATAAACCATTCCAAAAATCGTTCCTAAACCCGTTACAAATCCCGCATTTTTTTGTAGTGATAACACTACCCAAAACACCTTTACTGGGTATTTTGGGTAATTTTGGTCCATTGTCCCATACAATAATATATTATATAATTTAATCCACATACAAACAAATAAATATTACTATATACATATATATATTTTTAAAAATATATAAAATAGACATGATCGACACTGAACAGTGTCTTTTGTCTCTAAATATACAACACAATACATACAATAAAAATAAATATTATTATATACATATATACATTTAGAAAAATATATAAAAGAGACATGATTTAACAATGAACAGTGTTTTTTGTCTCACAATATACAATACAATACATACAATACATTTTTCACATTATTTAAAATTAACTCCAAAACCAAATCCAAACATATACCCTATCTCTAACGCACGCTTATTTATCTTTATTTTTCTCTCTCTATCTCCACAAAACAAAACAAGACACTCCAAAAATAAAACCAAATATAATGTATATTTCCTTTGTTGATGATTATTCTATACATACTAAGACTTATGTACTCGGAGCAAAAAATGAAGCAGTTGAAATATTTTTGAAAAACAAATTCGAAGTTGAAAACCAACTTGATAAGAAAATTAAAATACTTAGGTATAATAGAGGTGGTTAATATGGCACTAACTTCATTTTGTGAAACTAATGGTATTGTCCATGAAACTAGTGCACCCTATACACCTCAACAAAAATGGTATACTTGAACAAAAAAATAGAATACTAAAAGAAATGACGAATGTTATGCTACTAAGTATTGGCATGCATGATAACATGTGGGGAGAAGTAGTTCTATCTGCATGTTATATGCTTAATAGACCCCACATCAAAAAAAAAAAAAAAAAAAAAAAAAACTAATTGATAAAAGCCGTTATGAAATGTGGAAAGGCTTTACACCTAACCTTAACTATCTCAAAGTGTGGAGGTGCTTGGCTAGGGTTGCATATCCAGAATTTAGAAAAAGAAATATAGGGCTTAAGACCTTTGATTGTGTGTTCATTGGTTATGCTCAAAACAGTGTTGCATATAGATTCATATGTTTGAATAATAACTTACTTTGTGAATCTAGAGATACTGACTTGTTTGAATTAGTTTTCCCTCTGAATAAAGCTTTTAGTACTCAACTAGCTTCTTCAAGCAACAACTCAGAGCCTTTAACAGTTTGCTCTATTTTAAGAATAGCTGAAGTTAGAAGAAGTAAGAGACGAAAAATTGAACGTAGTTTTTTATCAGATATCATAATGACCCTTTAGCTGAAGACCTAGATAATATAAATGAACACTTTGTTTCAACATTTCTGGTTGATGAAGATCCTAAAACACATGTAGAGGCTATAGCCTCCATAGACTCTAGTTTTTGGAAAGAATTCATTAACAGCGAACTAGATTCTATCATGATAAATCACACTTGAAAGGTAGTAGAGCTACCCATAAAAACTAATTCTAAGCCAAATGGGTTTATAGACAAATTTGAGGCATTATTAGTGGTTGTAGGATATACTCAAAAGAAAGGTCTAGATTACTTTGATACATATACTATAGGTAAGATTGAAACAATTAAAATCTTAGTTACACTATCGGATATTCATGGCTTAATACTTCATGAAGGCTTGTATTGCTCGCTCTACAATGAAATCTGAATTTATAGCTCTTGAATTGGTAGGTCAAGTAGCTAAGTGGTTGAGAAACTTAGTGGCAGATGTGCCCTTGTGGGGGTCATTAGTACCAGTCTGCCCGCACTGTGATTCTTAAGCTACTATATATTGAAATTGTCAAGAATTATGTGTACAATGGCAAAAGGAGACATATTTGCATCAGACACGCTGCAATGAAAGAGCTATTGAAGAATGGAATTATTTCTCTAGATTATGTGAGGTCTGGGAGGAACTTGGCAGATCCTCTCACAGAGGGCTAATCGGGAGAGTTATCCTTGAGACTTCAAGGGAAATAGGGCCCAAATTCCCTGGACTCGTGGAATATGATAATAACCATACAAGAATTCATAACCTTATATAACAAGGACTGATGAATGAGCCTGACAAAGTATGGATCAAGAATATAGTTTCATAGCTCAGTTGTTGAATGATCTATGATAATATAGACTTTATGAAGCTATCTAAATGAGTATGAAGGTGGGTTCCCTTCTAGAAAGAAAAAAGAGTTCTTCCAAGAGCCCTCTTCAGAACTCAAGGAGCTAGCACATGGCCTTTAATAACTCTTCAATTTATCGTGGAATCGCAGACTCTAAGGAAACAATACATGTTTGAGGGTCTCAACTTGAGCTATCGAAAGTTCAAGATTTATTTCACTTTCATTAGCTCAGTTATTGTCTCACCTCACTATGAATTAATTGAATTGAGATATATTAATGCTTAAGTATATTTCTTCCTTCACTCAGAAAAATCGTATTCTTTAGGCTAGTTAGTCATTCGTGGGGATTGTGGAGAATGACTACTAGAAGTACATCTTTTCCTTAGTCTTTCATGACGGACTCTTGACTTGCTTTTAGTAACCCACACCTTTACATTTGGATTCAGAAGTGTAGGTAGATGGGTTTTGAGGGAAACTCCACACGCACGCGTCCGCCCGGACCGGACTGGAAACTCCACATGTGCGTTCGCCTGTCCCGTCCCATTTCGGTCATAGCCGGACTTGGCTGAGATGCGCAGTTTTAAATCTTTTTTGGAGAGAACACCTTGAGAATTCCTACACTTATCTGAACACTTTTATTTTTGACCGAGCCTTTGCAATTGAGAAAAATCCTCTTAAAACGAGCCATTTTGATATGATATTATTTGAGAGTATCTTGCATTAAAACCTCAACAACCAAGGGCTTCACTCTATCTAAATAGGTCCCGGTTTTTCTATTTTTGATACGGAATTTTGAACTCTCCCTCTCATTCTTTCTCTTATTGCTTCTATGCTTCTAAATTCTGAGTGATACTTATCTGTTGTTCCAGTTTCCTACCACAAGTGCATGTGTTAGAGAGTGTTGTTTTAACTTGGAGAGCAAATGGTTCTAACGATTGCATCACGATCGTATTGAAATTTTTGCATTCGGGGTAGTGATTCTTCCACAGCACGACGTTTACTGTTCAATATTTTTTTAATAAAGGATAAACTACAACGAGCAATTGAGATTTTTCATAATTATAAATACCTTCTCGTTATTTGAAAAATTACTAACATGCCTTGATTTGAACAACCGTCTAACGACCAATTCAATCCGTTAGTTTCCGTTATGTTTTCATCCAATTTGTTGTGGTGAACTGACCAAAATACACTAATGGAGTATGAATTATAAATTTACTTATTTTTTAATTTTTTTTGAGTTTTTCTATGGACTAAGTTGAAAATTCTTTTATAATTTTTCAAATATTTCCATCCACCTCTTCTTTTTTTATATATTTTTTAAAAAAAATATAACAAGGGTAATTCCAAGCCTCCATCCAAGAATTACATAATTTCATCAAACATCAAGGATATTGGTAAGTTTTCAAACAACGAGAGGGTATTCGTAATTATGTCAAACCTCATGGGAACTTGTGTTAATTTACCCATATATAAATGCAGGTTTTTATTTTCAGAATATGCAGATTAGTAGATTTTTCAACTGCCCCTTCATTGTTGTAGTAATAGTTGTTGGAATTAGTTGAATTCGTATTATTATATGTTGCATTTAATTTGTAATGATTATTGTACTAATTTAAAGCTCACTATAACAAAATATAATATTAGTGATTAGATATAAAGTGATAATTCACTAAGAAAATATTAAGTGAAAATAATTTGATTTTATCATTATATATTAGTGAGAAGAATTTTGCATAAAATTATCACTAGATACTTAGTGATATATCTATCATGACAACACAATATAATGACAACAATTATTTATTGTTACTAAGTCGTTGTTATATATGTGTCACTTTCATTTATTGACAACTTAAGCACAACTTTTTTTTATTACTAATTCTTAGCAATACAACTTTTACAAAATAGTAGTTACTATTATAAAATTCATTAATGAGACAAAATTAAAATTTTTGTCACTAAATATATATAATTAGAAAAATATTAAAATTGTCACTTTATCTTTTTATATGCTAATTTTATTTGTTTGGAATGACTTTTATGAATTTAATTTTTTATTCAACAAATTAATTAATTATATTTTGATAAGGTTAAAACTTCTAGTTTAGCCACTGCAGAAGATAAAATTGTATTTTTCGGCCCATAACTTAAGTAAGATATATTTTCAATCATATTGCTTACGAGATTCTTGTCAACAGTCCTATAACATGCAAAGAGTTTCATTTTCAGTTCTCATACCAACTTTTATTAGGAAATTATGGGAAAAACCACGTGCAAATCATGTGGTCGTTATCTACTCAGAATGGATGAAAACGACTATGTGATTTGTACATAGACTTTTCCAACAATTTCCTAACAAAAGTTGCTCGGAGAATTGAAAGTGATTTTTTTTTAAAAAAAATTATGGGACTATTTGAAAAAATTGAAAAGTTAGTCCCACATAATAGTGAATTAACCATGGGATTAGAAAAAAAATATAACTTTTAATCATGAATAATTATTATGGTTAAAAAAAAAATTGTTGTAGTAAATAGTTATTCACCACGATCATACAACATTTATTAATCGTGGTATTTTGTGAGGGTGGATAAAACAATTTCCATGGCGTATGTTTTTTCCAATGCTAGAAGCCTCAGCGAATACTTTTGCCATGGTGAATAAGATAAGTTTTTGCATCAATTTAAAGCAATTAAAATGTAGGTAATAGTATTTTTTTTTTTTTAAAAAAAAAAGTAGGATCATTTCATACTTGATCTCACGTTTTATATTTTTCATAATTATTTTCTTTACCATATACATATACTATATGTATAAAAATTACATAGACAAAAGATTATATACGTATTATATATATATATATATATTAAATAATATAAACAATATAATAAAACTAAAAATAAAAAATCCAATTCCAAATCCTACTTTACTCCACAAGATGAACCAATTAGAATGGCATCCACCAAAGGATCAGAGTTCAGCGGCGCCTAAGGGAAAAAGGTCTGACCCTCTGCATTTAGTGAATGTTCTCTTTTTGGCATTTGGGCAGAAGCAGATCACATAATTTACATATACTGCTTCAGTATTCACAAAAATACAAATTAACATAAATAAAAACCTGCAAAACCTGGAAAGAAAAATGAATAGCAGGAAATTATTACAAGCCGACAACACAGCCTCAATGAAAATGATAGACAGCGAAAAGAGAATGAAACCACCCATGCAAATTCTTGAAATTTATCAAGAATTCAAACCCTGTCTTTGTATCTTGTAGTAATTTGTGTGTGCACTTTTATGATGTAATAAAAGTTAGTATCTCCCAACAGTTGGAAGCCGAGAAAACTTAACTCAGACAGTGAAATCCATGGCTACTTCTTCTTCTTCTTCTTCCACCAAGAATGACTTCTTACATCGTCACCCTACCCATTTCACCCCCGTAAGCATCACAACCTACACATACATACACATATATGTGCGGGTTTGTGTGTGTGTATGGTGTGTTTTTCTTGAAGTAATTAAAGAGAAAACCCCACGTCAAGATTTTGTATTTTCAGTTGATAAAAAAAGGTTTTCTCTAATTTTCTTGACGGGTTTTTACAGATTGAAGAAGGCAATGAAGATGAGGAACTTTCTCAGGGAAGAAGCAGCTTCAGAGCAACGCCGTCAATGGCGGATAGGCGAGAACGAGGCAAAGCGCCGTCAAGAAAGAGGCAAGAGAGCGACAAGACGACTGGGGTTTCGTGCAACCAGTGCAGGCCTAGCAATAGGGAGAAATTCTCGGTTGTTCCCTTGGAGAGTAACGGAGTTCACAGGCATCGGTTAATGGCCAGTCCGAATGCGATTTTCAAGTCGGTTTTAGGTTCTTTTGCACTGAAGAAAAGCCCCAGGTCATCGGAGGGCGGCTCCTCCGCCGCGTCAAGGGAGGAGCAGTGGAAGTTCGCG
Source organism: Sesamum alatum (assembly GCA_034509735.1). NCBI lineage: Eukaryota > Viridiplantae > Streptophyta > Magnoliopsida > Lamiales > Pedaliaceae > Sesamum > Sesamum alatum. Next base: position 7,659,673 of record JACGWO010000007.1, on the reverse strand, counting down.
GTGGCGGAGCTCTCAAACAAGCTGATTCTGGCTAGCAGGAAGAGGGATGAGGCTGTTCTTGAGGCTTCCAAGTTGAAGTACTCCGTGGCTGAGCTTGAGAAGAAGCTGAACAAGCTGGAAATTTACTGCCATAGCTTGAAATCTGGGCTTGAAGTTTGCAGCAGTGTGAAGAATTCTCAGACCATAAAAGTTGGTGATCATCAAGAAAAAGTTGTTGAACATTTCTTGATTCTGGTTTCTGAGGCAAGATCATCGGTTCGGATCCTGACCCGGGTTTTGACCCTTCAGCTGAGGCAAATGGGAGGAAAGCAGGTATATGATCGGATTGCTTTGCTTCTTCAGCCTTACGATATCAAGATTTCTTACACAAGAGGGATTCTTCTTTACTTTGAGGCGTTGCTGAACCGGGCATTCTTTGAGGACTTCGAATCCATCGGGTTTCAAAAGGGTGCCCCGAACACGATCCTGAACCCGATTGATCGTTGCGAGGCGAATTTCGCCATGTTTAGCCGGTTGCAGGGGCTGGCATGGGAGGAGGTGTTGGGCAAGGGGACTAGACATTTCAGTGAAGATTTCAGCAAGTTTTGTGACAGGAAAATGAGTGAGATTGTGGCCATGCTGGGCTGGGACCGGGCATGGCCCGAACCGGTTCTGCAGGCCTTTTTCGGAGCTTCGAAGGCTGTGTGGTTGGTGCACCTTTTGGCTAATTCGGTGCACCCGGGTCTACCCATTTTCAGAGTGGATAGTGGAGTTAGGTTTGACCCGGTTTACATGGAGGATATGGGAGGAGATCATAAGGCCAAGAAGCTCACACCCAATATGGTTCGGGTCATGGTGACACCCGGATTCTATGTCTATAACAATGTGGTTAAGAGCAAAGTACACTGCAGGTACCACAACAATCATTTGAATGATATGGGCTTAACTCCATCTCCTTTATAGCAAACGCATCTCAACCGTTAGATCAACGAGTCGTTACACGTAATTAATCAACTACGCTCGGCTCCATGTAGGACAAAATCTTATGTATGTTTCAAAATTTTTACCATTCTCGAAAAAAAAATGATTGTATTTATGGGCGAATCCGAAATGTGGGATTCTTATTATGTGTAAAAACAAAATTTTGATGATTTTCACAGTAGAATATCACGGACTTGTACCTCTACAACTTGCCCGGATACTTAAAGAGTCCCGAAGAGTCGCAATAAGTACGAAGAAGAATTGGATTCTTGTTGTTGTTTTTATTTGCATTGATCCACTCATGAGTTGGTCAATGATGTTGGTGGATTGGATTTTGGATGTTGGATCTTTGAGTTGTGCAGATAAAGCTTTGCATATGGAATCTAATCATTATAGTTTCTATGAGCTGTTAATGTCTTTGGAGTTTTTATTTTTTTCATTGGATTTTCTCCTGCAAATTATATTTTATCTTTTATTTCATTCAATATACACGTGTTATATGTATAAAGACAATATTACGTATTTTATTAAGAGAAAGATTTATACACGTGACGTGTGTATATTGAATGAAGTAAAAAATGAAATAGAATTTACAACAAAAAATCCATTCTGCTTTTTTTGGGGGGTCTCTTGCCATTCTTATATCTCTCCAATTCATCTTTTTTGTTGCTTTGAAGGCATGTTAATTTTTTTTTGGTGATATTCAAATTTAAATGTTGGGTATGTAGAGAGGTAGTGGGACTAATGCATTTAGGGTCCCATTGTTATTAGTTGCTTAATGACGAGAAAATTATAATTTTGATTTTGTTTTTATAAAATGTGGTAATTTTAGTTTTATTGAAATTTAATTTAGTAATTAAAGCCTACAATTTATAAAAATTGACACATTAAAGCTAAAATACGTCAGAAATTACAAATTTGGTTGGGATTTGGCATGTGGGCCTCACATGAGCCCCAAATTCCAGCAAATTTTCAATGAATTTTATCCTTAATGTGTCATTTTTTCTTAAATTTGCAGTGTTTTATTGCTAAATTAAATTCTAATATGACTAAAAGTGACATATCTATCGTTATGGGACTAAAATTGTAATTTTTCATCTATACACCAAGTCTTCTTTTTTTCAAAAAAGAAAAAAAATTGGTTGAATTATTAAGAAAATTCTGAGGCAACTATAGGGGGTGACAATTTCAATCATATTGGAATTCAATTTGGCTATCACTAGAAAAAAATCATTATTAGTCACATTTTTAATGGCTATTGCAAAAAATCGTGGTGAATAACTATTATTAACTACGGTTAAATAAAAACCGTTGCAAAAATGAGCTTTTTCACCACAAAAAAATTATTTGCCACGGTTAAGAGACGTGGTAAAAATATTCGCCATGGCTTTTAGCCATAGCGAATGTTTTAGCCACCCTTGCAAAAACCACGGCCGACAACCGTTGCTTAGTCGTAGTCAATAACTATTCGCTACAGCTATTTAGTATTAACCACGACAATTAACTGCAGTTAAATGTCATATTTCTTGTAGTGTATTAAACCCTAAAATTTAGATAAGTTGACGCATTAAGGACGAAATCCACCAAAAAACATTATAATTTGGTCAAAACTTGGCATGCACCCCTCAAAGTGAGCCCCAAATGCTAGGCAGATTGCAACTTTTGATGAATTTTGTTTTTAATGTATGAATTTTTAAAAATTGTAAGATTTAATTAGTAAATTAAAATTCAATAGGATTAAAATACCACCTCTTTATAGTAATGGGGACCAAATTACAACTTTCCCATTGCCACTCAAGAGCTACGGAAATATGAGATGGCAAGAGTTGTTGATAGGGTTCACCTTGACGGTGTTGAATTCGTTGTTCTATTTGCATTGTTATGTTTTTCTACTTGTGCACTTTGTTGGTGTAGTACTTGTTTAGGGTGCACTTTTGTCGATGCAGTACTTGTTGTTTTTGTCTTGTTATGTTTCTTTTAGCTGTGGCTCATTTGTACTTTGTGCGTGTGAGGATAGTTGCTATTTGGTGATGTTGTTCTGCTGTTTGGTGATGCTGTATCCACACTGTTATTCCTATTTCTGTTGTTGTTTCTGCACCTGTCCGGTGCACATTTTTCTCTTTTATGGAACTGCCCCTCCCCGTAATGTTGGTGGCTTTTTGTCTAACTTTTTGATGTAGACTATTATAGTCATATTTTCGGTGACTTGGCATATTCTTTTTGCCACAATGAAACTCTATCTTTATAATAGTGTCACTGACTTTTGGTTTAGGAATATAACTTTTTGTTGTAAAAGAGTAGTACTCCTCACCTTTGCTTGTCTACGTTCACAATGTAAGGGAGTAGTAATCCTCATTTACGCTTTCATTTATCTTATTTGTAAGGGAGTAGTAATCCTTATTTACTGCTTTCTAGACTTAACTAGGGAGGTAGCTCTCCCTGCTGTATATTCCTTTTTTATTATCTTAATATAGAAGGGACGGGGACCCCAAAAAGCTCCTCCACCTCTGGGTGGTTTAATTAAAAAAAAAGAAAAAAAAAAGAGTTGGTGATAGGTTGTCCCTTATGGAACACCCCAATGGTTTAGGACCCGATATTTCATTGAGTAGATATTGGGTTTAAAATCCATTGAAAGTATGCGTGAGTGGGTGCGTGTGTGAAAAAAAAAAAAAATTGTTGATAGGTTGTTCTCTAGGGGACAACTCAACGATTTGAGCTCAAAATTTCTTGTAGGAATTTTCTTTTAGAAGGTCTTTAATTCAAATTTGAGTGAATCCATGAGTGTGCTCTGTGTGTGCGTGGAAAGGGAGAAAGGAGTTGTTGATAGGTCTTGGAGTTACGAACAAAGTATAAATTAATGGAAATTCTATAATGTTGTTGATTATTTGGTCAGCTTGAGTCCTTTATTTAGAATTATTATTTTATTATATATTACTATGTTTATATTTAATCATTCTCTTGAATATTTACGATCACTTGATTTTGTATGAAATGTAATTCAAGTGACAAAATGTCACCAAAGATATATCATTATATATATATATCTAATTACAGGTTAAATTACAACAACTTCCCATAAGTTTTGGTATAATTACGGATACCCTGTCATTGTTTTAAAAATTATAAATACCCCCGAAGTTTGTAACCTTCTAACAAATAACCCATTTTTATCAATTTTTATTATAAACTGATCAAAATGCCCTTATGAAAACAAAATTACTTTTTAAATTTTTTGATTTTTTTTGGACTAAAATGTGTGGGGAGAGGTATCTTTCATTTTTTACACAGAAAAGCAATAATGTAATTTTCCTCGGTTGATTTTTCTACGATTTAAAAAAAAATTAAGGGCAAAATGGACAATTTCATACCTCTGGTTAAAAATTATAAATTTTAGAGGAGTATTTGTAATTTCTCAAATAATAAGAGGTATTCATAATTATACCAAATCTCACAGGAGGTCATTGTAATTCACCCTTAAATCATACTTTCTATCATTTAATTTTTAAATTATTAGTGCGAGATACATATAATACATGTGTCGAAAATGTTGATATGAGTTTTTATTTAAACTAAATATCTCGTTTATATTTTTAAACACGTATTAAAGTATTAATGGAATATTCAAAACATTTATATATGATTAAATATAATTTGACACGCGAACGAAATCTTTTTAGAAATATCTGTATAGTATAGGTTTGGACCATCTAAATGCTAAATTATTGGAACCTTTTCTTCTGCTTTCTCTCTTCTCATACTTTTGATTTTGTGGTCAAGAATTCTCACGTGCACCTCTAAAAGCTTAAAGCTTGGTCAAATCCACTCATGCATGCACTTTATGTTACTGCATGCACTATTTTAAGTTCATTTACAGGGTGTATAAAGCTTTTTTCACCTAATATTTTTACAAAAACGTTAAAGGATCAATTGCATTTTTTGCCCAATAATTTAAGTTCATTAAAAAAAAAAATCGAGAAAATCGTATTTTTGATCTCATATGTTATGACATTTTTCAATTTAATCTCATTTGGTATGATTTTATCATATTGAGTCCCATAAATTGAAATTTTTTTTCCCATTTTAGTCCTCACGTGCATTTTTCGTTCAATAATTAATGGGGCCGTCAGCAGTACTCTCACGTGCATTCTCGTACTGTTCCGTTAATTATTAGACGGAAAATGCACGTGAGAATTAAAATTGAGAAAATTTTCAACTTATGAAAATGACACTAAATTGAAAAGTCTAACATATTGGACCAAAAATATAATTTTTCCTACATTTTCAGGTTTATTACTTGCGGATTCTAAAGAATATTTCAATAACTTGGAAAAATGTCTCACTTTCATTTTCCTGTCAACTTATCATTTTCATTCTGAAATGGTTACGTGACTTGCATATGGTTTTTTCCCATCAATTTCCTAATGAAAGTTGGTAGGAGTACAAAAAATGAGAATTTTTTTAAGTTGTTATACCATTTTCAAGAATTTCGTAAGCAATAAAATTAGTTAAAGTATATAAATCTAAGTTACGGGACGAAAGATGCAATAATATTAAACATTGGTGGTTCGGATTTGTGATAATTTGTCAAATGTATAGATAAATCATACAAAATGTGACTTTCCTTGACTATTCTTACAGTTGAAATAATGGGATTAATTGGATTTTTTTAATTAATTCTTTTACTTTTCTTTCATGATTCTAAATGGATTTCTTAGTAAATTCTCTTGTTGATTCGAGAAAAAATTCCATATCCATTTCGGAAATATCAATGATAGATAGAAACACTAAAAACACTACAAGAAAATAGTAGATTAGTGACAAAAAATTCAAGTGACAATTTTAATATTGTCATTGATTATATATATTTAGTGACAAGAATGTTTATTTTGTCACAATAATGAATTTTATGATTTTAATAATTACAATTATTTTGTAAAAATTGTTATTAGTGACAAAAAGATGTGCACAAAGTTGTGATTAAATACAATTAATGACTCATGTATAGTGACAATCTAGTGACAACAAATAATTGCTGTCACTATATTGTGTTGTCACTATAGATGAGTCACTGATTGTATTTAGTGACAACTTTATACACAATTTTTGTCACTAATAATTATATAGTGACAAGATAAAAAATGTTGTCACTTAATATATATTTTTAGTGACAACTTTAAAATTATCATTTAATATTTTATCACTAATATCAAATTTTCTTGTAATGAAAAAGAATTAATATTAGCTATAATTTAATGGTTCTGGCTAAAAATTATGATAGATAACTATTATTAATTATAGTTAAATAAAAACAATGCAAAAAATTAGATTTTCTATTATGAAAAAATTATTTGTCACAGCTAAAAGTCATAGCAAATATTTCAACTACATCTCGTAAAAACCACGACCAACAACCATTGTGTAGTATCAATAATTATTTGCTATAACTATTTATTACCAAATATATAGCACCCACAGAAAATTAATTATTAAGGGTAAAAAGCTTAATTAACGTTGTAGAAAAGGCATTCTTTTCTGATCAATCTTATGGAATGTGAGTCCACGATATAACATAAACACTCGGACACAATGTTTTCAAATTCAGACTGAATTGATCGGTTTGACCGGTCTGATTGGGAACCGGTCAGGGTTTCGTTCGATTCATGGGGTAAAAAATCCCTCGATCAAACGCAATCAAAGCTGGCCAAAACCAGTTAGGTAATCAGTCAACTCAATTTTATTTTTTTTAAAAAAAAACTAATGATATAATGAAATATATATTTCACTAATCAAATATATATTCCACTAAAAATTAATATAGTGAATATATTCACTATTCAAACATATATTTCACTAAAAAATAATATAGTAAAATACACAAAAGAAAACAATAAATGCCAAAAGAAATAGATAAGCAAGTGCTTCATGGACAATTACTCAAACAACTATCCCATATATATGGAAAGGAAACCCAGGGATCTTAGGGTTGGGGGTATTTTGAGAAACCATATGGGACAAGTCATTATGGCCTTTCAGGAGCCTCTCGGACATACCACCAACATTCAAGCAGAACTTAAGGCATTGCTTAGAGGTTTGCTCATTTCATTCACTTGGAGATCTCCAAAGTCTGGATTGAAGTGGATGTCCAGTATATCTTGCAACTCCTCCACTCCTCCTTAAAAGGGGGTTGGATGTACCAGAATACTCTCCAACATATTCGAGCTTGCATCAACAGAATGGATACTAAGATTTCACATATATACAAAAAGGGTAATCAAGCAACATACTTTCTTGCTAATCAAGCTTGCCTAGGGGAACAAATACCAGGTAAACTCACAGGTATTCTAAAACTTGACTCGATAGGTCTTCCCAATGTGCGTATGTCCTTTAAGTAACTTTGGGTTAGTCCTCCAGCTTTGCCTTCACTGTTTTGTTACGCTGGGTATATTATGCTGGGATTACTTGTGGATTACTTTACATGTTTGGATCATTTTGCTTCTGCATTTCCTGCGCACATTGCCGGTGTTTTACTTGTTTAGGATGCACCTTGCCGGTGTATTATTGTTTGTGCCATATTATGCCTCTCTCATTACCTGTGCCCCTTGCCGATGCAATACTTAGGTTGCACCTTGCCGGTGCAGCACCTGTTGTTTCTGCCCTGTTATGCTTCTATTAGCTGCTGCTCATGTTTGTGTATATGATGATAATAGATATTGTGTGTTGTTATGTTGTTTTGCTGATTGGTGATGCTATATCCACACTACCTCTTCTATTTCTATTGTTGTTTTTGCACCTGGCCGGTGCACATCTTTTTTATAGAACTGCCCCTCCCCGTTGTGTTGGTGGCTTTTTGTCCAATCTTTTGACGAAGATTATTATAGTCATATCTTCAGTGACTTGGCATAATCTTTTTGGCACAATAAAGCTCTACCTTGATAATAGTATCACTGACTTTTGGTTTAGGAATATTGTATTTTGTAGTAAAGGAGTAGTACTCCTCACCTTTGCTTGGCTACGCTCACAATGTAAGGGAATAGTACTCTTCATTTACGCTTTCAGTTCTCTCAATTGTAAGGGAGTAGTACTCCTTATTTACTGCTTTCTAGACTCAACTAGGGAGGTAGCTCTCCCCGTTGTATATTCTTTCTCGAGTATTTTAATATAGAAGGAACAGGAACCCCAAAAAACTCCCCCCACCTCAGGGTGGTTTAATTAAAAAAAAAAAAAAAACTATCCCACATTTATAATCTCAATTGTTTAAACTTGCTCTATGTTTTTTCAATGTGGGACAATGAGAAAAGGCTTAAATTTTGCCCATAGTTTTCCAATGTGGGAGGGATAATAATCAATTTCTCCTTATAATTCATCCATTTCTTTCTCCTTTTTTTAATGTTTCTTCAATCTCTTTTGGGATGTTTTATTAAAAAAATGTGTGAAGGCAACAGTTGTTAAAATATCGTTATAAAATGTATTTATTTTATCTATTAATATATAATGTATTTGGGGGGTTTAAATTTTCAATTCTTGTTAGTTTGAATTTTGATCTAATTTGTTTCCTTCAAGAGGTTTGTTGATTGTTTACTGTTAAATTATTATAGATTGTATTCATGTATAAATTGTAACGTTGGTATAAAATATTGTTATAAATTATATTTATTAATCTATTGATATATAATGTATTGATATATTACATATATATATGTATATAATAAGGTCCGGATCAATTGCTTTTTTTAATACTGTCTGATAGGTCGAACCAATGACCTAATAACTTGACCGATTTGATCCCCTGTTCGATTCTAAAGACATTGCATGCACAAAGATCCTATTCCTAGGAATTAGCTGGACATGTTTTGATATTGATTGATTATGGGTTCACTATATTACGGATATTCGTTCGATAAAATCTAATCGAATTACATTAAATTGAAATTTTATTATACCAAAATACTAATATACTGAATACCAAATTAAATTAGTCGGATCAATTTTGACAATTTACGTATTTTTTTTATATTTGGGTTTGACAATTTGATAAACCGATGTTTTACTTAAAAAAGTAATTAAAAAGTTAAAAAATAATAGTTACACTACTTATTATGTATTTCTTAAATTTTGATGACAAAATAATAAATATTATCCTAAATATAGTAATATTTCGGTATTCACTAGGATTCAGTAACTGAAACTAAAACTCAAAATCAAACCGAATGCTTAAATAAAACTTGAATGTTGAACCAAAATATTTTTGTTCAGATTGAGTACTACCAAATTTTCGATTTTAGTACATATGATTCGATCAGTTTATCAAATTATAAACATCTTTACTCACCAGGCCCCTTAAAAATCAATTGTGAATATTATCTTGTTATATTATTTAGGATAAATTACACCGGCACACCCTGATATTTTGTTTAATTACAAAATACTTGTATCTTTTGCAAAATTATAAATACATCCCTATAAATTTTAGTTATTATTACGAGTACACAATTTTTTTAGAGGCGAAATTTTACACAAACTCACTTGAGGTACATTACACTAACACCACATACGAAATATACTTATAATTTTATAAATGAGAAAGAATATTTGTATAATTAGGCTTAAACACAAAAAAGGTGTCAATACTTTACGAAAAATTACACTTTTAGTCCCATAAAACAGAAGGTTCAACACTTTTAGTCCCATAGGATAGCACTCAGTCCTCCGCTTTACAAGATTTTCAAAATGGTCCCCTAGAATTGAGAAAATTCAAAATATTTAGTCCTCTGTATTACAGAATTTATGAGATTAAATGTGTTGAGTTTTATCAATTTTGGAACCATTTTGAAAATTTCGTAAAGCATATGACTAAATGGTTCGAGTTTTCTGAATTTTGGGATTATTTTAAATATCCCATACAGCAGAATACTAAAAGTGTTGAATCCCCTGTATTATGAAACTAAAAGTGTAATTTTGGCACAATTTACCCTATAACTTAATCTAAAAATACCCTCCAATCACCACAAGAATACCTAAAGCATAAAGGAGAAATTGACAGCAGAGAAATAGAGGAAAAGCCGTTAAAAGAAGTTAGATGTAGTGATTGTGTGTAAGTGCACATCATGAACTTTATGTTTCCTATTTGAAGTTTGAAGTTTTTCTTTCTTTTATTGTGTCTCTGTCTGCCCCTCCAATAGTAGTTATGTGCAGCAGTGGTCCACTTCTTTTACTTCAAATTACTTCACTTGAAAAAGAAAAGAAGTAGACATTGCTGTGAAAGGTGAAGTAGCTTTCCCTTTGCCAAGATAACCTATTGGCTGTGTCACCAAATAATTATAATTTTAGTCTTATATATAAAAAAATTTAGCAATTTTGGTCCTGTTGAAATTAATTTTGAAAATATGATTCTGCAATTGAAAAATTTGATAGTTTGAGGACAATCCTGACTGAAATTCATAAAATGACCTAAAATTTTTAAATTAGCGTGTCACGTGCACAATACATGCACTTTTCTGGCCAATTTATGAGTTTTCGGCTCGAATTGACCTTACATTGCTAGTTTTTTTAATTGCATGACCAAATTGATTTTAATAGGACCAAAATTGTCACTCCCTATACTTACAAAATTAAATTTATATTTTTTTCGCAATTTTCACAAAAGAAAGGGCACTTGTCTTTTTAATTCTATAGATTTTATTGATGGTATTATAAAGTACATTCAAGATTTTGGACCAAATTTTGACATTTTCATACATTACATTCTCCACTTCTAATTCTCGTGTAAATTGAGAACGTGCAATGTTGTTGATCATGAATAATCAACATGATATTGCGTATAAACAAATGTACACAATAATCAAATTACATAAGATAAAGTTTTTTTTATTAATCAATAGGTAGAGTCCTTCATATAGAACACCTTTTCAATACAGTCAAATAGCTTTCCAATAAAATTGTCCTACTTGCTTGTTTTGTGATCAACCTCTCAAATGAGAGAAATAGATGTGATAATATACTATTGGTCTATATACTACAAAAATTGTGTCACAACAATGAATTTTGGCCACGATTTTGCATTAAATCCGTAGCAAAATTGTTTTGTCACGGAATTTTACAACAAAAAATTTTCCGTTGCTATATGTAGTAATGCAATAATTGCATCGGTTTTTTAGTTGTGGCAAATATTGCCACGAAAAATTATCCATTGCAAATTATGTTACCAAAATTTTGACTTTCAACGAAGTTTGCGATGAACTTTGTAACGACGTTTGCAACGAATTTTACAATATTTCTAAAACAACCTTTGTGATAAGATTTTTGTGGCAAAGTTTGCGGCAATTTCATTTGTAATATCTTAAATCTTTTGCAACAATTTTGCAACGAAAATCCGTTACGAAATTGCAATGGATTGGTTGCAGCAACAACCGTTGCAAATTTGCCAATGATATTTGTAACGAAAGTTCATGGCAAAATTGCATCACACTGTTTGCAATGACAGTCCGTTGTAAATTTTGCAACAAAAATTTTTGCTAAAATCCATTGAGATTTTATTGTAAAATTTATAGTTTTCATTTCACAATATTTCCTGTTTCATAATTTTGATATTTAATTTTTAAAATTGAATTCATGTTCAATTTACCCTAACAATTTATAAGATTCAAACATGACAAAATATTTAATCAAAAATAATGAAAAAGAAAATTCAATACATGTCTACTAAATAAAGATATAAAATTTCAAATATCCAAAATTAATAATGGGGATAATTAAATTTTCACAATCATCTAAAAGTGGTTTGTTAGATTGAGAAGGCGGATCCTTGTCACTGGGGTTGTGTCCCTGAATTCACTCGTGGAATGGTAAATATAAATTTTTGACAATGTTTACCATTGCTTAATATATATATATATATATTGATGAAAATAGAATTTATCTTATTCATTTCAAATGAAAATTTCTTATGAGACGGGTTATAATTAAGGAGAGTGTACAAATATTAGTGGTATTAACGTGTAGTGTTGTCGGGAGTAGGTACTCTTCGTTTTTAAATTTCTCAAAGTCTTCTTTTCGATTAAGTATTATCCGTTTTGTTCTTCGTTTTCATTGTTTGTTCTCTATTGTTCTTCGCATAGTGTTAATGTTGTCAAGGAATAATACAGATGTCTGTCGGGTAGGGGAGGAATTAATTCCCCCTCGAGGACCTAAAAAATTCGCCTCGGCTACCCCTCCCGAGGCGATTGCCCCGACTATAATGGCCAAGGCGGTCGCCTCGATCTTGGGAGAGGCCGAGGCACCCTCAACTAGGCTGGTCAAGGTGGACGCCTCAACCAACTTGGTCGAGGTGACAAACCCTTCTCGTGCTTCCGATCCTATAATTCTATGATGATGATGATGATGATGATGATGATAGTCTCGCTCTTATAGTTAGACCACACCATGACTTTCCCCAGTAGCATGGTGCGGAAAATTTTGCAGTTCCGGCATTGGTTAAGTCGAACAAATCTGTTTTGCCCAAAAATTTGTCCAAGTAGTTTTTGGGTCACTATTGTCGTTGTACTTCGTCATGTTCTGGATTCACATTCTCTGAGGTAGAGCCTCCGCCGATATTTGCATCGAGAAAGAGTTTCTTCTGGAAGACGTGACAACTAGCAGTAAGGGGTCGCATAAGGCACTTAGGGTGCGGGAAACATTTTGAAGGAGTGAGGCATTCTCCCTATGGTCATCAGTGGCGAGCTCCTCGCGTGCTCCATCTCTTTCCCTGGCCATTCTTTCTGCAACTACTCTCCTAACCTAATGGGGCATCACTGGAGGTGAGGCTTGACTACTTCCTCCATTTTTCTCTATTAACATGTCTTGGAGGTCATCCTCCTTCGACTTCTTGTTAGCAGGGGCGAAAGGGATACCTCGGCCTTGGCGAGAGAACGAAGGGGAGAAGGCTCCCTCTAATGATTGGCCAAAAATCGGAAGATAACTCTCTCCGTTGCACCCGCATATGCATCTTCTATCATTTGGTGGTGTACTTCTTGCATCATTTGGACTATTGGGGCTTAGGGACCCATTCGGCTCTGCACTCCCAACCCCTATTACCTTTGTCTTGGTTCTCGAGGTGGGTCCAAGTTCATATTCTCCAAAGAAGGAGGTTCTCTACCATCACGGTGCTCCTCCGTTTTAACTTTCATGTATGCCCCAAGATCTCTTACTCAGAATAGCGTTTGCATTCTCAATACCGAAACTGTAAGTTCCCATAGACGACGCCAAATTGATATTGCGCAAAAATAAATGTACTCAATAAGTAAATTACATAAGTTAAATTTTTAATTTATAAATGAATAGGCATATTCCTCGATACGTAGCACACTTTCCAATACAATTGTCACACTTGCTATTTTGTGATCAACCTCCCAAATGAGAGAATGAGAGGTGATATTTATACTATTGAAAGACAAGTCGTGGCTAATTAAGATGGGACAATGGTATGAAGCCCCAAATAGCAAGTGCGTTGAAATTTGCCCCGTGGAACATATTGAGCCACAACAACGAGGCACACGCCCTATCAAGCCTTTCATTCATTGTATACGGGTCTTCATACTGATTACACCAGGTGAACTCGTACCCTTCATAACCTACGTCATGCAAGTCATTATGCAACCCACACCTTAAAATTATGCATGAACTTTCCAGCACATTGAGCCCCTCATCATTTTTCACTTCCTCAGAAAATCTCATTGAAGTTTCCTCCTAGTAACTACAAAGTCAAGGACTGAGCTGCTAACTGGTTTATCAATCTCCAAAAACCCACTACCTAATGCGTTATTGTTCTCTATACACCTCGGAGAAGTGCCATATTGGCTCTGACTCCGCAAGCTGAAGTGACACAACAATATGGTGAGACGAAAAATGTTGAACCCATAAATGTATGTCTTACTTCCATAGCATACCTAATCGCCCTTTCCTCCTAATGGATCCACCGCAAAACCAAACAGATCAAATTTAGTTTTCATCCCCTCAACCAATACTAACTTACACTTCATTTCACTTATGAACACAACTGAGCGATCCAACTCTGGGATTAGGTCGTTGCGACACTGAACTATCCAGAGCCTCCTCAACCCCTGGCAGTTCCAGCACAGGAAACTCATGGTGGCCATTGACATTGAATCCTCATCAATGAGTTGACGCTTAGTCCAATGGTCCTTCAAAATTGCCGATTGAACACTTTCATATGGTGATTTTCTCTTTGTAGACACGAATATCATCTTTCTAGCCCTACCCTGGCACGTCGCTCCCCGATGCTTAGTGGATGAAGTAGATATTTCCCGGGACTATGGGGGCAAAGAATTTGATAGGAACATTGATCAGTAGGTAGAGAGGACCAATGCTCGGACATGGATAGGGACTGTTCGAGCAATGGATCCAATTGGGGATTCTCATAAAACAGGCGTTGCGGCTAGGGGTGGGCATTCAGGTTGGGTAGTTCGGATCCCGACCCAATCCGATTGAGTTGGGGTAATTCTTTTAGATTTTTAAAAAGAAAATTCAGGTATCGGGTTACTCGATAGCGAAACTTAAAATATCAGGTCGGAGTTTTGGTAGGATTCTCCTACCTGAACTACCCAATCGCGTACCCAAAGTTTTTTTTTCTAAAAATAAGAAAATATGTGTAAAGTAAAGGAGTGTTTGAGTTTAGTGTTATTTACTTTCTCCTTCTCTCCTCACCTTCAAAACTTCTTCTTCCCTCCCAAACCCCAACAAGAATTTCTCTTCTTGCTCTTACAAACCCTAAATTTCTGAAATATCACAAGAAGAAGCTTGAATAAGATTACCAAATACAAAGATTACTAATATTTTCCTCTTCCTTTGTTGTTTAGTTAATAGTAAATTCAAATTTCTATCATTTATAAACTCACAAAAAATTGAAATTTTAATTAGAAAAAAAAAGAACAACAGATTTCTAAGTAAACAATAGAGGTTGTCTCGAATAGCCTCCGGTTTTTTAAGTATAGAAGCTATTACAATTTCTTCTCACTTTTCTATTTAATAAATAGAAATTGCGACAACTTCTATTTGGTAAATGATGGTATCATTTTCTATTTTTTATTAATATATATTATGTTAAAAATTGTGACATTAAAATTTATCATAATTTGCATATGTTAAGATCAAACTCTCAAGATTGTGGTGATAAATTTTGAGGGAAAGACAATTAAAAGCAGTTTCGAAAATACAAAATCTTAAGAGGTTAGTCCTAGTAGTAGTGGTAGATCTATTAATATAAGTCGTAATGACAATATTGTGTTGATTATGATATGGATATTGATTTGATTGTGTTCCTAAGGATGATGTTTGTGGTGGTGAACAAGACGATATTAAACCAAGAAAAAGAAAAAATATGAAAGAAATTGCATTTAGATCAGTGTATTGGGATCATTTTGATAAGTATTATGTGATGTTGACAAGGTGGAAAAAGCTAGATTCAAATATAGTCAAAGAGAGATTAAGGCGGATCTAAATGGGACTATACCTCTAAAAAATCATTACGAGTGTTGCGAAAGAACATCATGAAATTGTAACAAATCATGCTCATATTTTATTTCAACTTAAACGTGGTATGAGTGATAAAGAATCGCCTTTTATTAGTTGGAGGTTTGATTAAGATAAAACTAGAGATGCATTATGTGTTATGTTGCTTCTTGATGAGCTTCCATTCAAGATGGTTGAAAATCCTGGTTTCAGTACTTTTTGTAAGTTGCATGTCCTATGTTCTTGATTCCATCGTGAAAGACCATAACCAAAGACATTTAGAATATGTTCTTGAATGAGAGGACAAAATTGAAGTCTTATTTGAAAGATCACTCCCAAAGAGTTTGTATCACGACATACACATGAACATCTCTGCAAAAAGTTAATTATGTGTCTCACAACTCACTTTATTGATGATGATTGGAAACTACAAAAGAGGATATTGAATTTTTGTCCAATTTCTCGATATAAGAACGAAAACGTTTGGGTGGGTGTTGAAAAAGTTAATCTCATAGTACATGATGGCTTGAGATCAAAGAAGAGCATATGACTTTCTCTCGGATTAGATGAGCTATCAGATATGTTAAAAAATTTTGGCTTGAAAAGATTGTGGATCAGCTCGGAACATGAGAAAGCATGAAAAATAACAGTAATTTAAAACTTCCCGGGCGTTTGGTGCCATTAAAATGCAAAAAAACAACAAATAAACATGTGTTTAACTAGTGGCAAAGGAAACTAAAATGGGAACGTAACCAGGAAAATATACCTTTTCGATTTTCGTTTAGATCAGCTACTCACGTTAACTCAAAATCTCCTTCTCCGGATCCGTTCACTTAGAGGGTTCAAGTGTACAGCCCCTCTAGAGCTAGTCCATACCATACCATGGAAATAGATCTAACCCTCTTGCTAGATTGGTGGAAGAAATAAAATCCGAATTACACTATTACACTATTAATTAGTGTATTCGAATTTTCCTTGTTCTCAACTTGAATCTAATTCAAGGAGAACACATGCATGAGCACTCATGGAGGAAGGGATATTATGTGAGCATCGAAATTTCTTTTTCGGTGAGATGACCGAGCAAAACACCATGTAGATAGAGAGAAAAGGATGAAAGGAAAGAGCACACACTATCAAAATTATTGGGAGTCTCTTCAAGTCCCTTCACCGTGTGCATCCAAGTTGAGAAAGTGATCCTTGGATTGTGGAAAACACCACAAAATCAGCCCACTAACTCTCTTGATAGCCTCTATTTCCTTATCACATTAAAGGATACCTTGTGCAAATTAGACTAAGAAAACCAAGAGATCCTTTTACCTCAAAACTCTCTCCCAATGGCGGCTAGGGCTAACGTAATTTGGACCGGGCTTGTTTTAATTTGTCCAACAAATTAATTCAAGCCCAATAATTAATCCATTGAGTTTATTTAATCCAATTAAATAAATACCCAATCGAAAATCCATGTAAAATATTTAATCCAATTAAATAAATACACAAGTCCAAATATAGTCAATAAATAAATCCAATTTATTAATCAAGCCCAAAGCATCAATTAGTCCGATTAATTCATCTAAGCCTTCGTCACTAATTATTTTATCCCATTCATAAATTAGATAAGTCAATCTACTAATTAATTAATTAATTAATTAATTCACCACTTAATAAGTCCGAGCCTATTTTAAATTAATCCAATTAATTTAAATAATTGAGCCCAAAATTTAATTGATCTAATCAACTAAATTCTTTGGCCAATGGATTATCCCAAATAAATGATCCAATCATTTATTTTCTCCATGAATTAATTTAATTGGATTAAATTAATTCATTTCTTCCGGAATTAATTATAAACTAATTCCATCACTTTCATGGTGATTTGTGTGTGACTCTTTAGGTTCACCCTTAGTTAGACTTGGGCTTGTATCCCACACAATTAATTAAATTATTATTTTGATTGACCAATAACTAGAAAAGCCTGCCACTATGGGTGGCCGTCTAGCAACGATTTATGGCACTAGAGACTAGGTGAATGTTGGTGTGAACATTTAGGCTCCGAGTTCCATACGGGTACGGTTCTTCCATCGACCGTCTCTCGGCCTTTGTTTAGGGCATAGAATTGGTCATCGGTTTTCATCCTTGACTAGGCAACTATGCTTCATACTCGAGATGTATTTACTCTATTAATCCAATCCAGGGAATCCATCCTTAATCGTTCAATCGCTTTGGCCAAAAACTTGAGAGTTTAAACCATCTCAGAGTGCATAGGAGAACTTGTTGTCACAATACTAATAGAGCACGAATTCTGTCTTCGAATCCACCATCCTCACTACATACTCCGACTGCATTAGACAAGGCTTATAATGACCATACCTCATGATACAGTCACCGCTCGCCAGATCCCAGATACAGTCTTTGTATGTAAGCAACTAACGTGATCCGTCAGGTCCGAGGACTAATCTCGTACTATTGGACCTGGGAATTCCATTCATACCGACCAAGTCTTCGAGACTTTCATATGATGATTCCCGCGAGTCAGTTCAGTCAGTCGACTACCTTGCAAACAGGCCCACTAAAATTGCATTAGATGACCCATGTCTATCATCGATGAAACTCAGCACTCACCCAGTGAATGAAATACTTAGTGCAAGTCTCTATAGGACTCTCGATGCCCAGTATTGAGGTCCTTGACTTGGAATGTTCAGACCGACTATTAGAATTTGATTTCATAGCTGCCAACCTATGCGCAACCTAACTCCACGGGTTTAACCATTCGGTGTGTGGACATTTGTTGTGACATTAAAGACCATTCAACGTGAGCAGTGAGCATAACAAACACAATTTCCATGGATAAAAGCTCACTCTATTCATCATGTCAATATTACCTAGATAAAGGTCGACGAATACTTTATAGAACTACCAATCCAATTGGCTTTTTGATCACCTATTCTAACACAACTAAGTATAAAAAAAATTAAGAGTGCATGGAAAATGAAAAACTAGAGAAAATAAATTGTTAAGTCTCGATGTACCTACTAGGTGGAATTACACCTATTTGATGTTGGAGGCCGCTACATGCCTTTTAAGAGGATTTTCCCAGTATGAAAATTTGAATTTTGGTTATAAGGATGATTTTTCAAAAGTCCCACATGATGGAGTTTTGGTAGACTATGATTGAAATAGAGCTACACTATTTTTGAAATTTTTGGTCTTTCTACAAATTGACTTTGAGGAGTTTTGGTTCTTTATATGTGAATTCCAATAACACCTATCACCAGATATCCGTTGTTGACTTGCTGCTCAAGATTTAAGTTGTTTGAGATGTCTAAAAGGATGAAACAAAATCTTGACAAACACTGGGGGTCAATTAAAAAAATGAACATAGTCATATATTATGCAGTTATCCGTGATCCACTCACAAGTTAAGTATATTGAATTTTCATTTGAAACACAATATGAGAATGCGGTATAGTGTTTGGTTATGAAAGAAAATGTGAGGGATAGCATGGTTGAGTTGTTTAATATGTATACGGGAATGCACGAATCTTCAGGAAGCTCAATTTCATCTTTAAGTTTATCAATCCTATTTTCTCGTCAAGTTTGGCTTCTAGCCACATTGGTTCAAGTACTCATTTGAACATAGCATCTAGAGCTTGTTTTCAAGAACAATTTTAAAAGTACAATATTAGAGGAAAAAGTGATGTAAAGTCGGACTTGGAGAAATACTTGGGTGAATATGTTGAGGTGTTTCAGAAAGAGTTTGATATACTAAATTGGTGAAAAGTAAACTCTCACAAATTTCCTATTGTTTCCAAGATAACTCATGACATATTGGCGTCCCAGTCTCCACCATTGCTTTAGAGTCTACATTTAACACCGGTGTCCAAGTTCTTGATACCTTAGGAGTTTGTTGTCTCCTAAAATAGTGGAATCCCTCATTTGTGCTCAAGATTGGCTTTTTATGGATTCTAAGCCAATAAATTTGAAGAAGATTTATACAAAATTAAAACAATTGAGAGAGGTACTTTTGTGTCGATCTTTGTATTTTTACATTAATTTTCTTTTAAAGTTCAATTATTTAATACTTTGATGATACTTAATTTATTAATGATTATCTATTTTCTTGTAGAAATTCTCAATTTGGAAATTAATTCAACTATTGTCGATATTTGATTGTTTACGGCTCCATTGGCGACTTGGCATGCTACAAAAATATGTTGTTCTTTTCGGGACTGATTCAACTATCAACGATATTTGATTGTCTACTTGTTGATTTTGGATAAATGTAAAAATTGAAGATGTGTTGATTATAATTTGGTTGATTGTAAGACTTGGATGGTTGTTTTATTTTTATTGTGACTTGTGGACTTGGAGGATTTGGTTGATTGTGAATGCTACTATTTTTATTGGAATTGATGGAATTTTATTCATTTTATTAGGTGCAAATTGATAAAATTCTGAAATTGCCTTTGAGTCATTCATTCAAAGGCATTTTGCTCCTCTAAACTTTCAGCATAATTTTAATTTTAATTTTTTTTTAAAAAAAAGAAAATAATAGAAAATTGGGTACCCAACAGACTTCGGGTCAGGACCAGGTAGCTAAAATAGCTACCCAAAAGTTCGGGTATCTGACCCAAACGACCTGAACCAATACTACCCGACCCGATGCCACCCCTAGTTGCTGCTCAGTACGTGTTTCCTGCTTAGGCTTGGGATCGGAGTTATGGATCAGGAGAGGGCTAGGGTCCGAGTGGGCTAGGTTAGTCGAGCTAGGGTTAAGGTTTGTTCTGAGATTAGGGTCGGTGTAGGAAGTGGGGTTGGTTATGTGGCAATTATGGGGATTTTCCATCGATGATGTTATGTGGTTACTATGCTGGAATTTGGGTGGTTGCATAGGCCTATTTGGAGAATCATGGGAATTCTCTTGACGGGGACGTAGGCTTGGAGGGTTATTATTGGAGGGAGACAAGGTTCGAAAGTTCCACAAGATAACCGCCCTGGTGGTCAGCCTAAGCCACCCTGGCACGACAACTAGGCACATAACCATGGTCCAAATGGAATATTTTCCCAGGGTTAACAAAATTCTTAGCAAACCAGAGCTTACAACATCGGCTAATATGCCCTAATCTCCCGCATAAATAGCAAAAGTTTAGCACTCCCGTCGTGCTTGAAAGTGATAATCAGTTACTCACTGGTTGAGCTAGTAAGTTTCATAGTCCTTTGCAGTAGTTTGTCAGTGTCAAGAGCTACCCTAATATGCAGAACCGACCCCCATGCACAACCCCTTTTGCTACATCCAGCTCCACAAAATAACTCAGATAGTTCCTAGTATGCCGTGCGATAGGCTCAATCATCTTCGCAAATGCTGAATCAAGCACCTATATGTGGAACTCACCAACCAAGATTAATAGAGAGTGAATTCTCCTATTACGCAACCTTGTTAAGATTCAACAAATTCTTCTCCGATGCTCAAGGGCTACCTTCTATGACTCTATCATAGTCAATCACATGATTGAAGCACAACAAAAACCTATGATCCTCCACAAAACCAAACGTTCATCCCCTTCACAGGCCTTAGCGCGGTGTGCAAATAATTCTTCAGCGCCTCCTTATTCATAATCCTCCCCCTAATTACCCTACCACATATGACCCTCTATGTCCCTCACCACTCTAATCAGTATCTGTGATGATCACGTGTTAGTCTCCTTCTCATCCAACACCAGCAACCTCCCTAACCTATCCATTTCACCCCTTTTTCCCCTGGTGATACCAAAGCAGCGACCAAGGACACTCCTTACTTGATCCCACGTTCAAACCTGGAAGACAAAGGAAACAAGAAAAGCACAAAAAGAGACCTCCTCAAGCCCCTCGAGACAGAGGGAATGTCACAAGCACAAAGAAGAATACGAAACCTTGCTACTAATAGCCTAGAAAAAAACGTATTGGCACCAAAATGAAGAAGCAAAAGAAAGAACAAAAAGAAAAGAAAGCACCAAATCGTTCAAAGCCACCCAAGCGATGAGGCCCACTGCCTATGCATGGACTATCACTAAGTAGTGTCCGTCCCTTTGCAAGAGTATGCTAGACCCCTAGACCAAGAAAATAGCAAAAAAAAAAAATGAAAAAGAAGCTCTATGCGATAGGAAAAACCAAAGTATTAATGGGCATCGAAACCACCAAAAATAATTTTCTACTAAGTACTTATAAAAGTGGTAAGTAGGTTCGATTCCACAAGGATTCATTGTAAGTTGATCTCTTCAATTAAAAATAAAATAAAAGAAGGGGGAAATTTGTATTCAGATTTAGAATAAAAAAAAGAGATTCAAAGAAGAAGATTAAAAGAATGAGAAAGCTTTCCGGTTGAAGTTTAGTATATGCTTGATTCCATTATTGATCATCGATGCATGAATGATAATCATTAAAGCAGATAAACTGGTTATGGTCATTGGTACGACCTAACGATCTTACTTTTCCTTACCTTGTCGTCAGCCCAGGAACGTCCGTTGGCTGATTCCCTAATTAATGAACAACCCTGGGAACGTCCACAAGATTTAATCCACTAACAGCATTAAGAAATAGAAATGCCCAATTCTAACCAATAAATTCCTACGAGGATTTATTTAAGTTCGATCATGCATTCTCCATAACATAATTTTCTACTATGACATAATAAACTATGTTACATCACCACTAGCTATTGAACTAAACAAACAATTATATGGATTTGCAAGTTCAATTGGCTAAGTAAACATTCTTGATAATGAACAATTGATCGTATTATTCATAAATCAGATCATTTGTAATGAAAACGTAGAGAATAGCATGAATATCAATTAAACAAAAGTAAAGAGCACAAGTTAGATCTCGCAATGTTTGGGAATCAAGCATTTACTGTAACTTCAACCAAAAAATAGTAAAATTAGCTTAACATATTAACGAAAGAACACATAAAAGAAATGTAGAACTTTATTAAAATATTAGTACTAAGAAGATAGGCAAAGATGAGATTCTCATATGCCTCCACAAATGAAAGGACTT
This sequence comes from Sesamum alatum, assembly GCA_034509735.1. Classification (NCBI taxonomy): domain Eukaryota; kingdom Viridiplantae; phylum Streptophyta; class Magnoliopsida; order Lamiales; family Pedaliaceae; genus Sesamum; species Sesamum alatum. Next base: position 7,637,179 of record JACGWO010000007.1, on the reverse strand, counting down.
ACCTATTTATACTAGTAACACCTGATGAACATGAACACAAAATGGGGCGAACATGATTACTTAATCCTACTTAATCAAATCACTTGATCCAAGCTAGCTTTCTTAATGGGAGAGTTTCTGCAATCTTCCAACAATCACCCTTAATTTCAACACCAAAGTGATTTCCTTCCTTTTTCCACTAGATTCGTTTGCCGAGTAAGCCATGGGCACGTCTAGCCGGATTTGTAAATCTACCATGATTTCTTCTTTTTTCCTAATTTGCCTTCAATTTTCCTTCTTCAACTCAAATTTGACTTTTTGCTTTCCACCAATTCATTCATGCTGAAAATTCAATAGTATCTTATGATTATGAGCATTTCATACTTGCAAAAAGGGTATTTATATTCACAAAAATATGACACATTTATACACTTATCAAGTATCTTCTAAAAGATCGAATATTGTCCTGAATTTTACATACTAATTGATCACACAATTATTAAGTTACGTCATTTCCACCCATTTATAAATATTTTAAGTATTAAATTTCACAAAACGGTTATTGCCTATAGCCAAAGTGTGTATTAAAATTTTTTCATCTGCTCTAGCAAGTTAACTTTTTGTTGAGTCTTCTGTTGGAAAATGGTGAATGATAAATTAAAGGATAAATTGTGACAAGTGATTGGTTACGATGTGTGACACATAACGAGCTCGTGATAGCTTGTGACAGCTCGTGACACGTAGATGATGGTTGATGGGCCTCAATCATCATCCGGTCGTGTCTGATCAACCTAATGGGTGTATCCTTTGGTTGAAATGATATGTCCATTGGGTGAAACCCTTTGGATGAAATGATGTGTTCATTTATGTGAAATGGTATGTCCTTTGGATGAAAGGATGCATCCATTTGAGTTAAATGGTATGTCCTTTGGCTGAAAGGATGCATCCATTTGAGTTAAATGGTATGTCATTTGGGTGAAATGATGCATCCATTCGGTTGAAAGGTCATAACCTTTCAAAGGCATCTTTTCTAATTGGACATATCCATTTGAAACACCTTTCCAACTCCTATAAATAGATCTCCCATTTTCATTTCATGGCATTCAAGCATTCAACTATTCATAGCATTCTTAAGCATATAAAGCATTTTAGAGTTTAGCAAGAGAGTTTCAAGATATCGTTTGGTTCGTCGTTTCTCAAAGTTTGCAGTGCTGCTACTTTGAGATATAAAGTCGTTGTATCTTGGGAGACAAATTGCCAATTCCGTGCGCACCAGAGCGGGGCAATAATTGTCTTAAAGATAAAAAGTCTAACTCTTGCCTCGACTTCGTAATACACAATTTCCCGTACTATTCATCTCATTGATTCCCTACACATCATCATAAAAGCCTGCATCCTAGTAACATAATCAAATTAGGAAATCATTCACCAAAAAACTCCTTACAACCATTATAGAATCCCCCCCCCCCCCCCAAAACAGAGAACAACTAATAAGAGGAGAGAAAATTGAAGTTAGAATCTTGCTTGTAAATAGGAATAGATTTCAAATGAAAAAAAACAAAAATAAAGGCTCCAATTAAACTCTTATTTATCTGCCACTATCAAACTAAATGATCAATTTCTCTCCATAATGGCAAGAGCAGTAAATTCACTAACTGGACCCACTATCATGAGGTTTGGCATAATCATGAATATTCATTCGTTGTTTGAAAAATTATTAATACTCACATAATATTTGATAAAATTATGTAATCCTTGGATGGAGGTTTAGAATTATCAACTTTTTCCTTGCTATATTCTTTTTCTTTTTTAAAAAAAAACATTTGAAAAATTATAAAAGAGTTGGATGACATGGATGGAAAATTTTGAAAAATTGTAAATAAATTGTCCACTTAGTCCATAAAAAAGTTTAAGAGAATTTTAAAATTATGTAAAATTATAATTCATAATACACAAGGGCATTATAGTCATGAGTCCATAAAAAATGGATGAGAACCTAAAAGAGGCTAACAGATTGGGCTAATTGTTAGACAACCGTTAAAATCAAAGAGCATTTATAATTATGTCAAATCTCAAAGAGCTAATTGTAATTTACCCTTCCTTAAGTAAAAAGGGTATACGAATATGTGTACTCCTTTTATGTGCAATTAGATTATTCGCTAAATTTTTCTCGCAAAAACATTATTAACAAGAATCTTATGGAGCTTTCAATGGGAGCTTTCAATGGGAGCATTAATAAGTGTTGCAGCTACATTTCGGTTTCCCAGGTTGAAGCATAATGATGGATGGCTTTTTGGAAGATCATTAGCAAGCTATGTCGTCGAGTAAAATAGTATCAAAATAGAAGTTTTTTAGCTTCTGTCACAAACCAAAAGCTGGATAGCTTCTGTTTCAACATTATACATTAGCAAGTTTTGTACTTCTCTTTCTATTTTTGATATATTAAATTTTAATTTTGAGTTCAAAATTATAAATATTTCAATATATAATATTAGTAATTTAGTACATTAAGGAGAAGTAAAAATTAAGAAATTTAATTTTAATAAACTGTGATGCGTATCGGGATCCAGTAGCACCACAAAATGTCGAGGGATCTTCTTGAAAGTCCCAAGATTGTAGGGGAGACTAACCTGTAGAGAGGGGTTAACACTTCGATACTTAAATTAGTAATGTTCGACTTGAATAAAATAAAGAAAAACTTGAGGAAGATGAGAATAATGATAAAGTAATTTGTTGTGTGATGATATCCTGAAAGTTAGAGAGAATTTCATGTGTAAAGAGAGTGCAAAAATAGGGTAAATGTTACTTGAGAGTTGCCAGAATGCAAGATGTAAGCTGTGAGATTGTTCCAAACGACCACACATTGTACTCCTTTTATAGCCAGTGTTAAACTTGATTTTGGAGGATTTTCGCTGAGTGCCATATACCTTTAGAAAGCCTGAAGAGTTGGATTCTTATCCCAACAAACCGCGCATGAATCGGAGTTGAATTGGTGAAGATATATTCGTTTAAGTTGACCTTGCCACATCTGCCAGATTTTTCGGGAAGGCAGTTATTAGTTGAGAAACATCCGGATTATGGCCAATCTAATGAGAATCTAGATGAGATCTTTTAACATGACGTGGCTTTAGGTGTTGGCTAGCTGTACGATGCAGAATTCGAGGTGTTCGATGACTAGGCTTGCTGTAGGTTTTTCCGTGGGCTTGCCAGATCAATACCTAAAACTGGGCTTAGTGCATAACAAATCTCACTGTTTGGGCTGGTGGCCCTGGCCTGCTGGGCTGCCCGGCCTAGAGGCCTATTCCTAGTTCTTGGGCTTGCTTGGTGGACTTGAGGGGGCATCATCACACCCCCTACTCCAGTAGTTCGAGACTTGTTGTCGGGCTGGTAGAGTATAAATAAGTAGCCCTGTAAAGATTAGCACAAGAGCTATATACCTGACTACATCAGCAGGAAATATTTTGTTGTGTTGTTTCCTCCCTGTGTGTTGCGTGTTTCCTCTCTGTTGTGTTGTTTTGCATGATAGCACGCAGACTTTTTGAAAAAGATTTGAACTTATCTGCTGCAGAGTTTAGCAGAGTAATCATAGCAATAAAGTAGGAAAGAAAGGAGGGATATTTATCACGCGCGTCCACATACGCGCTTTGCGATTGGGGCGTGGCCGCCAACTGAGGAGGAGAGAGGCCGAGCCCTGCGTTGATGGGACTCTTCGCCTGCCAGGGGTGTAAAACCCTCTTTTGGGGAAGTTACCTTCTTCATCACTTCAAATCGAACTGAGTAAGTTTTTCTTCTTCCTCTGTGCGAATTTTCCTTATATTCTCCTGCAAGAAGTCTTCTGAACGTAAATTTTATTTTTGCAGGTCTAGTGATTTCTTAGGGCCTTCCTCTATAATTCCTTGCTTCCCTTTTCCTGAAACTAGGTACGCCATCCTGCTCCCCTCTGTTTGTTGATAACCATGTCTACGGGTAGCATAGATAGAGATGTCATAGAATATGTATTGATCGATCTAATAGAACCTTCTGGGAATGAAGGTGATGATAATCCCACGCCCTCTGACTCTGCCTCCCACTATGTGGGTGAGAGTCAGAAGGAGGGAAATAGTAAGGAGGAGGGGAACAGGAAATGAACGGAGGACCTTCTGGTTTCGATCGGAGCTGTCGCCTTCCGCATATATAGGTCTAGGCTGATCGAGCAGGTTCTGGTGGGGGTTAGGGAGAAGTATGGAATACATGGTGATTTCGTGATCCAGGCTCTTGCTCCTGCAGCCTGCCCTGACTCATCTCCTGTTGGCTTTCCGTGCATTTATCTAGCCCAACTGGAAGCAAGCCTTCGATTTCCTATTCCTCCCTTCTTCTGTGAGGTACCCACACTCTTTAACATTCCTCTGAATTAGTTAGTGCAAAACTTTTAGTCTGCTGTCTAGGTTTTACATCCTAGTGAGAAATTTAGGAGAGGTCCCTTCTGCTGCCCAATTTCATTCATTTTTTTATGCTGAAGAGAGTTGGTCCTAGTCTTTTTTACTTCACCTCCTGCGGGGAAGCTCGGTTTTTGTCCACTGAGTCCTTTGTGAAGGAGTGGAAACGGGACTACTTTTTTATCTTCTCTCCGCAGCCCTGGAGGTTTCCTCAGGTGTGGGTTGTGAACCCTCCTGATCAATTAAAATACTCGGCCTGAAACAGGCCTGTATTCCAGGCTTTGCTCGAATGTTTGAATGCCTCTCCTTTTGATCGTCGCAAGATTGTACACCCTGCTATCATCCACCAGCTTGGCCTGAGCCCTAAGGTGGCAAGCATGGATCCTGCTGCTGGTATGCAACCTATTTTTCATTGCCTGCTTGCTGCAAGAATTTTGATTAGAGAAACTGTATGTTAATATATGTGTTGGTGTTTACCTGCTGTGTACAGGAAGAATGTTCCAGAAGCTGCTGCAGGATAAGGCAGAGACGACTCCTGGCGTTGGCTCCTCTGCAAGGCGAACCCTGATCAAGAATCCTCCTTCCACCCCCACTAGCTCAGTTTCTACTAGAGACCCCAAGGGAAAACGTTATCTTGATGCCATCCAACCCCTACTAAGAAGGCTAAGGGTCTGCCTGGTCCTTTAGCACCACCTACTCCTCGCCCGACTACATGAGCAGGAACTCCCCGCCCTGCTAATAAGAGAGTGGTATGAAGGAAACTCTCCCCTGAAAGGACCCTGCAGGAGGACTACTCTCTGCTGCTGGGTGAGGAGGAGCCTAGCCGGGCTGGTGAATTTCTGAAGGGGATTAGGCTACCCCAGGACAAAACGTATGCAGACAACCTGCCCCGAGGTCAGGCCCTCGGCTTCTTTGCTACTCACCTTAGTAAGGTAAGTGCTACCAAACAGGTTAGTGCATGATGGTTTAATTGAAAAGAGAGATGTAACCTGATTGTCTTATTTTTTCCATGCAGGCTTGTGTGCTAGCTTGTTCGTTGGCTGGAGCAGGGAGGTCCCTTGTTCGAGGGCTCCCTTAAATGGGTGGAAGAGCTGGAGGAGGCTAACCCCAGGCTGAGGGAACCATTCAGAAGAGGGATAAGGCTCACCAGAAAGATGCTGCCAGCCTGCGCCGTCTGCGAGAGGAGGTCACTTCCTTGCATGGCCATTTGGAGCAGACGGTCCTACAAGCTGAGAAGGAAAGGAATGACTAATCCATCGATACCCCAAAACCGAGGAAGGTCGAGATTTGCTGGAGGGTATTTTGGCGGAGTTGCCTGGCTGAGTACACCAAGTCCCTAGAGTTCCAAAGCCTGATGGTGGATAAGGCTCTGAAGTACTATTACCATAGTTTCCAGAGCTGCACTCAACAATTTGTTATGGCTGGCTATCCTCCAGCCAGTGCTGATGCCTCCTTCCTGGACCAGAACCATAGCCCCAGACCCGGATAATGATGGACCTGCCCGAGTGCCAGAGGTCCCTGCTGCTGAGGATGACCCTATGTCCCTGGACCTCATTGGGGAGGTGGCGGGAAATGCAATGCCCTTGAGATCGGAGCCTCATGTTGCAGCTAGTGAAGGAAGTGCACCTCCCCCTGATGGTAACTGAGTCTTTTCCTCCCTGTTGGAAGAACAATTTCAATTTTTTCTACTGAATATTTGGTACCTCCTGTGTGAGGTTTTGCAAGTGCCCAAGTGGGCTTTGAATATTTTTTGCTTTTGTTGGCACTTTGATGCCAAGAATCCTGCTTCTCCCCCTCATTGCTTTTATGAGTATTTTTGCTTTCCTGTCTAGCTTATTTTGTGCTTACTGCCATGCTTTTTCTTTCCTACATGTTAGTGTGAATGTTTTGCTGGTATGGGCTTAGTGTGCCCAAAAAATGAAGTGTTCACCTGCAGGTAAGTAATGAAAGGAGAAGGCTTTCCAAGCCTTATAGTAAATAATGAGATTTATTCATACTATTTATTGTAAGCACAAGGTTTTGACATAAATCAAATTGTCAGAAAGAGATGTTTCACATAAGAAATACACGTGAGTGCAAGAGTGATATAAAATGTTAGGAAGTTCCCAACTTAGGTAGTTGTTGTAGCAAGGTAGGATGCCTGAATGTTGGCCAAGGGCCAGTTATGTGTGATTCCCCTGCGGATGGAACAGGTTGGTCAGCAGCCTTTTGTCGTCAGCAGGGCAGGTGCGGACCTGGCTTGGTGGCCTTTTATTGGCAGCCTTATACAGCAGGAGCGGGGTAAAACCTGTTGGAGGAAGCAGTAAGTAAATGCTAGAAAATAGCAAGTAGGGGGATAATCTGAGCAATAAGTAAGCATGTGAGCGCTTATTATCAAGAGATAAGTATGCCTTATGAGGGCAAGTTAGTAAGACTTCCAGTCTAGAAAAATGAGCAAGTATGCGCCCTTTCTGGGGCGACTTATTAGGGATTTTGTAGCCAGGAGAGGTGCGCCAGCAGGGCGGCTTATCAGGGCTCGAGGCCACAAGGGTGCACCAGTAGGGCGGCTTATCAGGGCTCGAGGCCAGCAAGGGTGCGCCAGCAGAGCGTTTTATTAGGGCCTGAAGCCAATAAGAGTGCGCCAGCAGGGCGGCTCATCAAGGCTTGAAGCCAGTAAGAGTGCGCCCAGCAGGGCAACTTATCAGGGCTCGAAGCCAGTAAGGTAATTAACCTGTTTGACAAAGCAGAATATGGCATAGGAGCAAGACTTGCTCTTTTATTCACGCAATAAGTGCTGATCAAACAGGTAGTAAAGTAATGAGCATACAGTAGGGTGTTCAGGAGTAAAACGTCCTGAGGTTATATGCATTCCAAGGTCGGGAGAGCTTTCTGCCGTCGACATCTTGCAGCTCGTAAGCTTTGAATTTGACAATTCGGCTCATTTTGTAATGGCCCTCCCAGTTGGGAGCCAGTTTTCCTACTGGTTTCAAGGCACTGACTAGTCTTACCACGAGGTCTCCCACCTGAAATTATCTCCTCTTCACCCTTCTGTTGTAGGCATTGATCAACTTTTGTTTGTATCTTTCCATGCGAGTTCGAGCATCCTCTCGAATTTCGTCAACGAGGTCCAGGTTGGTACGTAGCAAGGCATCATTGCTTTCCTGCTCAAAGTTTTGTACCTGGAAGAATTCCAAACCTGCTTCAGCAGGGATTACGGCCTTGAACTGTACACCAAGTTCAAATTCGAATATGTAATATCATAATAATGGTATAATTTGAATCATTTTATTTTTGTAGGAGTCTCTCCTGTAGTGGATCTGAGAGTGGTCCTGTAAGACCATAGCACGCTGGGCAGGGCGTCTACCAACTCCGTCCTGCTTGCTCCAACCTGGTTTTGATACCTTGCACCAGGATCCTGTTTGTAACTTCTACCTGCCCATTAGCTTGGGGGTAGGCTACGGAAGTGAAGCGTTGCCGGATGCCCCGATCGGCACACCAGATTGAATTCTCCAGCCCTGAAACTGGCGATCATTGCCAGAAATAAGAATGCGAGGTAAGCCATACCTGCATATAATGCTTTTCCATAGGAATTTAATCACTTCATCCTCTGTGATTTTGGCAAGGGGTTTTACTTTCATCCACTTGCTGAAATAGTCCACTACTACCAACAAGAATTTGTGTTGTCCTTGTGCGATTGGGAAAGGACCTACTACATCCATCCTCACTGGGAGAATGGGCAAGGTGTTGAAAGTGCTTTGAAGGGCTCATTTGGCACATGGATGAGTGGGGCGTGCTTCTGGCACTGCTCGCACATTCTCACCCAGGTGATTGCATCCTTTCTGAGAGTGGCCAGAAATATCCAGCTCTCAAAACTTCTCCTGCAAGGGCCATGCCACCTATATGGGACCCACAGGCTCCTTCGTGAATTTTATGGAGCACGGTTCTGCCCTCTTTAGTTGATAGGCATCAGAGGTAGGGCTGGGAGAAGCTTCGTTTGTAGAGGATTCCTCCCAGCAGGGTAAACCTAGCTGCCTGGCTTCTCAAGCGGGCTGCTCGTTTTCATCGGCAGGAAGAATTCCTTCCTGCAGGTAATCGAGAAGGGGTTTCCTCCAACCTGTGCTAATCTACAAGATATGCACGTTAGTATCAGGAGTAACTTTAGCAAGGGTCCTTACTTTAATAGTACGAGTGTTGAAGTTGTCTAGAGAGCTAGCCAGCCGGGCAAGATAATCGGCCTTGGTGTTTTCAGTGCGGGGGATCTGATGAAGCTGGAAGCTTTTCAGCCTGCTCTTAAGGTCGCTTATTTTCTGGAGGTATCCTTCCATGCGGTTCTCCTTGACATCGTAGGTGCCTCCTACCTGGTTGGTTACCAGCTGAGAATCGAAGTAGGCGATTAACGTTCCTTGCTCCTGCATCCAGTGCCATCTTCATGCCTGCTAGGAGGGCTTCATACTCGGCCTCATTGTTCGAGGCTATAAAGTCAAACCTTAGGGCGAATTCTAGCTCATCTCCTTTTGGGCTATTCAGCACGACACCTGCTTCGTTGCCCGTGTAGGTGGAGGAGCCATCCATATGGAGTAGCCATGTTCCTTTCTCTTCTTCAGCCGGCGTTGTTTCAGTCATGAAATCAGCAACGGCCTGGACTTTTGATAGCCGTTCTAGGTTGGTAGGAAATACCATACTCGCGAGCTCAACAACCCATTTGATCATCCTGCCAGAAGTCTCAGCTTTCCCCAGTGTAGTTCTCAGGGGGTGTTAGTGCACAAAGTTATGGAATGAGATCGAAAGTAAGGACGTAATTTTCTAACAGTTGTTACCAAGGCAAATGCCATTTTCTACCTCAAGGTAGTGTTGTTCAGCGCCATGTAGTACCTTACTGATGTAGTATATAGGCTTCTGTACTCTGTCTTCCTTCTTGATTAGCACGGAGCTCATAGCGTGCTGCTCTGCAGCAAGGTATAAGTACAATATCTCCCCTGGTGAGGGTTTGGTGAGTAGAGGTAGCTCGGCAAGATACGCCTTTAGATCCTGGAAGGCTTGCTAACAAGCTTCATCCCATGCAAAGTCTTTAGCCTTCCTCAGAGCCTTGAAGAAAAGACGGCTGCGCTCAGCAGAGCAGGATATGAACCTGCTAAGGACAGCAATGCGACCAACAAGCTTTTGCACCTCATTGAGGTTGGCAGGAGGTCTCATCTCTTGGATTGCTCGTATTTTATCCGGGTTGACCTCAATGCCCTTCTCTATCACCATGTAGCCGAGGAATCGGCCGCTTCGAACAACCGAATGCGCATTTGGCCGGTTCAGCTTCATGTGGTATTTCCTAAGAATGCTGAAGGTTTCAGCAAGATCTGTGATGTGCTGGTCAGTCTGACGGCTCTTCACCAGCATGTCGTCCATGTACACTTCCATATTGCGTTCGAGCTATTCTCAAAACATGCGGCCCACCAGGCGCTGGTACGTGGCACCTGCATTGTTTAGCCCTAAGGGCATGACAATATAACAATATGTTCCCCCTGAAGTGATGAAGCTTACATGCTTCTGATCATCGGGGTTAAGCATAATTTGGTAGTAACCCTACGAGGCATCCATTAGACTTAGCAGTTAATGAACATAGGTGGAATCCACCAGTTGGTCTATACGAGATAAGGGATAGAAATCCTCAGGACATGCTTTATTCACATCACAAAAATCGACGCGCATGTGCCATTTATTACCTGACTTGGAGACAAACACCATATTGGATAACCATTGAGGGAATTGAATATCCTTGATGTGCCCTGCATTAAGGAGCTTGCTTACCTCCTCCTGGATGACCTTGTCCTTCTCAACACCGAAATATCTTTTCTTCTGCTTCACAGGAGGGAAGGTCGGATCCAATTTTAGGCTATGCAATGCAATGCTGGGGTCAATATCCACTAGGTCCCGGGCTGTCCAGGCGAAGACATCCTGTAAAAAGGTGGTTAGCTGCCCTGCCACCTTGGGGCTTAGCTGGGATCGGATCCTGGTGGTTTTGTCGGGCTCTCCAGGTACTAGTTGAATGCTCAGCAGCTCCTCAACAGGCTGGACTCGAGCAGGAATCACATTTCGTTGATCATCATGTTGCATAGGTCTTTTCCCTTTCTCCCTGCTAGGCTGGGGAAGATCTATCTCCATGTATTTCCTGTTGCCTCCTTTCACGGATTCGACTTAGCATTTTCGGGCAGTGTACTGGTCATCGATGACTTTTCCTACTCCTGCTCCAGTACGGAATTTTAGCTTCATGTGATAGGTGGAGACAACAGCTTGGAAGGCGTTCAGAGCAGGGCGCCCCAAAATGGCGTTGTAAGCTGAGGGCATGTCCGCTATGAGGAAGCGGATCATTTTGGTCTTTTGGTTGGGCTCTACCCCTAAGGATAGGGGGAGCAGGATCTGTCCCAGGGGATGCACAACCTCCCCTGCAAAGCCATATAGTGAAGTGTCTACTGGCTCCAGCGGAATATCACCAAGCTCCATTTGCCGGTAGACCTCGTAGAAGATGATATCTGTAGAACTGCCGGAATCCACAAAAATGCATTGGACAGTGTAGTTAGCAAGAGTAGCAGAAATAACAAACGCATCATTATGAGGTAAATGAACTCCCTGTATGTCAGCTGGTCCGAAATGGACCATAGGATCCCCTATTGGTGATTTATGGTCAAGCTCCATACTGCTCTAGCAGCGCGGGGTTGGGCACGTCGGGCTCTACTGGAGTCCCCATCAGTAGGCCCTCCTGCAATCATGTGAATTACTCCCTTGGCAGGGGTGTTTTCCGAGCTTTGTTCCTCAGCCGGGAACTTTTCCCTTATGTTTTCCTTTCTGGGAGGATCAGCAACCTGCTCCTCGCTGCTGTGAGAGCTGCGATGATGAGGCGTTCTTCTTTATGTTCGCGACATCGATCCTTGTCAGCGTAGTCCTTTAGGTAGCCAGCTTGGATGAGCCGTTCTATTTCTTGTCTTAGCTGGCGCACCTGTTGGTGTCGTGTCCGTATTCCCTATGGTACCTGCAGAAACATTTAGACATAGGCTGTTGAGGGCCCTCCTCAGAGCCTTTGGGCCATTGTAAGGCAGGATCGCGATCTACGGCCATCAACATTCGTGCTGGGCTGGTGATCAGCAGGGTGAAGTGCTCATTCCTTTGGGTCGAGGGGCTTGAACCGCCCTCGGGGTTCTCCTCTGCTCCGCCGAACGAAGGAGGATTCCACTTACTTCTTCCGGTCCTTGCTATCCTCCTTCCTAACCAGCCGGGCATCCTCAAGGTTCATGTACTTCTCTGCACGAGCTAGCACTTCATGAAAGTTGGCTACAGGTTTCTTTGCCAAGGATTCGAAAAATGGTCCTACGCGGATGCCCTGGGTGAGTGCATTGATCAGCACCTCATGGTGGGCTGTAGGGACCTCCAGGACAACATTGTTGAAATATTGTACGTAGGCTCTTAGCGTCTCCTTTTCCTCTTGCCTGACTCCGGAAAGGCTGATAGCCGATTTTCGGTATTTCTTGCTGCTAGCAAACTGATGTAGGAAAATGGAGTTGAATTCTGCAAAACATCTAACTGATCCAGCTGGAAGCTGTTCGAACTATTGTTGAGCAGAATCGATTAATGTAGTAAGAAAAACACAACATTTAATTCCATCGGTATACCTGTGCAGCAGGACTGTATTTTCAAACTTACGCATGTGCTCAATCGGATCAGTAGTGCCATTGTAGATATGTAGATAGGGAGGTGCTCGAAAGTGAGCAGAGAGCTCTTCAGCCATGATGTCCTCGCTGAAAGGAATGTCACGATCTGTCGACAAAGTTTCCTTGGTTACCTGCTGGCGAAGCTTGACCACCTCCTTCCTGAGGGCTTGCCAAATCTCAGGAGGCTGAAAAGGAGCGGCCTCTTTGTTGGTAGAGCCAGTTGGGAAAGATCTATCTTGTTGTTGCCTAGCAGGGGCCGGTTCATCCATTGGTTGACTTCCTGGCATTCCTCGCTCCCGCTGGGAAGAGGATCCCACGCCACTTGCTTGGGAGCCACAGAAAGTTGAATGGATGGTGTCCATTATAAATTGGCGGAGGTGCTTGTACAGGAGTGGATCTAAGACAATAGAAAAAACAATAGGGTTGGACACCGGGGCTGGAAGGTCGCCACCCGGACCAGCAGCAACACCAGCTGAAGCAGGGAAGCGAGTGCTGGAGTAGAGGGTGTACCAGCTGGACCAGGAAAGACCACAGCTGGAGCGGGGCAGTCGATGACTGGAACTAGGAGACCACTGCCTGGAGCAAGGTCACTAGCTGGAGTGGGTGCGCTGGCAGCGCTCCTCATATGTTCAGAAGGTAGGATGGCGGATCCTACTGCAACAGGGAGAGAAGCATCTCCCGAGAAAGATCCAACATTGTCTGAATCGGCTCAAGTGTTCCCACCGACCGTACCAATGATGTGTACCGGAGTCCAGCAGCACCACAAAATGTCAAGGGATCTTCGTGAAAGTCCCAAGATTGTAGGGGAGACTAACCTGCAGAGAGGGGTTAGCACTCTAATGCTTAAATCAGTAATGTTCGACTTGAATAAAATAAAGGGAAACTTGAAGAAGATGAGAATAATGGTAAAGTGATTTATTGTGTGATGATGTGCTAAAAAATAGAGAGAATTTCATGTGCAAATAGAGTGCAAAAATAGGGTAAATATTATTTGGGAGTTGCCGGAATGCAAGATGTAAGTTGTGAGATTGTTCCAAATGATGGCACAATGTACTCCTTTTATAGCCAGTGTTGAACCCAATTCTGGAAAAGTTTCATTGAGTGCCATATATCCTTAGAAAGCCTGAAGAGTTGGCTTCTTATCCCAACAAACTGCGCATCAATCGGAGTTGAATTAGTGAAGATATATTCATTTAAGTTGATCTTGCCACATCTACTAGATTTTTCAGGAAAACAGTTACTAGCTGACAAAACATCCGGATTCTAGCCAATCTACTGGAAATCTGGATGAGATCTTTTAATATGACGTGGCTTTAGGTGTTGACTAGCTGTACGACATAGAATTCGAGTTGTTCGATGACTAGTCTTGTTGTAAAAGGTTTTTCCATGAGCTTGCTAGATCAATACCTAAAATTGGGCTTAGTGCATAACAAATCTCACAGTTTGGGCTTGGTGGCCCTAGCCTGCTGGGCTGCCGGCCTGGAGGCCTATTCCTAGCTCTTGGGCTGGCCTGGTGGACTTGATGGGGCATCAAACTAAATAACCTAAATTACCCAACCCCAACCCCAACCCCATGAACCACCCATTTGCATCTTAGATTGCCTCTACAAAAATTATAGGTTTAATATTTTCATGTAGACTACATTATTTTTGCATCATCTATTTCATCATCAAAAGTTGCCTCATAATCATGCCAGAATATTAGATGTTGGTTTTGTTGGCGAAATGCATTGTTGAAGCTTATAGTTCACATGCATACATTTGTCAATATGGTTTCTGTCAGGATGTCCCGACAACTTGAATAATGAAATTTTAACTTGCAATTTGAAGGAACTTGGACAACTTTGACAGTCTTGCACTTTGTTGGGTACCTCGTTCAACTCATCATACCCAATATCATCTCTTTGTCGTTGCCAGTCATGAAGGAGTATGTAAATTGACAGGTGACATGCAATAAGAACTTTTCATAGAGGAACACAAGAGTTGTCCTTAACTCAATCACCTTCCACTTCAGAGAAATCTCCCAAAATCAATGGGGTTGCCCCGAGAGTTAGGAATGATAGTAACTGAACTAGTTGCAACACCTTCCAAGAGAAGACATAATTTACTTGCGAATGCACCCACTATTTCTTTATGAAGCGAGAATGAAGTGATTTATTCATTGTCCAGTTTAAACGTGAACGCAGCAAACCTCACCCACTTAAGAAGAGATTAAAGGTTTTTGACTTAGGCCTTATTAGTGTGAAATTTTCGTTCTTTGAAAATGTTCCAAGTTCTTTCTTATCTTTAGATAAATTGGCGAACTATGTAAAGATACTACTATATCAATTTCACCATTTTGTTTGTTCTTTTATTATTATGTTTCCTTCTTATGCTATTTTTGTACTTCTTCTCTAGTTTGCGAATCCTAAAGCAGGAATCCCTATTACTTCTGAATGTAACATAATTTAGTGAATGGAAGTGGTGCATCCAACTCGCTTGAAGTAGGCACTACTTTGCATCAAAATGCTAGTGCAGCAAAAGATCAAAGATTATCTTCTTTTTTTGTTTAAAGGAGTGCTTTTGGTCGTAATCATTTGCTCAAAGAGTTTCCTTGGGTAAAATTCTCCAGTGGACACAAGACAATGACGATGAATTGCTGCTTCCAAACTTCTCTTCGCCTTTGCATATTGGGAATGCTTGTTCAAGCATGGGTTTCTTGAGAGTGAAGGTGAAACTTGTCGACATGTCGTCTCTATCTTTGCTGGTGTATCATAAGGATCCATTCATTATAATCTTTGTTGGGAGTTCCATCCTTTTGTTTGATGAACATGGCCTTCCTCAGTGTTGGCTCAAGGTTTTCCAAATATAAAGTGTTGTGGTGCTTCTGAAAGACATGGTGGAAATTTCTTCTTATTTGTCGAATCATGCTTGTCCCTTTCAGGGTGACATTAGTGGCATTCGTGCCCACTGTGTCTTCAACATCAAAAAACATTTTTTTCATCTTTTGTTAGTGTTATGATTTTTTTTCTTTAACCATAAAGCACTTGTTGATCGGGTGGCCAACTATTCTGTGATACTTGTGCTACTTCAGGTTATTTACCCTTCCTACTCCTCAAGACATTTCGACTCGGTTAATCCAATCAGCTTCCTTGCCAACAATCGTCAATGATATAAGACACATTAGAGTTAGGAAATGGTTACTCTTTTTTCTTTTAATTCTTTCAACGTGGGCAACAATTTTCGAACTTTAAATTCACGTACTAATCAAAAGCATTTTCTTTGAGTGATCAAACAAATTGCTTTACCAAGTGGTCACCATCAGTGCCAATATAGTTGTATGTTATGATGAAGTGGGCATATATTGTTTTAGGTTGCATTTTCCATCAAATTGTTGTATTTTCGACGGTTGACATCCTATCGGCATCCTCAAGGGGTTAATGCACTTGGTATATGATTTTGAATACACATGGGAGCTTTTGGCAGTCTGCCATATTGGACTTTGGTAGTGTTGGTTATAATTTCTTGCAATTATTTAACAGATAATGAAGCAATAGACATTCCAAAATGAGTAGAATTTCACATAAAGTTAGGCTTCGGTGGTGCTTTATCCACTTGCATCTCTTTTTAAACATGCTTTGACTATGATGCATGATTGTGGTTAGGTTCTTCAACGTTTGTATTCTCATATTTTTTCAACATTTAGGCAATTTGAAGGTTCCTGTCCTCTGACTTTCTGGAGAGTGGTTGTAGCTTTGGCCGTGCAAATTGTTCCTCCATTGTGGTTGTCTTGATCATTATGGCAGGAAAAGTAGCAAAATGAGTGGATTTCAAGTTGATCTTAGTAGGGCTTGTTGAGTTCAAATCGTTCGACGGGGTTTGTGTCAACAATCTTGCCCCTGTTAGATGATCGATCGACGGTAGGAGCAGTGACATTGATGATATTCTTTTTGTTTATCGTAATTTTGATTTAACCCAACTATTAGCCAATTATTTGAGCTCTTAATTGACAATTTGTTTTGCTTATATCAATAGTTATTATTATAAGTTGAGTTTTATCATACAACATTTGGATAAAAAAAAAAAATAGATTTAAGGGGATGAGAATTTGAAATTCATTAATATTCCATAATATAATTCAAAATTTAAATCTTTTTGTAATAGAATTATTGATTTTTTTTCATATAAGATTCATTACATCATTTAATGCATACGTATTAAGTACATTGCACGCCCTATTCAGTGACAAAAATTTGCACAAATACTCCATAAGGTACATTGTATTAACACCTCCTCAAGAAGTGTACCTATAATTTTACGAAAGTAAGGGGTATTTGTATGTTTGGACCTAACTCAAGAGATATCAATGTAATTTACCATACAATGAAAAGAAATAAAGAAAAGAGAAACTATTATAAAAGTAAACGTACATCCATATTCACAAGACTTAAATAATTATTAGAAACTTGAAAGTCAATAGGCGAATTATTGATTTTTTTTAAGGTTTGATTTAATTACACTTAGACCCTCCAAGTTAGAAAAATTACATCTACCTTTCCTAACACCAACAAGTAACAACTCTTAGGAAACCTTAATGTTCTTGATAAAAATTACTAGTTTATCCTTCATTATAAATTACGCAGACCTCTCTATTGTTTATTCAAATCACATGCATATCCCCTGTGGATTTTCATATTACAATTGCCCCTTCATTATTTTTAGTTTTATTAATATTTTCATAACTAGACCTCTACAATTTAATATTTATTAAAATAAAGTAATAAAAATATATTAAATATTCAAACGACTTTTAACCATAATACAAAACTAAATTTAATTCAAATTTAAGTCCATAATATATATCAAACTTAGATTTAAGTATATATCATTTTGAGTCATTATATTTTGTCTTTCTAAATTTTCACCCGCCTATATTATGTTTTTATTGTCAAATATAAGAAAATTCAAGTTAATTTCTGAAATTTAATTTTATATTAAAAACTGACTAATTGTTTAATATGATTGTTGTGATGACGTAGCCAAACTCACTAACTTAATTTTCCAAAAAACAAGATATAATGATATCAAATTAAATATAAATGACATATTCATTTGATTTATTAAATTCAAAATAATATTGATTGAAGTAACGAATATACTTATCATTTTACGAGATTGGTTTTAAATTGTTTATCAGAAGTTAAAATCATTAAATTCTTAAGATAAGTATAAATCGAATAAATTTCATATGAGTTTAAGCATAATCAAACTTTTAGGGAAACTTTTATAAATGTAGACTGACAATTAATTTAAAATTTATCATTTTACTCAAAAAATAATGCTGATAGTATAAATATTAGGGGGAAAATGCAATTTACCCCCTGTATTAAATAAAATGAGCAATTTACTCATCTATGAAAAATAAAACAATAATTTACTTCCTTATGTTTTCAGAAACGGAGCAAAACACACCCTAGATCCAGCGGCACACTACTCTTGCACCTCCAGCATGTAGGCATAATTTTTAACCACAAAAAAAATAAAATATTTCGTATCTAAAAATATATTAAATATATTAATATATATAATATTTAATATATATATAATTTTTGCTATTTATCAAAATAATATTTAATATATTAATACATATATAAATATGTTATTATAAAAATAATATATATATATAGTAAATTACAACTATCTCCCCTGAGGTTTGGCATAATTACAAATAACCCCTCGTTGTTTGAAAAATTATAAATACGCCCATAAGGTTTGTAACCATCTAACAAATAACCCATTTTCATCCATTTTTATGGGTGCACTGACGAAAATGCTCTTATGCATTTTATTTAATCTTTAAAAATTTTTGAATTTTTTTGGACTACAATGTGCAGGGAGAGGTTCTTAAGTTTTTTATACAGAGAAGTTAATAATGTAATTTGCCTCGACTGATTTTTCTATAATTTAACAAAAAAATCAAGGGCAAAATGATCAATTTTGGGCCTTTGGTTGATAATTACAAATCCCAGGGGGGTATTTGTGTTTTTTCAAACAACAAGAGAATATTATAATTATGCCAAACCTCAGGGGAGGTAGATGTATATTTGTTTCCCTTTCTTCTCCATCTTCTTCACCACAATCGCCGCCGCCATCGCCCACCCCTCGCTCCCCTCGGCCTCTCCGCCGCCCTCTGCCTCCCTAGTCCACCCCTCGCCGCCTCCTCCTTCTCCTCCTCTTCCTCACTCCTCTCGTCGCTTCGCCGCCTCCATATATCCTCCCCCCCCCTCCTAGCTGCCTCTTCCTCCCTCCCGTGCCCACCCCTCTCCCCTTCCTCCCTAACCCTGCTGGCACCGCCGACCCTTCTCTCTCTCTTTCTCTCTCTCTCTCTCTATCTATATATATATAAATCTTATTACACAAGTACACATATATATAAATTTAATTATATATGTAATATATAATTTTAATTATTATTTATTTAAATTGAAACCGTTGATTTTGAATTAGATAAAACCTGCACTGTTGATTTATTTAGTTAATTTGGACCTTAAATTGAAATTAAAATCCAATGGTTTTTAAATGAGGACATAAATATCATTTTAAATTTAAAATAAAAAATTAAAAATGATGTGTGTCATTCACGAAACGCGTGAGGGGAATTTTTGCTCCATTCCTAAAAACACATAGGGTAAATTGTTGTTATTTTTTGCATGAGGGTAAATTATTCATTTTCCTTAACACATTGGGGTAAATTGCATTTAACCCAAAATATTAGTGAAGGTGTATGTAAGTTTAAAAAACTTATAGGGATGTATTTGTATTTAACTCAAACTTTATGGTACTTGTATTTAACTCAAACTTTATGGGATGTTTATGTAATTATAAAACAATTGAATTAGCGAGTATCAACTGAAGGGTAAAATTAAATATTTATTAAAGTTTTACATCGACATCATCAAATCTATCAATTAATATCCGTAACAATTTTATTTATTTGTTAGATAATAACAAATAATAAAAGTTTTCAATATAAATTTTTTAAATCTTAAAAAAATATGTATAATTAGATCAAATTTCACTGAAAAACGTTGTAATTATCCCTTAAAGAAGAATCTGGGGACATGGTCGGAAATCAGCTCTAGAAATCCGTCTAAAACAAGGTTGGATAGAGAAATGAAACGCGTACAGCTTCCAAGAAATGTTCCGACCAACCCCAGCTAGCTAATATTGGACGGAGTCCACAAGGAAACGTCAAACCTGAAACCTTCCAAATGTCAACTTTCTATGTTCATCACATTATATCAAGTACAAAAACAGAAGAAAATCCAGTCAAGTCAACCCATAAACAACCAACTGAGGCCAAATAAGATGAGATACATCAAACAGATTGGTAGAGAATGTTAGGCTTTGTTAGTTTTGAGCATTTGCCAGGGATAATTACACTGTAATCTCTTAAAATTTAGTGTAATTATATATAAATTTTTTGTTATTTGGAAAATTACATTTAATACTTTTGAGTTTTGCTTTCGTCTAACAAATAAATTATTTCGTTAGTCAAAATTCACCGAATTTATTGATATTAACAAAAAAAAAATGAAAATTCATATTTACCCTCGATTGACTTATTACTGACTTATTGCAAGTTAAATAATTCTTTTTATGACCAAATTACCCTTATACGTCTTTACATGTTAATCTTTATCTTTATAAGGTTAGTTGAGTATAAAAATTTACTTAACCCACAATAAGTCAGTAATCAGTCGATCAAGGTTAAATTTCGATTTTTATTCAGGTTTTTTGTTAATATTAACAAATTCGATAAATTTTGACTATGGAAATACCTATTTTTTAGACGAAAGCAAACATCAAGAGTATTAAAAAATAAATTTTTAAGCCATTGGGATTTTACGTGTAATTACACCAAACCTTAGGAAAGGTGGTGTAATTATCCCTTTTTATAGTAAGAAAAGTTCAAATGCATGTTGCAATCATTGTTTTGTGCATTGAATATATGAATGAATAACAAATACTTTTTAAATATATAAAATGAGTTATGTGTCAATCATCCACCTACTCAATAGATTATACATCGAGTGTAGCATCTACTGTGGTCAGAATAATAATTTCCGTCCTTGGTTGCGGAAGTTTTCTTTTCAATTCATTTATAATTGACTAATTTAGTACCCGAATTTCACAATTAACATAACTTTGGTATCGCATTAATGCTATTTTTTTAATTTCTTCTCTTATCTTTTTATGCTATGATCATTTTATTCTTAGATAATAAAATAAAAAATAATAAACATATCAATATTTTTTTGCATAACTTTCTATTAATGTATTTTGTGTTTATTTGAATCATTTGATTTGCGTATATTAAAATTATCATACTTTATTATTTTAATAGTTTTTATTATCCTTATTTCTCGATATTTATAAAAAAACTAATTTATTAGATAATTTATATTAATTGTCAAGCCCACCCAAAAAATAAATTTAAAGCAGGAATTTTGTTCTAACAATAAAGATATAGGACTTAAATATTTTGTTCTGGTAGAAGTATTATACTCAAATGTAAAAAATGAGAGTAAAATAGTTGAAATAAGGATAAAACATATTAATTGAATTTTATTCAAGTTCTTTAAATATTTTTATTATCCAAAGATAAAATGTCCATAAATAAACAAGATATAATACAAAAATTAAATAACATGTAATAGTTAGATATTAAAGTGATATTAATGTTAAAACTGGTACACCAATTATATTAATTATAATTACTCAATTTCGAATCATATTATTTATATTTATTTAAAAATCAAAATAATATTAATATTAATGATAAAATTCGAATATTGATATAATGTTTGGACTCTATTATCTATGTAACTTGTGAGGTATAAAATAAACAAACCTCAAATATGAATAAAGAAAAAGAAATGAGACGACTGTACCCGCCCGACCCGGATAGACTTGCGTAGTCATAGAAAATTCAACAACCGGGCTGGAACAGTCAAACCCACGCAAAACCCGAATATTGGTACCATTTCTTCTTCTTTTCTTCCGCGTGCGCGTTGAGATCTTTCCTCTTTCTAGAATCTGCAATCAGAACTCAGGACTTCTGATCAACGAGTTTTTGATTGATCGATCGAATTGATTAGGGAGGAGAAGATAGAAGTGGCAGCTTTCTGGGACTACCAAATTCATCACCATGTCGATGTCTGATTCCGACACGTCGTCTCAGGGGAGCGAGTACAAGAATTTCCGCCAAATTACTCGCGACAGTAAGTCAATTTCGCGTCCCGGCGCGCCTCTTCTCCGACCTGTTGATATATGTTGAGATAGTGGTTGTTGGGTTTAGTTCGTGTATATGTTTATGTGATTGGATTGCGTGAAATGCTTTGTTTTTGCTGTTGAGAGTGATGTGTGTTGTGTAAAGGACTCGCTTTTTGTTCTATTTAGTTCATTTTATTGTAGCTTTTAATTTTGAGTTATTAAATTGCTATTGATGGAACTTGATCTCCAGATGCTTGAGTTGGTGGGTTCTCTTACCTTGGAAGTATTGATGATGTGGTTGTAAATTTATGGCCATCGAATAGCTTTGAAATTCGTATCTGGGGAAGAAACTGTGTTTGCCGGTGTGTGTGGGTGTGTGTGCGTGCGGAGGAGAAGGGCGGGGGGAGGTAGCTATAATGGAAGGACAGGAGAAATAGGATATGACATAGAAATGTATGATGTAGGTCGAAAACAGCATTCGGTAACAAGAGAGGGACTTAAATGGGTTAATCTTGTGGGAGATTGTGAAGAAATCGGAAACTGTAGTGAAGCAGTGGTGAAGAATGGAGGATAATTCTATTTTCAAGACAACAGGAAACAAGAATAAGTTAATGGTTCCTCAATTATTCTCTATAATACAGTGTTTTATAAGCATTAGGGTTCTGTTTCAGTTAGAATTCATTATAGATTACTTATGGTCATGGCACCATGAAAAATCTCAAGAGGGTATGATCATTTTGTGCTTCTATTTGAGAATTAGAGTTTGCTACCATTGGCTTCGGTAAAATAAGTTATTATCTTATAAAAATAAGCTACGAGTAGTTCACATCATTGGCATAATCTGCTTTTTGTTAGCAGTTCACTTGACTGTACCGATAACTTGGTAAGTAATGCAACTCCAACTCAAATGATAACCTTTAAGAACTTGAGGTAAGTTGTTCTGTTCAAAAATTATTTTCCAGATTCAGATCCCAGCACCTCCAGTAATTAAGGATTATTATTGGCTATTCCTCAAGTATATGATTCTACTACATCTTGATTTGTTTCTTGATAGACCTGTACAGGATGGTGATGAGTGTAAATGGATTATGGGAGGCATAAATAGTGTAGAAATGAATTAAAAGATGGTTTCTTTGATGAAATAGACTTGCTATGAGTCTGACATTCATGAAAATTTTGGTTTATGAATTGTTTGGTAGTATCTTGAGCAATGGCATCATGTGAATTTATACAAGCTGATTGGTACTGACATGTTTTATATAATTGCATACTAGAAGGGTTCAGATGTATGGGGGTTGAAATATAGTTCACATCTAGAAGATGCCTTAACTTGTATAAAATCGATCAACCCTTGGGGGAAAGGAGCTTATGTGGTGTGGGGGACTATGTTTGTTTGACGTAACCATAATGAATGTGATGGGAGGAAACAAGACATTTAACCAGGGGCCCCTCATACTAGTAATTCTT